>JACSYO010000075.1:435000-814870 GCA_016806645.1 Ophiodon elongatus | reverse complement strand
CTTATACGTTATTGCTCCAGCTCTGTTCCTGCACACCTGATCCAATTAGGAGCTGCACCTTAATTGTATAAGGTGTCCAAGCACAAGGGAGTAGTAAACCGTGTACAACAAATAGGCTTCAGGTCTGGCCTGAGAAACATTTATTGTGTATTATTTAAGTAGCATTGAACTTTAAACAGAGCATTGACATATTATCGCCTCGTCATTTTTTTTATGGTGAACACCTTAGCAAACAGCTGCTTATTTATCCATCCAGGTGACATGTAGCAATGTTAGCATTTATCTGGAGTCATGGCTCACGGTAACTGATGAAACCTAGGAAACTTGAGCTGCTAAATGCTATCCGCTGTGGTCGCCTGCAAGCTACCAATTTGTGCGTCTGTTGGTTGGTCCTGGGCTGGTAGCTTACAGTGGGGTTTTTGGAGCATGTTCACAAAAACAGCTGATTGCCACGACTGGAAAAGAGTTTAATTCAGGTGGTAAGAGTGAACCAAAAATGTTTGCTTGGAAAACTAAAAAATGCTGAATGCTAAAAAGCTCTGTAGAACTAACAGGAACTGTGGCGTCAGGTGATAATTATGTGTTCATACTTAATCAATTAATCCATTGTCAACACATTTTTTGTAGTCTCAAATGACAATGCAACTTTGCCAAAAATAATGAATCCAAAACTAAATTTAGTTTCCTTCCAAATGTAACTACTAGCTACCCTACTGGCATACTAGCTTTGCTGTGGAGCTTAAATTTCAAGTTGGCATGAGTGTTCCAAACATCGTCGGCTCACACACCATTTGTCATGTTCATATTGAACAATATCTATCCCACAGCATATCTTTTTCTTAGATTATTCTATCAAATGCTTGCATAGTGTAACAACTAGCATAGATAACTAGCATTAGCCTAAAAGTAAGAAAATGAGGGCTCGCTGCAAGCTCCAAAGCTGGAACTTCCTACAGCTATTTTACTTGTATTACCAGAAGATCTCTCTCGGCATGACAGTTTGAGCCTAGAAGGCCTCTCTAAGCACAGGTGTAAATAATGCAATTGATGATGTCTGTCATGGCTTGCTGGGACACTTCAATAGACCATAGCCTGGGTGTTCAGCTCTGTTGTCCTTGTTTTAGCTGTATTTCTATTTCTGTGTATGCACAACGAGAGAAATAAATAACCACAGTCAAATTCCTGGTATGTATACCTGGCTGATTCTGATTTTAATGCAATACAATGAGTACACAATTGCCTGAAGATGTACCTTTACAGAGTGTCATTCGTTATGAAACTATGTTATGTTTGTGTTAGTGAGTCTGCTAATGTCAGCAGAACCTGATAACAATTTTTTCCCAATGTTGTGTTTGTAATCTCTTCAGAAACTCGACATACTGCATGAAAGTGTCCATGTCCATGATTGTGGAGGAGAAGGATGAGGGGAGATGCTTCAGCAGCAAAATCCGACATCTGGAGAAAGCTGAGATCACCCATAGCAAAATGATCACCTGTCCTGATATAGAAGACTATTTGGCCCCGTACAAGCAACCACAGATGACCTGGTATAAGGTACGAAACACAAAAAAAAGATTAGAGTAACAAAGTCATCTGTAGACTGTTGTAACTTGATCAGACTGTGTCTCTTTTCAGGAGTGTGAGCGGGTTGAATGGAGAAACTCCATCACTGTTAACACTACAAACGTCTGGATTCCTGAGGTGGAAGAGGGTGACGGGGGAAATTACACCTGTGAGTTACAGTATGGATCCAGACTGGTGCGGCGGACAACACAGCTCAAAGTTACAGGTAGGACACAGTTCGTGAATGGATGGATGGAGGAATGGATGGAGGGATGGAGGGATGGAGGGATGGATGAGTGGATGGTCCCACCAATAAAAGTGGATGGATCTATGAAAAAATAGGATGGGATAGGGAATGATACAATTGGATAGGTAGAGTTTGGACAAGACATGATACTATACAATAGAATGAGAAAGCATTGAATGGGCATCAACATGACATTGGAGAATAGGATTGGATAAAAAAAGGGACTGGTGATGGTTTAATCACGGCTGAGCCTCTAGTTATTAACCTGGACAGATAAACAACCAGGGGACCCTCACCAGAGGCCCTCAGGCTGCTGTCCTGCTCATAACGAGTTAAGGACTTCACAGATATATTTTGGGCCTAGGCCTAATGTAGCCCCAAAGGCAATTATTACAATTTTAAAAACAATTTTGAAAGCCAGTGAAGGGAGGCTAAAATAGGGGTGATGAGGTATTGCTTATTTGAATGTGTTAGGATGTTTGCTGCTGCATTGTTAAAGGAACTGTAATTATGAGAGATAATTCTGGCGTGGACACGAATAAATGGAATAACAGTTGTCCGAACGGCATAAAATATAAGCATGGACATTTTTCTCTAG
Source organism: Ophiodon elongatus (assembly GCA_016806645.1). NCBI lineage: Eukaryota > Metazoa > Chordata > Actinopteri > Perciformes > Hexagrammidae > Ophiodon > Ophiodon elongatus. The sequence goes on along the minus strand of JACSYO010000075.1, from coordinate 812,462 downwards.
GTCAGGAGATAAAAATGGTTAATAATATCTCATTTTGGACTGTTGTTTTAACCGTATTGACTTGAGCATTGAAACAGTTTGACTCTCAGGAAACATTTATTGACAACTGCAAATGTTACCAATGTTGCCTTGAACAGAGTTGAGGGGACTAAATAATGATCCCTGATTTATAGTCCTTTAGCCGAAGGAAATTGTTGAACATGCAGAACTTAATCTGGTCAAGTCTGTTAATGACAGAAGGTGTTTTCAGACCAAACCTTTCTGGGGACTCCCTCAGAGGAAGGCTCTCAGAACTATATTCTCAGGACTATTAAAAAGTTCCTCCGGTCCGAATACGAAGAGGTGGGGATTTTTCCTCAAGTGATATTGGTACATACTGCCCGGTGTTGTCAGCATAAAAATTTGAAATTTGCGTGAGTATGGGCATTTCCAATGGCAATTAAGAATGTTCTACGGTATATGTTGTCCTTGGTTCTACGACAGGATGTGATGGGTTCGGATGGAATGACTACGGACAAACAGATAGGACAGGATGGCGTCTGTCATCTGCTGCTTGCCTGAACAAACATGTGAATTGTATAGGCCCTGTGTGTCCATTGGGTCAGGCAGACTCAGACAGTATATGTCAACACTAGGCTACTCGGGTATCAATTCAAAGTGTCTTATTTTACAGAATTGATTAATTATATGTGCATTACACCACTCCACCCGAGTGGTTTTGGGTAAATTGGCGAATCAAAGAAAGAGAGTGGACTCAAACCATGACAGAAATATGTACTCTGGCTGCTTTTAATATACAATGGATCTCTCAGTGACTCCAGAGCATCCATTATTTTTGACAGATGCCTAGACTCAGCAATACATCATTCATCATTACTGCAGCACTTTTAAAGTTTCCTCTTTGCACAATGCAACTCTACCCTAAAACAACGGAGTGCATTTACATTCATGGCACCATGTTGTGAATTTGCGTCTGGTCTATTTGTTTTTTTCCCAGATTAAACACACTTTGCTTCAAGCTTCGGTGGCTTTTGACTTAACTTCGACTCGGCAGTAACATCTGCACTTCGCTGTTAGGAGTTTAAGCTGACTTGCATCTGCACTTTTGTGCTGTGTGTGTGTGTGTGTGTGTGTGTGTGTATGTGTGTGTGTGTGTGTGTTGGGGGGTGGGGGAGTGCAGTCCTTTTGATTGTGTGCACATGCATGCTTGAGTTTTGACGTTGTGCCATGTGCATTATGCATGTTGGTGTCTGTGAGCAATGAATGACAACATTGTGTGCTTATTTTCTATGACACGCACGACATGACACTTTCCCTCGCACACACACACAAATACACAAAAACACGAACTGAGTGATTCTCTAGTCTGACATAATGGATGTGCCATGAAAAGCAGCATAGAGCAAAAGTGGATACTCCTTGAACAATATCCTTTGAGTATGCTGTCATGCATTTAGTGCTCCATATCTCTTGCAATTTCGAATTTCAGGACCAAAGTCTGGGTCTTTTTCATCTTGCCCTTTGTGATTTGGTTCAGATGTACGGCAACCTTTTGTTGAGTGGAGTCGATACGAAGGCATCGCTTCATTTGTCAAGGAATTATTCAGAGCCACTTTTCCTCACTTCCCTTCATCTACTCTCCCGCGGAGGGAGATAACGTGGGGAACCACATTTTCTCCCCGTTTCGTTTATTGTGTAAGGAAATAGCTCCTGTTGGCGCCCGTGTTGAGTCGTCACGTTGTAACATCTCTTAGACTGTAGTTAAAGCATTGCAGATCACTTTGATCAGATATTATTCCTTTTTCTCCTGCATGCAGAGCTTCGCTGTGTTGTATTAAATGGATGGACTGAGAATCAGAGCATATAAAATGCCACAGTGAGGTCCACAGAACTATAGTGCTGTGTTTTGTTAAATACAATACTCATACAATACTGTCGCTTGTCCACATTGAGCATTGCTAGCACAATGCTGTTCATACATATGAACAATAATAACTGTACAAATGCTATCACTACACGGCCAAAGGATCACATTCTAGCAGTGTTGTTGGCGAGACCACCGAAACCGAGACCCAGTGACGACCCGGACCAGACCAGTGCGAGGGCCACACTCACCTGACACACTCGTGACAAAATGTGGAACACGCAAGAAAACAATCAGAAATCAAAATCGATCACAATTTTATATATAAATTTAAAGGGGCAAAATCCAAGATTGGGAGCATTTTGATTGCCTCTCAATGGCTCTCAACATGTCCGGTCTCACAGCTCACAGCCACAGCCACTATATCTCTACATAGAAAATAGCTGTGGTTAAAACACTGTTTATTCTCCGGCATGTACCGGCATTAACAGGGCACCGCGGACAATCCAAGCTTCATTCGAAAAAACCTAAATCAGAACTTCGAATGTCTTTTGGAAAGAGGAGGTGGTGGCAGATGGAGGCCGGGAGAACGAGGAGGGGTGGAGGTGAGTCCGGAGGGGCTGATGAGTTCAGATCAGAGGCAGAGAACCGCTGCTGCAGCAGGACGAGCAGCAGCTCTCCACGGCAACAGCTGAGACAGCATATGTCGATAAGTAATTGAAATGTGTACGTTAATAAAATATAAGTTTATCCGATTAGTGTTTCTGGTGTATGACCAGCGAGGGTAGCGGCGTCCAATCAACTAGTTAACACTTAGGCATCAACCTGACTACTGTGTAAGTGTGTATGAGCGAGTGTACCGTGACACATGTCTTGATAAAATAATCAAGAGGTACATTTCATTTGATTCCTTTGAGCAATCCCAGTAATGTCAATAACAATTGACAAATAAATCAACGCACAGGCAATTATCCCCGCAGTTGTGGTCTCGACTGGTCTTGAAATAAAATCCCGAGTCCTCTTCGTCTGAGACGGAGACAAGTCAAGGCCGAGGAGAAATGCTGTCGAATGCGAGACAGAAGACGTGCAAAGACCAAGCTCTAGTACTACACTGGAACACACACACTGGAATACACACATGTAGATAGGATGTAAAGGGAAACTGGGCTACTCCGAGAATCCAAAGTTCATCAGCAGAAAAAGACAGATTATAGTAAAACTTGTGGGAATGAGTTCAACCCTGAGCGGTCAGAAGTCAGGACGGTAAGTAAAGTAAAGGATGAAAACAACAGACAAAAGAAACGGCAGTAACACTCGTAAGTGTCACGTCTACGTCCCGTCATATGCCCGTGATGTTGTTTTTGGGGTATTTATCAGATAACTTACGGAAATGAGCAGAGAAGCAAACTAACATATGGGGACGGAAGAACTCACTGAAGCAATATAAGCATGAATGAACCAAGCTGTGTGTGTGTGTCTGTGTCTGTGTGTGTGTGTGTCTGTGTCTGTGTCTGTGTGTGTGTGTCTGTGTCTTTGTGTGTGTGTCTGTCTGTGTCTGTGTGTGTGTGTGTGTCTGTGTGTGTGTGTGTGTGTGTCTGTGTCTGTGTCTGTGTGTGTGTGTGTGTGTGTGTGTTTGCCTGATGCTGCACACGCTAAATGCTGGGAGGCAAATTTATCTCGTCCTGCTTAGGGAGCCAGAATATCTCTGGCTCTCTTATTGCTTTTCCTTCTCTATGCGGCCTCTCTCTCTCTCTCTCTCTCTCTCTCTCTCTCTCTCTCTGTTTCCACAAACATGTACGCAGAGCTTAGGGCCAAATCCTCCGGGCCCTTCCAAACCAACGCTCGTGACCTGTGACACTGTGAGATTTCATGCGTGTCTGCGTGTGCGCGCGTGAACATATATAAAGTGTGTGCATATCCGCTGTGCTATCTGTGTGTGTGAGAGTTACTGTGTCACGGTAGCAAAGGATTCATCCATCTCACATGGCGGAAACTGGGATTTCTTGAACCTCAGCTCGGTTTTTTTTCCTGACAGCACGCTCACGCTGTAAACGATTTCCAGTGAAAGCAGCTCTTGGAAAACATCCGTCAGCGCGCGCCAGGCCCTCGGCTAAAACATCTCTGTCCTTCATCCTGTAGTTAGGTCTGTGTCTCTTGGCAGCAGGGCTTTTTTTTTTTTTTTTTCGCCGTGCTTTCAACATTAAATGGAGATTAAAGTAAAGACACGGGCAGAGGCTGCAGATCAGCTGCTGGCTACGATGTTGATTCCAGCGAAAAACACACTTAGCTGAAAAGAAGTGCTGGAAATAGAAAGTTGGCTGTGAGATTGAGGGAAAAAACCTGCGATGGGGAGGATGTGTTCTGAATGTCACCCTCTAAATGTGCTTCATTCAAAGCTTCTCACTGTTAGATTTGTTGTTTTTTTTAAAACATTGGCAGCTTTTAATTAAGCGCTGCCCCCGAGGGGAGTGTACGCTTTGTGAACACCGGGGTAATCGCTTGTGTTTGCAGTGCCGTTCATAGTCAGTCCTCAGCCCCAGGACGTGCTCGGGTCCGGACTGGCAGCGCGGCATCGAGGCTCGCGTCACTTCTTCGTCGCTTGTCAGGGACACTTTAATTAATTTGCCAAAAAATAAAGTAGAGTTAGAAATGTCAGAAAGGTATATATTTGTTTGTGTATGTATAGTCTTGGGAACCGCTTTTAAAAAAAAATGACAAACCAACAGGACCCAATGAACAATATAAATATTTTTGCTTGAATTAACGTTCCCGACCATTTGTGCTGCTGTTTCCACATCACCGTTTATTATATCGAAATGGTAAACCAGCCATTTTCAAAGAGATATACGTTAAATAAATCACAATTTAATCTCATGCATGTGAGATACTCCATCAATGAGACCCAAAACAAGGCTGAGTTAACAGCCTTGGTTCTTTCCTTCTCATCACTTAAACAAACAGAATGTGCGCTAGCCTTTCACATTATTCATGTGTTCAATGGTATGAGTGGACTGCAATTATCAGACCAATATGAACATACAGGCTCCCTCATGTGGCTCAAAGTGTAAAAAAGAATAAAACACAATGGAAGCCATTCTGTGTATTCAGACGCTCCTCCCCAGGGCAGGCCCTGAGGGAGAGAGGTGAGGCAAAGATATCCTGCGTGAAGTGAAAGGGATTACTGCATGCTGTTATTCTGAAGACACCTGGAATGTAGTCCTTGTAGTTTGGTCCTCTGATTCGGCCCACGTGTCTTTACCGTCAGCAGCAGCAGTGGCCGTGGCCTCCAAGGTCCCTCAGTCAGCTTGTACATCCTCCATCTCCAGTCAGGCTCTTTGAAGCAGTCTGACATATTTTGCTGTGGCTGTTATCATTTCTTCCGACTATCTTTTGGAGCTCTGCATTATGACATTCCGTGACACCAGTGATTCTTGGCCCGCCTGACAGATGAGTCAGTCAGTTCCTGCTCTAAAGGTGGCGGGTGATGCTTTCCACTCATTTTAAGGCTTCAGTTAATTTTCTCTGTGGCGGCAAAACACATTAGAAGAGCCTCCGGGAACTCCTGTGGGGTAAACGAGGCACTTTTAGGGTGGACTAACTAAACTTAAACTAAAAGACGCTTTAAACAGACTTGAAAACCCCAATTGTTGTCGATACTAAACTGGCTAGTCCTCAAAAATAATAGGGACCACATTTTTATTTTTAATAATGTAATTTCTTGAAAAGAAAATATTGTCTTTTATTCAGGCCAATACAGTATCATGGTGGAACATGCAAACAGCTGACTGGACCGAGTAGCAGCATTGCCCGGAAGCCAGACGAGTTTCAAGCAACTTGACCAATCACAACCGTCTGAGATGATTATTGTAAAGAGGAGCGCCGTTGAGGCATTTCCCAAAGCAATCAAGATGGCTGCAGCTGATGTGGAACTCTCTGTTGAAGCCGCTATCGCATTTCTGATTTGGTCTGTGGCGACGTCAGGCGAAGTACAAACACCTTTTATCTACAAATTCTGATGGCAAAAGCCATCAGCTGGTTGACGGACATATTGATGCTACGCCATCACAGCTCATCTCTGCACACTGAAGGCTCTTTACTCTTATTTTTCCGGCATTTAGCTCTAGGTCACATGTTAAGTTGCTCTAATTGGTTGTAGGTCTATCAAGTGGGGACATTTATTTAATATTTATATGGTCTGGCGATGTCAAGCTCGCAGCAGGTATTCGATGTTAAAACACCGATGTGATTTCAGCGTCTTTCAAATGCTTGTACTGGCGTAGAGTTTTGTTTTAAACAATCCAAATTGGTGCCGCTTTGTGATGCTTTCAGGAAATTCATGTCCTATCGAAATCAAACAATTGTCTTAATCTGATGTTTACATGCACGCACACAATTACAGTGTATAGCTGGAGGTATTTATTTCATTTTTTCCCATTAATGTACTTGAAATTCTTGTTCATTTTGCATTTAAAGTCTTATTCAAATGAGAACATACAAATATAGACTATTTATTTGATTAAACAGAAAAGCTGATATATATACACATACAGTATATACACACATGATTGTTGAAAAGAGAGGGAGGGTATAGAATGCATACGTTACTATCTACTCCATCTTTTTTGGTGCTACTACCAGCAGTAGTCAAAGGGCTTATATACATGTGTTTAAAATTTAAAATATAGATGTGTTTAATGGATGGAAGACAGAAAGCTTAATGAGGACACACATTAAAAACAATTACAGTGTAAGGAAATGTTCATGAAAGTTTCATCAAGCTACGGGGTGTTCTTAGGATCCCAACAGCCCCAGGTAGCCCCAGAATAGATCACACACAAACAGGCACAGACACTAAAGCAAAAGCATACACACACACACACACACACACACACACACACACACACATAAACAGATGAAGCACATGCATGGTCCGCTGGGTAGAACGGAGCTGATCGGCTCGGAGTAGGGAGGACTCAGGGGTCAGTGAAGGAGAGGGAGAGGGATATGTGGTGAGAAACAGAGGGGAGAGAAAAAAAGGAACCCAGGAAGAGAAGTAGGATTCAGAAAACCAGAACAATGAGAAAGAACAACAGAGTGATATCAATACAGTGGATGCAGATGGAGGGTATTAATGAAGAATCTGTCCCTTGTCATTGTGAGCATGTTTGCATTCTGACTTGTGCATTTAGCCTCACGGAGCCGCCGGCACGGCTGGAGGCCCGTCTCGTCTTCTTGCATCTCAAGCGTCACCGTAGAGCTGAGGGGAGAGGTAAACAACATGTAGATGAAACGGGCTTCGTACTGTACGGTGTGTTACATTTTCAATGCATCCTGGGAAAACATGACTGTAAATCGTAATACTAAGTGACTGCAAAAAAAAAAAAACTATCCCTCGTCTTCAAATGAAAAGCTGTCCTTGATTTAAGTGCAATATTTATTTTTGTTGTGAGTTTTAACATCAGAACTGAAGCAACTTTAACTTCAGACTCCAGATGATTAGTCTGGCATGATGTTTCATATTCAGAACAGATCTGTTTACTGTGGTGTTGTATAATTGTTCTGTATTATTAATACTGTATTGTTCAAATTGGACAATACATTTTCTACTCTTTGTGCAGTTGTCTTCAGTTGTCCCCTTTCTTATTTTACACCGACAGCTAAATAACAGTATTTTATTGTAATAAATATAGTGGTACACACCGTAGGTTAAACAGTAGCACTGTAAAATAAATTACAATAACATTTTACGATAGCATGCCCAACAAATGACGGAATAATACTGTACTTCAGCATGGAAGAAAATAACTGTGTAATACTGCACTTCATGAGTTGTACAGTCAGTTTACTGTGGCAGGAAATACAGCAACGACTAGATAATTGATAACGGTAAGTTTCTGTTAATTTGACAATTAACTTCTTACAGTGTAACAGATGGACTGATCGCGCAAAGGCACAGAGAGATGTCATCACTCTATTACGTTATAACTGGATTCAAGCCAGAAAAAGCATTTAATGCAACATTAACGTTGACGCCTCAGAAACATGTAGCACATTACTTATTACGTAAGACATAATTAATCCAAATTTGTAGATAAATGATGAATGAAAAAAAGAGAGCTGGAAAAGATGAAGTGCAAGAATTAGGGTAGGACATTTGAAAATAAGTCAAACTGAAAACTTTGTTAAATCAAACTGAAAATATTAAAACTGTGAAAATAGAGGTATAATAAGAAAAAAATAATTCTTCCACAAAGCCAGGCGTGATCTCTGCACTTAAACCCCGACTCCTATCATTATCCAAGGAATTAATTCCGGCCTCTGAAATGAATGGATGGATTCTTGGAGAACGCTAAAGACCTACACCTTTTATATGAGAGGATGTTCCTGCAGACGGCCGAGGGAGAAACAGACTGACTGAACCCTCTTATCTTCTTTTTATATTCGTCAGGTCCCACAGTGAAGAGCTCCATCAGCCTTCAGCAGCAATCTGCTACCTACCGCACCACAGCTCTGTGTGTGTGTGTGTGTGTGTGTGTGCGTGTGCGTGTGTGTGTGTGTACGTGTGCGTGTGTGTGTGTGTGTGTGTGTGTGTGTGTGTGTGTGTGTGTGCGTGTGTGTGTGTGTACGTGTGTGTGTGTGTGTGCTTGTGTGTGAGAGAGAGAGAGAGAGAGAGAGCGAGAATGGGTTTTTGTGTGTGTTTGCCCGCAAGCCTGCACGTACAAACAAGAGTAGGAGTATTATGATGTATCTGATGCTGTGTGTGTGTGTGTGTGTGTGTGTGTGTGTGTGTGTGTGTGTGTGTGTGTGTGTGTGTGTGCGTGTGTGTGCGGTCGTGTGTCTTTAAGTGTGTGTAATACAGGGAGGAAATCCAAATGTGTGGACAGCTGGTTGTACGCGTTAGGAAAAGGATAATAAAAGCAAAACCAAGGATAACAGTAAAGGGACGTCATACGTTATGATTTGACTAATCTGTCCCCAATATGTCCTCTTAAAAAGACGGAAGTAATCTACTGGCAGACATTTAAATGTACTAACAAGGTTGACTCTAACATTGCAATACAAGTGAGATCTACACGTCATCTGATCACAGAGAATATGCACCAGTTCTGTTCAATTTAGATCATCATGACAGTGTTGCACGGTGTCTTTTCTCTGGTGTGGCGGCTGCACCGTTACCTAACAGAAAGAGGGGCTTGGGTTCGATTCTCGGGTGGACGGGCCTTCTGATTGGAGTTTGCATATCCTTCCCGTGTCAGCGTGGGTTCTCTCTGGGTTCTCCGGCTCACAGTCTAAAGACATGCAGCTCAAGTTAATTGAAGACTCTAAGATGTCCGTTGGTGTGGATGTGAGCGTGAATGGTTGTCTGTATGTCAGCCCTGTGATAGTCTGGTGACCTGTACAGGGCGAACCCTGCCTTCAACCAATGTTCAGCTGGAATTGCCCCCCACACGCCTACGCGACTCTGAACAGCAGTTAAAGATAATGGATGGATGGATAATGGAACGAGAAAAAAGTGTACTTTTCTCAATCACTATATGCTTCAGCAAATATTTATTAAAATATGTTGTAAAAAAACGTTGATCAAAGCCACGAGACACAGAACTCAACAAGAGTTTAAAGGTTTCATGTCCAACAGTAGGACCGCTGCATGTTGTTGGCTATATAGTTTGTTCGTTCTCATCTGCTCTCTTTTACTAGTGACTTTACTTTCGCAGACAAATTTCCAATTTGAATGAATAAAATCACGTGAGTTTTGCGAGTTGTGCCCAGCTCTATGGCCTTAAAATAAAATCTTCCGATAATAATATAGAAACAAGGCAGGTTATCTCTGTAAAGAACTAGAGGAGTAATGTCTACCAGAGCAGAGAATGAAGTCGAATCTGTTTGCAAGCACAACCTGTTCTCATTTTTATTGGTTCACAGGGTGTTTTCATAGAGACACCCAACTTTCTGTCTAGTAGCTAAGTGAGTCCTTTACATCCAATCAAAGGATTCAGTGTAAAGGTAACACAATTGCAATTCCTCTTCCCAAAATTGACAGATATAACTGTGTACAGATGAATCTGTGAGCTCACATTTTATTTGCTCTTGTAATTTTTTGTCCGACAATGTCATTTTCTATGAAGTTTTTAAGAAGTAGACCCAACGCAAACTGTCCACAGTAAATGACAGTGGCGTGACGTTCACATTGATTATATATATCGAGGTGGAGACAGAGATCTCAGAGACGATATCTTAAAATATTAACAAACAAAAACAGAACTTGCCCAGTCTTGAGTTTCTGCCTCCCTGACAAATATTGAACTTCCATGAACATCATACATTCTAATCCCCTTCCAAAAAGAACCTCACTCCAGGTTGTTGAAAATTGGCCCTGGTTTTTGTGTAACTGCATTCAGACTAAGCTGTGCTGAAACATCGGTTCCTACAGCTACATTGAGACATTGCTGACACAGTAGTTGCGCAGGTGTATTGAGATTGATAATGGACAACTTTTTGCCCCCATAGTGAATCCGAGTGGGGTTATCGTTGCAAAGGCAACCGGTTTGCTTTCCGACTTTTGGAGCGACTGCCAGCAACCGCCATTGGGAAAAAAGTTTGGCAAACAGAATTGAGTAGTGAAAGCAATACTCATTGGTAACCTCTCTAATGCTAACACTGATTGTTTCGATATTTTACAGCAATTATATCATGCAGTCAACATTTACTTCATAATGATAAGTTAAAGCAAAAAAAAGTGTCTCTCACCACCTAAATTTGGGCAAATTTTAACACTGAACTGTTACCAACGTACCAACTGTATCCACGATCTGAATGCTAGCTTTGTTAGCACAAATTGAAACACTTGCAACTCAATCGGACTCTTCTGTGCCTCCATTGATGCCATCTACAGAGGATTAACATCTGTTCAACCCCACTGTCCATTGACCTTGTCTTCCATTGTACCGGCTATTAACGGTATGTCACCGTCATCCTGAGCACTCTGTAACTTACCTGCCGGTCCTTTCTGTTCTGCTAAATCTCTGAGCTAATCCAGTTAGCAGCCATTTTCCAAATCTTCTGTGGGTGACATCATCGTCTCGTCTTGTTCTTCTGCATACTTTGTCAAGCAATTCTGCATTATAACCCTAGTCTCTCTCTCTCTCTCTCTATCTGTTTCTTCTCTTTTCCTTAGTCTTTTTCCACCCAGAGCCATTTATCAAAAAAGTCTCATCCATATTTCAGAGGCATTTCAAAGTAAAATGTGTGTTAGCAAAGTACACAGCATTCAGGCTAAATTTAACACTGCTGAGAATTTTTGTGTTTGTGTGTGTGTGTGTGTGTGTGTGTGTGTGTGTGAGAGAGAGAGAGAGAAAGAAAGAAAGATGGGATGTTAGACGAAGAGAGAGAGAGAGAGAGAGAGAGCTAGAGAGAGAGAGAAAGAAATCGAGGGGATTTGCCGTGGTGCAAAATATTTGTAACCTCATTGGAATAATGCTCAGCGTAATGCAACATTACTTCCCCTGCACGACAGTTTTACACGCTCACACACCCTCTCTCTACGACGCAAGACGCATTAAAAGATTCTTTGTCTTTCCCTTCCAACCCCCTGTCTACATCTGTTACAGCCCGTCTCTCCACCTCCCTCCCTCCCTCCCTCCCATCTCTCCCTTCTCTTTCCTCCTCTCTGTCGGCCTCTTGCTCTTTTGCTTTCTCTCCATCCCTTTCTTTTCTTTCGCTGTTGTTCTTCCCTCCTGTTCCATCTATTTTTTGCTCTTTCTCAATTTGACACACCGCGTACCCTGTGTGTGTGTGTATTGTGTGTGTGTGTAGGTGTGTAGGTGTGTAGGTGTATGTGTGTGTTTTTGTGCATGCGTTAAGGGCCCATGACCTAGTTAGAGTCTCACCTCCTAATTCATTGTGAAATTGGCTCTGTTCTCCAAAGACAGATGGTCTCGATGAGGTTACTACTCTCACTCACACACACACACACACACACACACACACACACACACACACACACACACACACACACACACACACACAGACACGTCCTATTAACATGACTGCAACTTCAACAGAAAGCGAGACAGAGCGATGGCAGGAGACCGAGAGGGACAAACGACATGATCAGAACAGAATATCCGTAACAAATGTGTTTGTGGGGCAGAATTCATTTATTTGGAAGTTAAAGCTCAGGGCGTCATTCGCTGTTACATTTCAAATTCGGGACCATTATCTCAGCAGAACAGTTTGCCAACGTCTGTTGAGAGTTGTGTAACTGTATTTCAATCCGTGTAGCTGTAATCAGATTTGTAAATGTACCCCTGAATGAATTTGCCGCCCGCTATTCTCCCGGTGAAGTAGTCTCCCAGCTGCAGAGGTGAGGTGATTCGGAGAGTATTTTACATATTAACAAGTCTGATTACAAACGGATTCTGAATGCACATTGGCAGATCCCTTTGCTCATTAACAAATCTGATTATGTGAACACGGATTGAGGTACAGTTACATAACTCTCCACAGACATTTGAAAATAGTTCTGCTACAATAACAGCCCCATGTTAAAAGACGCATGACACCATGTTTTTAGCACACGTCTCCTGGGTTTGCATCCCCATACCAATGCATGGTACCTGGGATCAGGGCAGAGGGTTTCTAAATAAACCAAAGGTCATGGTGGTACCGTGGTTCCCTCGTCAGTCAGTGATGTAGATGACTGAATGTTGGGGCTGAACATGCTCTCTCAGCTCTAATCAAATCTAAAACTCAATCTTAAACTGCTTTCTTACTGAAAAATGAAGTTTCTCAAATACATCTCAAAGGTCTGACAGGCCTTGGTGAAGTCATTCAGAGATAAACCCAGAAAACCTGGAAGATTAAAAAGAGATTTCCTTTGCGTCCTTTCATAACAGAGAATTCTCAAACGAGGATATCACTCGTATGAGGAAGTTTAGAGTTTCTGTTTTAGAGATAGGAAAATGCAGTAACCACAGGCTGTGATGACGTACAACTTTATCTAAATGTCAGAGGAGAAACTGAGAGGGTTTTGAGAAAATTCACACCTTAGGTGCGAAGACATTTAAAATTCAGCTTTCGAGAGAAAAAATGTTTTTCGCAAAAGCCCCCTGATGAAGTTTGACAGCATGCAGGTATAGCGGGACGAACTGAACTACTGGCAAATGATGATGGAAATAAATTTAATGAGTCATGTCAGCCATCATTACTTCTAAACCATCACTTACATATTTCAGGATCCAGTTCTTTTATTTATTTATTTCAGGATCCAGTTCTTCAGTCTGTCAATCAAATGTATCTACAATATATCCTGGCATTGTGAACAGAAACTTTGTCTTTGACAGGAGAGACTTCTTAGCGGACCGTCTGCACCTCTGCTAACCCTAACCATCATTGTTGGTTTCTCTATGACCACGATCTCCCGCTACCCCTTCTCGTGCCAATTGGGGGACCCTCAGGGTTTATTTAGGAATCAGTTCCCTCATCACGAAATAATATTTTAATGTAAAAAAAAAAAAAAAGCCTGGGCTAAAATAATATATAAACCAGTTGTACATGCTCCAAACACAACTTCAACACAAACTACATGAACAACCAAATATTAATATTAATATTTCGCAAAAGTGTCCACCGCTCGCCAGCTTTGTGACTCGTGAGTTAGTTAGCTTTGTGCTAAAAACAAACACGGTACCTCCCTAGAACGCAGACAATCCACAGATTCACAAGATATCCATCAAATCTCTCTACCACACAGCATCAGTGCGATATCAGCCAACAAAGTCAAGCATCAAAAATATATTTTGCGAGCGATTGTGGAAAGATTTCACTTACATGAGCTGATACGCGGCTATATTCCTATTTTGCTTTTTATTTCCGCATTGCTAAATGTTGATGTACTTCCTGTGTTGCACAGGAAATCATTCCTGACTGGTGTTAATGTTTAAGATCTTTGGGCGGACTTGGAAGAGAATTTCTGGATTCAGTAGGTTATAATAAAAATCAATTTAATAAAAGTTGGCAATATAGTGCATAATCCTCAGCTCAGGGTTCATAAGCCAACGGCAGGCCACAGCCTTTCAACAGTTGCCTGAAAAGCAGCCTGAAGAGAGTTATCTGTCTTTGCACATTGACCTAAGAGAGCCTTGAACTGACCAGTACATTTGATAATATAGTCCAGTAAAAATGTGCATCGTCGCCTCTCATTGGCTCAGTTTTGCAGCGTGGATTTGGTTAAAGTTTTATGATAGTAGAATCGATGATTTTGGTTGGTTTAAAGCTGGTGCAAAGGTCTCTCCCAGACCTACCGGCACTTGAAGTCATCTCTCCACCCTCTCGTAAAGTTGAGCGCATCAACCCCCCTCAAGTGGAGTTGTTTTATTGTCCTTTTTGTTGATCTTGGCGACTTCAGTCTCTTCATCCCCCTCTCCCTATCTCATTCCATGCATACCTGAACTAAGTCTAAGTAAAAAACTCAATGTGGCTTTCTGCTATGTTACGCATACTCCTTGTCATAAGGCTCGCTATTCCTTATTAATTATCCTTTTTAAGTATCGTAATTTATACATAGACATTCCTTATTTACAAGTGTAAGTCATATTATATTATTACAACCTAACACTGGTTTAGTGTCAGATTACCCACGTGGGGTGGGAGAGAATCTCAGCGAATCGGAGCGAGCGCAGAGGACAGAGGACTGCGCCTTGCTGATTCTGATTGGCTAACAGTGCTGTCAATCTCATTTTGTTTGGTATAGTTCAATTATATAGGCGCTAACGATTCAAAGGAGGTATCTTTCACAGAAATTGACCAATCCGTTGCTGAGTTATCGGTGTGCATATCCATGAGCAGCTGACGCTGAGAAAATCTCCATTACGCACCTGGTTATTTTTGAATGGGAACATATAGGTCTGGTTGAATGTTCCAAAAAAAAACAACTGCTGTATTTGGATGTATTGAATGATATACAAGTGAAATATATAGTTTGGTACATGAGAAAATTCAAATGGAACACTTGTGCCAAATGGCCATTGTGGAGACCTCGCCTGAACTGTCTGTACTAAAAACTCTCTAATTATTTTCTGCTTCACTTTATCAAAGTCAAACTTTGCAGAGAGAGTGTTCACATATTGTGCTATGATTTGGTAGAGGTTTAAACCTCACAGCTGCATCATTCCAAAGGGATAATCATCCTGAAAGTGCTTCTTTCTGTTTTTTAGGCAAACCTGAATTATTAAAGTTTTTGCTGTGTTCCATCTTCATTTAATCTTAACCAGTTACATATATACTGATATTTACACATCTAGACAACTCTCACATTTATTACCTTTATAATAACACCAACAATATTCAAATAGATATTGTGGTTGCAGAGATATACTCTTTTTAGTATTGGCATGCAATTTTTGAGCGGAGGCCTCAAAAATAGGTTTGTTTTTAACCGGTTCTACCCTAACCTATTTTTAACCAACTAGATGTGATGATTTTGTGTCTATCATATATTTGCTCTGGGAAACACTGACAAACGATGTCATCCTGTCAATAGGGGGTGTCAGGTCAGAAAACACTCCTGTGGGTCGTTGAGGAAGGAAATGACAAGCGACATATTATGTCGTTCAGGGATGAAGATGTGTGGTTAGTGGTACTGCTGGTGTATCATTCGTCAAACCCAGAGGTCTGCTCTGTATGTTTGTTTGTGTAACATGGGCTCTATTTGATTCCACAGATGTTGAGACGGTAAAGTGGCTCAGTGGTAGAGCAGGGTTGTCCTTCAATAGCAGAATCGGCGGTTTGAGCCCCGGCTCCACTAGTCTATGTCCATGTGTCCTTGGGCAAGACACTTAACCGCAAAATTGCTCCCACAGGATGTTCCTGTGGTGTATGAATGGGTATGAATGGTTAGATAGGCCTGATCTAATCTTGCTTGGTAGCCCCTGCCATACATCAGTGTATGAATGGGTGAATGATGATGTGTTAAAGTGCTTTGAGTGGTCGGAAGACTAGAAAAGAGATATACAAGTACAGTTCATTGCCATTTAAAGGGCAGCTACACACAGAAGATTAATAAGTACCCCCAACATATTCAAGTGGTCCAGAAAAGATAAAGAAAAGATCATGGCTTGGGGTTAAAATATGTGCTGCTCCTAAGTCACAAAGCCAACATTGACTATTGGCAGGAAACAAGAGGCTGTGTCGAGACTTCCTCCCTTTGTAGACTTTGTGACACTATTTCCTCAGGATCATAATTTGTATTGCCGCCAGAGGGCTTTGTAATTTACTTGAGTATTTCCATTTTATGTAACTTTATACTTCTAGTCCACTTCAATATTGGACCTTTAATTTTACCACATTTATTTGTCAGTATGAGTTACTAGTTAGATTACTTTACAGATTCAGCCTAAATATATTATTTGAAATGGGTCATTCTGCATTGTAAATATATTTTTACTTTTGGTACTTTAAGTGTATTTTTATGCCAATACGTTTGTACTTTTATTTAAGTAACATTTTTTATTGTTTACTTGTTAAGTAGCAAGTATTTTCACACAGTGCTCTAGTAAACAATAAATCATAAACCCATTTGTTGCGGAGGAAATGCCTCCAGGTCATGCCAGTCAGCCCACCCGTTGAAAAGTGTAAAAATATTTTTGGTTAATTATGAAACTGTGGCAGGACAAAATAGACATTGGCGGGCCACCACAGTCAAGGTAATCAATGGGAGACACTGAACTGGTTACACTGGTATCATGTAGTGTAGCGCTTGGAGAATCCCTTCGAAGTACAAGCGAGATCAACATCATCCATTATCAATTTGCCTCATCTTTGTTGCATTTGCTTGACCTGCTGAGGTCACGGCTCACAACTTCAGTATCCTGATGTTGAAAGTCTCATTCAGAAGTTATTCTTTTTCAAAACACATACATACAGAACAGCTGTGGTGTTTCGACACTGGCTGCATAATATGGATTTTCCCCTGAAATGGTTTGCACTTTAAAATTATTATTATACCTGAAAAAACCCTTGCGGAAAAAAGCATTAACACGTTGTCAAACTTGTGATGATTAATGGGAATGGGTTTTTGACAGTTGTCCTCGAAAAACTTCTATAATACATCCATAACAATGCAAATGTATTCTAACAACAGCAAAATCATTGGGTTATGTGGTTGGATAAAGACAGTTTGCTGTTAAAATTACAAACAACATTCAAACAGTCTGGAACACGGCTTTTGTCAGTACTATCTTCAGGATGGTTTGGATTTTCATTTTTTGGGGGGATAATACAGAGGAAAAAGACAGACCATAGAAGATTAAGAAGAAGGATAACAGACAACACTGTTAGTGAGTCCTTGAACTGCAAAAATCCTGGCAAAGAAATGTGGGTTGTACTGTTTACTCCTTTACAACACATATGCTTTAGTTTGAATTTAATTCAGTCTATCTACAAAGAGGTACAGTAAAACATAATGGTTAAAGAGGGTCACAATGACATGCTACAAAGGTGTGACTTGAGCCCGGGACGCCATTATATGGCATGCGCTGTAACCACGCAGCTACCCAGGCGTCTAGTGTGGTTGAAGTAACCCTTCAAATACTGTGTTACACTATTAACACATTCTTTTCTTTTTGTCATCTGGATACAGGGATGTAACAGGGAAATATAATCCTGTGGAGAATTACTAATTCAGATTAGCCATTTTCTATAGCAGTTCACTAATCACTCTGGCAAAGCAACTTCTCAAAACAAACTAACAAGAATGAGAGCATCCAGGCACGCCAGCGGCTCTGCAATGCTGTAGTGTTCTTCATTGTAAAGAAAACCAGACCTTGGCTCCGATACGACGACACTAACACCGGAGTGTCATATTTGAGTGAATAACAAGTCTTTTTCAAGATCATAAATAGAGACCAGGAACCGGTTTAGATCACTGGGATACACAACTTCAAATACTACAAAGACGTTCATGAAATAAGTGACATGCAGGTAATCTACAGTGTGAGATGAGCTGAACAACATGCATGAAAAGATGCACTGCACTCAGGTGCGATTGAATCCTGACACACCAGATCAGTTGCACCGTGCTAAACCTTAACCCCAGCAGCTGACAACCCATGCTGATGGCCGTGTGCAAATCCCAATTGATTTGTCAGTGGGACCCTAGTCCTCGTCGGCAAAGCAGTCTCCCACAGTCTGGACTCTTTTTGAACACGTCAAGATTGCCACTTGTTGATGGAGAACCAAAGGCCTCGTCTGTCTAATCTTAATCACAGACTGTCTATAAGAAGTGAACGTAGTCAATGTGACATCTCATTTGTAGACTGCTATTTTGAAGCCTCGAGTTCGGTAATTTTGCCGTCGCCATCTTGGATTGCAGCCGTCACCATATTTTTTTTTTCAACCAATGAACGGAAGTTACCATATTTGGAATGCGGAGGAGTGACGAAGAGACGCCGTATACGGCTCTGGTAGCGGCAGCGACCTGTCAATCACAGTAAGCCCCGCCCTAAAGCATACTCTACTTTATGATCTATTTGACTCTAAATGGAACATAATTTACGAAATGAACATCATGCTGTATTGAAGAAGACTTGAAACTAGAGATTGAGACATAAACTCATGTTTACAATGTTTACTGAGGGAATAAATCAAGAGAGAAGTAGAGTCATTTTCTATAGACTTCTATACAACCAGAGGAGTCGCCCCCTGATGGACATTAGAGAAAATACAGGTTATAAGACACTTTTGCATTAGCTTCACTCGGCTGAATAGTAAGGGGCCTGGTCTTAATAGCAGCATTAACCACAAACCAGGAGAAGGGAGGACCCCAAGACAACAAGAGCTGCCCGTGACTATGCCTGTGTTTATACGTCCTGTTATGTGGGTGGAGAGTTAAATGAATCATTGGTTATACCTGTACTACTCACCAGTCTCTGGTGGCTACAATAGGTGAACAAAAGCGTTGGTCCATGTATTTCTTAAAGATTACCACAATGGACATTCTTCAAAAATCGTGAGCACACTAAGCCTTGTCAAGACACCATGACCGTGTCACAGAGAGATGGAAGATAAGAGAGGTGAAACGCAACTTTGGAGGCACGGGGGAAAACACACAGCGGCAGTAATGATATGCCACTTCCTGTCTGTCTGTCCTGGAGAGAGACTGAGACACCGGGCAAGTTGGTTTAGGATGATCATGTCAGTCAACTTCAGCTGCTTCTACTGATGCTCTAGTTTCATGTCAGCTGATAGAGAGGACCCAGGAGATAGCAGTCTTTTTACATCCTATTACTGCTTTAGAGATTTTTGTAGTAGTATAGTGTGTGTGTGTGTGTGTGTGTGTGTGTGTGTGTGTGTGTGTGTGTGTGTGTGTGTGTGTGTGTATTTGGTCGAGGTGACTTCATATCCTTTTTTTTTTCCACTTGAAACATGATTCGACATGATTCAGCCACTGGTCTGGAAAATCAAGAGGTACATTATGTATACACATGCACACACACACACAAGTTTAATTTGTCCATTGATGTTGAAGAAGGGCACAAAAACACGTTTTTCACACACACACACACACACACACACACACACACACACACACACACACACACACATACACACATACACACCCTAAAAACCCAGTGGTCAAGTTAATTGCATTAAACAACCTTAAGATGCAGACCCTTCTGTCTCTCACACATCGATACCTCTGACAGAGAGGCGAGCAAAAGAAAAACAACAAAAAGGACAAAACAAGAAGAAAAGACTGAAGGGAAAAAAAGAAAACAGGGAAAACAAGTTAAGGAGAAAAAGAAAGAAAAAAAGTGGAGCGATTATGCAAATTGGTTTACACCAGGTTAGCCACACTGGGACATTAATAACAAACTTTGTTTACTCTGGGAAGACTTTGACGAACTTTATCCAGAGCATTATTATTATCTGTGGCCTGCAGAGAACAGGGGGACAGTCTATAATCAGCCCCCCCCCCCCCCCCCCCCCACCCTCCCTCCCCCCCATGTCTCACAGAGAGAACCAATATGCAGGGAATAAAATTACCTTAACAAGCAGATACTTCACTCACGCTGTCTGACACCTTTAAAAAAAAAAAAATGATCCAAAAGTTAGTTTTAAGTAGTATTCAAATGCTATTGATGCAATTATTAGAGGTGTTCATTTTTCATAATGCAGTGGCAGGTTTGAGGATGGGGGGTAAACCTTAGAAATAAAATCAGTACTGCAAGACATTAGATGTTCTGTAATAACAAGAGTGCCATTCAAACGTTTTCCAACCTTTACAAAATTCATATTAATGACTCCTACCTACACATTATTCCATCCACAGGAATAACCTTCTGCAGCCTGCACTGCACACTCTCTGTCAAATATGTCATCTAGATGTTCAACCCCATGATGTAGGACAGGTCTGAGGTCAACAGCCCTCTTGTGCTACTTTTAGCAACGTTCTTCTCTGAGCACATGTTTTACAACAAATGTAAAAAAAAAAACGAGAATTTGTGGTTTTTGAGGGAGTTCTGTACTGGAACTATTTCTCGAGGACCAACAGCGCGGTGCTCACGGTGAGGTCGCTGCCATCAGGCCTGTGCAGAACGAGGTCGCCGAACGCATCTGACAAGCCGTGCTGTAGCTGAGGCGCTACGCACAAGAACAGGACAGATGGGTGAACTGTTGTTTGTCAAAAAAAAAACCTGAATTATCATTTTTCTTTTTGTGCGTGGTGACAAACGGAAAGATGAGGCGACACAATTTAGAAACAGTGGGTTAAAAAGGCCTTTGCATGGGTGACATTTTGACTTGTCACAGTAGAAAAAGAGCACAGGTGTGGCTCACTGGAACCCTTGAAAGAAGCCATTGTTATGTTATTAATAACACCTGTGCTTTTCTGACAAAGTAAAAATGTGTGCCATGAAAAAAGATCCATTAATAAGCTTTACAGGTGTATTGTTGAACTTCTAACCTTTATACTGATCTACCATGTCAGGACTCCCCTGAGACTGATTTGTTTCCCATCTCACTCTGAGAGAGAACGCAAATCTGTATTTTCCAAAATATTGAATTATGCCCTTGAAATATGTCAGACTTTAGGATAGTTAGCATCAGTCTTCAAAACCTTTCTGAGTGACACCATTGTGACGGCCCCTGCCTGTAACGCCGTTACTTGTCCCTGTGTCCCTGAATGTGCCACAGGAACGTGGGTGTAGCCAATCACAGGATGCCGAGCACCTGGTCCTGGAGTCGGGGGAATAAAAGCCCAACTCCAGGATTGCTCTACCAAGTCGTTTTGTCTCCTAAACCCGGTTGAAAAATCTTGGTTGTTTCCTGTGAAGACAGAAGTTTATTTTGAAAAAGACTGTATGCTTGTAACGAGCGGAAATCCAGCGTTGCAGCACTAATCCCGGACCCCCGGCCCGCTGGCCAGCTCATTTTGGAATTAGCAAACTAGCTAACTTGCCAGCTGTCTCCTAGTTAACTAGCTAGCTTGCTAATTCCACCATGATTTAATGCTACACCTGTTATAGAAAATAAGCCAAACACAATTGTCAATCGTCCGGCGATAGCTGTGTGTTTTCTTATGCTGTGACCAGAGTGTGTTGATGAAGCATCAGTTTGTTATGCAGTGATAAGTAACAGTACACCGGTGTACTACACTGAAACGTACATCAGCTCTGTACCAGGAGCATTGCTGCGTATTACCACTGTAGCAAGTATTCTATCCATTAAGTGTAATCATAAACCAAATACCCTATTATGAAATACATAACAGTCTTTCATAATAGGCCTTTTTTTCTGAAATCCATTATCCACAGCCCAGACAGAATCTTTAAAGAAGAGAGGAAGAAGATTAAATAAATAAATGTCCTTAATACTTTCATTAAATACCTTTTACTACTAAACTAGAGCAGGCTAATAGGTTCTTGGCATATAGTTTAATACTTCTCTTTGTCATTCAAATGGACATCACATTCGCTCCACTTTTCTACTGTTTTGTTTTATCCTTAACCTCTTTATCTTTCCTCTCCTCTTTCCTCTATTTGTCTTTTCTTCGGTCTTTTCTCTTGTCATACCTGCCCTGGTCTTCTGTCTTTCCCTCTTTCTCTTTCCTTTAGCATGTTCGCTCTTACTTTTTTTTTACATCCCCTCTATCTCATTCATTCATTTCATTTCATTTCATTTTGTATCACAATAATCAGAAGCCACTGAGCAGATAGTAATTCAATCACCTCATTATTGAAGTGCTGTCTTCGCTTTAACTGCAGCTCCGGTGTGCCGAGTGTTCCGGTTCACTCTGGACTCCGACTCGGCTTCGCCACAGCTCTCTACACTGTATGTCACCGGGCAGCTAAAAGTTCAGCAATTACAGGTGGAGTGCCTTGCTCGAGAGCACTGAAACAGCGGCTGGTGGCTCAGCACCAGAGTCACCGTGAGTTACTCGAGGAGGAGGTGTCTAGGGAAAAGTTAAAGCAGGTGTAGAAACAAATAACGGCGAGCAACAGAGCTAGAGAGACGATTACAGATGGGCGAGAGGAGCGGGAATAGAGCGACACAAATGTAACCAAATGTATTATAAAGCATGTCAGCGTGACCTTTCAGTGACCTGAACATCTTTAGTGCGGAACATGATCTGACTGAGAGTCATTTGTGCCTTTGTAACAATGGGAGAGAGGGCAGTGGAGTCTTTCTGAAAAGGTTATTTCCACTTCAGCCAGACACATTCATCATTCTTGTGTGTGTGTGTGTGTGTGTGTGTGTGTGTGTGTGTGTGTGTGTGTGTGTGTGTGTGTGTGTGTGTGTGTGTGTGTGTAGGTTGCATCTCTCCACATGTCTTACTAGATGTCTTTGTGTGTGTGTGTGTGTGTGTGTGTGTGTGTGTGTGATTGTGTGCGTCAGGCCTGATGTGGCGAGACAGTCTGACCTACAGTGACTTCACTCCTCCCTGCCTTTGATTTGGATTTGAATGTCATCCCATTCGCTAACCGAGCCATCAGCCTCCTCCTCCTCACTCCTTTGTGCGATTCACTAAAAATATCTCACCTGAGCTCTATTTCACCCGGGCCCCTTTCAGTGTTTTCTTTCCCCGTATTTGTAAACTGATGGTTTCACGTCTTTCCTCTAAAAGATAGATTCACTGGTAACCTACTTGATTACAGGACATTTATTGAAGTCCAACAACCAACGGTCTGTCAGCCAGGAGGCCGCCGCTCGTTCCCCCGCGTGAAACCAGAAGTCAACGTTGATTTATTGTTTTGTTTGTCACGCAACTTGCGTAAATGTAGTTCCGGCACTCCCTTAGTTTTTTCATTTTAACTCAAACGCCAATCTTTTCCTGAACCTAGTATAGTTTTGTTGCATGAACCTAATGAAGTATTTTTCAATCTTTTTCGTGGTATTTCGTGGCCTACAAATACCTGAGGAGAAATTGAGGGGTAGCTTTTCGTAAGATATCGTATGAACAGATGTTGGAGGATACGTTGCAAAACACACACTTCCAAAATATGTTCTTTTCATGATGTCACAGTTAATGTTCTACGACAGCGCGTTAGATCCATTGTAGGTAAACAAAGAATAGCATATGGAGCAGATGAGGGGGATCATTTCCGAGGGAAAAAAACTTGGATATCCTCTAAGATTAAAATGGTATGGTTTTAGTCTCTACCAATTAGTCTTGGTCTTTACCAATAATTTCAAAATAACATCGATCTCCATGGCGATATAAACAAATCCTCTACTTTTACAAAATGTCAAGATCTATTGACCAGAAAGCAGCCATGTAATGCAGTGTTCACTCTTACCAAAGGGTTGAGGATAGTCACAGACAATTCACACCACAATGATAACAACATTTTTTATAATAAAGCCTTTTTTTTATTTGAATGATAAAATGGCCTTTCCCCTGTAGCGCAGCACTCGGGACAACCTTTACCCTTTCTCCCCACTGAGGCTCTAAGAATAGTGTCAACGTGTTGTTTGTTCCATGTTCCAGCACCGTGGTCCTCAGCCCGTCTTCTGTTGTCTCTGGTGGCCAACAGCAGGATCAGTGTGCGAGACCTGGTTGAGCCGCTTCACATTTACACCACATGTTAACGCACCTAACGGAGACGAGGGACCAACTCTCCTTCCTACACGTTTAAACGCCACTAAAAAGGGCTAACAAGTAATAAATCAACACGGTGTGACAGAAGCAATAGCCCACCGACATGTTTTATTAGCCACCGACAGACTTTAGAATGCAGCTGATGAAAAACATGATTGAATAAATGCAGCGGGTTTTTTGTACGTTTGTTTTTATTTATTTTTTTAGAAAAATGTCCGTTTGTTTTGGATCGCAGCTTGAAATGTAATTTCAGTGTGATTTCCTGATTAAGGAAACCGTGGTGAGTGAAATGTACGGGACGGAGAGAAGAGAGAGACAGAGTGAGGGCGATGTGAAATGTGACACAGGTCATTACACTGGACCTAATGAAGCCTGAGTGACTCGCTTCACAACACCCTGTTTGACACACACACACACACACACACACACACACACACACACACACACACGCACGCACACGCACACACCATGGTTCCATGGACTGAGACATTACTTTAGATGAGAATGTGATTAATGAGTCGCCAATTAATTATAGACAATAACAAATACTTCTCACTACCTGTACCTTTCTTTTATAATTATTTTTTTCTACTCCATCTGTCTCTCTCTCTCTCTCTCTCTCTCTTTCTCTCCCTTTCTCTCTCACTCACGTCTCTCTGATAGTATTTACCTTTTGCCACAGACTGTTGCCAGAATAAAGGGATCTATTGCTGGTGATACATCATGTTTGAATCAATGTTTGACAGCCTAAATGAGCTCTATTAAATGTAATGTACATTATTAAAGCAGCAAAAATACTAATGTTTACCTGAGCAAAGAATGAAGCCTGTGTGTGTGTGTGTGTGTGTGTGTGTGTGTGTGTGTGTGTGTGTGTGCGCGTGCATGCGCGTGTGTGTGTGTTGTAATCAGAGCTTCTCTTTGCTTTGTTTACGTTGCTGGGGCCGGCCAATCAGCTTTTAGTGCATGTTAGTGCATGTTAGTGCATGTTAGTGCATGTTAGTGCATGTGACGGTTACAGCCGTTAATGCTGACAGCGACGGCGTAGCACCCGCCTTCCGGATCCCCCTCGGGTAGAAATCGCCGTTAGCTCTGTCGGTGTTAGCATTGTTAGCACCGTTAGCTATGGGCCGCCTTTCGCCGATGAGAGTCAATCCGAAGATCTTTGAAGATTTTTGCCCAATTGGTTTTCTGTGAACACGTTTTAAACTCATTTGTGGGTTTTGACATTTCTAAATAAAAAGTGTCTCTGTGTTAAATAGAGATGTTTTTTTTCTGAAATGCAACTCGGATCCCTTTTCAGTGCGACAGCTTTGTGGGTCCTGTTGTACATCATGTGTTGATAGTGTAGTTTGGCTCTCTGTAGGTGGTGCTCTTTTCTTTATTTGCTCTTTCTTTTATGCTTACTACCCAGTTCTTATGGATGCATTGTGTGTTTGGTGCTTCTGCATAAAGCATGAGGACTTATATGAATGGATGAATGGTGGGGAAATACAGTATGTTGTTGCCATATTGCCAAGGCTCTGTGGAACCTTGTGTTGCTGTTGTTTTCTTTTGTTGGACCAAATAGGCTCAAATTGTGAAAATAGTAACAATACTTGGTAGTTAATGATGCTCAGTTTCTCACTCGTATGAGGTCTAATTAGTGTAATTAGTCAGATTTATGTTCATCACATTGCTCTTCAAACATTGTGTTCTTGCTTTGATAATGCTGCTTGCACACTCAGTCCTATTTGGTTGATCAATGTAGACCATTTTTTCTCTCTCTCTCTCTCTCTCTCTCTCTCTCTCTCTCTCTCTCTCTCTCTCTCTCTTGCTCTCTCTCTCTCTCCTCCTCCTCTCCAGTACTCCTTCCATGACTAAGAACCTTGTTAAAATGAGCTTGGGGCTAGTTCTTTTACCAGGACGAGGTTGGAGATGGAATAGAATTAAATGGAAACCCCTTAAATATTCAAACAAAGGCTTAACTGTTGATTGTTGGAATTCTTTGAAAGGTATTTTCAGCTACGATGCAGCAAAACACAATAAATTCATTGGTCATTTATTGCAATAAATAACAGGAAAATGAAAACAGGCTTATATTACTGTCAAATGATTAATTATGCCATTATGAGTACGCTGGAAAAAGAGGCAGGAAGTGGCTGCTAATAATTTCAGGTTGCAGAATAGGAAGTGTCCCTTTACATTGGTGACGGTAAAGTCAAAATCAGGCCACACACTCATTGTTCACCCACACAGGTACTCTCACTTATTGCCTGATTGAGCCTGATTAAGAGTCTGTGGGCATTTTGACATGCGGCAGGAGGAAATGTGTAAATAATCAGAGGTCCAATCAGGCAGCTGCGTGGCTCTACAGGGCCTCGAGGGCACGGACAGCCTTTAAGATCCCGTGAGCAGCCAGGTGAGCAATGCCCAGTGTGGTTGGTAATGTGGTGCCTCAGGACCGGAAAGACACATTATCACACATTGTAGTATTGCTGTGTATCGCCACATATATATATATATATATATATAAAACACTATTTACACACATAATAATATAACCCAATGGAACCTCCGTTATAGTTAGCCGTTAGCTCTGTCAGGACTGTGCTTCCCACCAGCAGATCAGCTCTTAGCGACTGAAACACAGAGGAAATGGGTTGATGAAGTTGTCTCGTGGTATTAAATGTACAGTGTCTCACACACACAGTTTTTGGCCCCACCACTTCTAAAATGAATCAGGCATACTAAAGCCACATCGTCCATGTATAAAATTAAAGTAGAATTCAAAGTACAGTGCGGTTTGGTTATTTCTGAGCATTTAATTCAGTTACATTTACGTGCTATTATGATTGCTGATAATCCGGGAAAGATGAAGTTGCCCATTTTTTCTAATATTACGACATCAGAGTAATCATTGTAATGAGCCATGAATACATTTTGATTTGATTAAACACTGTAGTTGCTGGGAACAGCTCTATAAAAATGAACTCCAACAATCATGTTGGTGATCACAGCGGCATGTCGACCCGTATTGTACTTAAGCATGCGGATCTCCAGGCAACCCTCTGGCTGGACCTGTTTAAAAGAAAATGAGGCTCTTTGGTTGCCCACTACTTGTGGGCGACTGTGAATCCGCTAGTCCATGTCGATGGCTCCCTACCCTAATTGCTCTCTGTGAATGATTAGTTAGAGTCCTGATGAGCAGGTGCCATCTTTTATTGTAGCCACTGTCATCAGCGTATGAATGGGTGAATGATATCATGAAGTGTTTAAGAGCTTTGAGTGATCAGAAGACTAGGAAAGTTCTATACAAGTACAGTCCATTTACCATTTGTCCCCGAGAGTTTTAATTAATCCACTTTTCTTTTTTTAGAATAATTCGTTATAACAAAATGTTTGACGCACACATAAGCACAGAGGTCTCCATGTTTTTGTTTTGCAACAGTCTAGTGCTTTTGCACAAAATGTGGCTTGACAGTTTCCAGTTAGAGACTGCAGGCGGCCTGCTGCCTACAGGCGGCTGTAATGGAGTCACCAGAGTAAAGGTCTCCAGTCATTAGCCCCGGCAGATTTGAATCCTGATGCAAAGTGGCTCCTTCCTCCTTTGTTTCCTCTGCTTCATGGGGGAACTGTTGAGCTTCCAGCCAAGTATCAAAATCCCAGTGCTTTCTGAATCAATTCAAAGTAATACAGGAAAAAAAACCTCGATGTTGACAGATGTTAGTTTGCACACATGCTACCAAAAAGTAGCAGATTATGAACTGGTTTGAATCACTGCTTCATTCATATAAATGAGTTACATTTTGTCCTCTCTGTCTTGGTGTTGTTGCCACATGTAAAGAAAGAGCATCACATGTAGCCTATCTCCATAATGACAGCTGCCTTTTACTGAAAGCAGCATGTGTTCGGGTGGATACACCCTTCGTGACACGAGATGGAATGATTTTGTGTGTGTGTGTAATCAGTGTTGGTTATGTGTCACTTCTCAGCATATATCGATCCGTGCTCCTCATATTCAAGAGGCAGAGAAAGAGCAACAAGAGCGAGGGCGAACAAAAGAGACGGAGAAAGAGGAGCAGACAGAAGGAGAGAGAGAGAAAGAGAGAGAGAGAGAGAGAGAGAGTGTTCTGCCACCTGCACTCATCCACATCTTGTTTTCCGTCGTTATCCCAGACACAGACAGAGAGAAATTCTGACATCTATTCAATAAACTGTCAGCGCAATCAACATCAATATGTTAGGACTTTGACGAGCGACTCAACCAATACAGCAGAGACGGAGGCAGCTGTTTGTCTGATCTCTTGTTTTACTCTTTATTTATTTGCATTGGCGAAGCACAATTTTTATTTGATTCATTTTCCTGCTGGGATTCTCAACTCAAAACACATGCTGTTTTTTTTTTTTTTATCTTCAACATTGCCCTTAACTGTAGTAGTCGGCAGTGCTGCGCCATGCTCATGGGGCACCACCCACGTAAGGGATTCAAACCTGCAAGGCTCAAGTCATCACCTGTTGTTTCATCTGCTTTCACCCCAGTTTGAATGTAGTGTTCATTGGTACTGGGGGACATTTTTTCGTGTTTGGTCACACAGCACTCTGGATGACTTTAATGCTAACGCTAACTTCAATGTGAATAAATCCATGTTTTGCTAAAATAATAGCCGTTCAAAGAAACGTATATGAGCTGAAGGGCATCTTTGGCCAAGAGTTTGGAAAGGCAGACCTAAAGTCAACTTTACCAGTCGCATATGTTTCTAAATTCAAATGACCAGTTTCTATAAAAACACAAGGAAGCCAAAATGAATCTGATCCAACATCCTCCTACTAGACAATTTATGTGATCTCATTATTTCAGCCAGGGTGAACATTTTAGGAGTCCATACTTAGAGATTTGGCATGTCCACGTATACCTCCAGACAGCCTTCAGTTCAGGCCTTAAGTAGGACCAATTGAACCGTTTTAATACACACAGTGAAGAGCAACTTAAGCCGGTTACCCCATGACCACTGACACCCCATTGCCCTTACAGAGCAATGCTCTATCCTCCCTCTATTTTAGTGTCTTAAAACTTGCATTATCTCTACTGACGAGCAGGGGGCGACTTCTCCGGTTGCAAAAAGAAGTCTGATTGTATAGAAGTCTATGAGAAAATGAATCTACTTCTCTCTTGATTTATTCCCTCAGTAAACATGAGTTTATGGTCTCAATCTCTAGTTTCAAGTCTTCTTCAATACAGCATGATGTTCATTTAGTAAATTATGATCCATTTAGAGTCAAATAGACCATAAAGCAGGGGATGCTTTAGGACGAGCTTACTATGATTGACAGGTCGCTGTCGCTACCAGAGACGTATACGGCGTCTCTACGTCACTCCTCCGCATTCTAAACTTCCGTTCATCGGGTGCAAAAAAAACAACATGGCGACGCCCATAATCCAAGATGATGACGGCAACATCGCTCAACTCGAGGCTTCATAACGGCAGTCCACAAACCAATGGCAATGGTTTAACAAAGTGTCAGACTTTAAAGTGGAAGACCCATTTCCATTTCCAACCTAGTCAACGTTGGTTTAATGTAACCATGGATGCAAACGTTCTGTAACCATAACCAAATGTTCATTATTGTAACCATGACAAGTGTGTTTTGTGTCCAATCCTAATCAAACTCCAACCACGACAGTGTAAGATCAGCCTTGATGAGACTGCCATCAGATTAAAAATAAACCTGTATGCAGTACGTGTCATTCTAGAGGGCATGGTTGAATGACATTTTGTCTTTTAATTTGAAGGACTTGTTGGAGTAGGATCACAATCAGTTGATAGTATAATAAAGTGACTACACATATAATCTGCTAGAAAGGTGAATTTAATGCTGTAAAATGAAGAAACTTAAACTTAGAGGTTCCAATTTTGAACAGTAATTGAATTCTTTTGTCCTGAGAAACGGTTTGTCTGCACTGGATATATTCATATTTCAAGCGGAGACAAAAATCCCTTCGAGGGTGTTCTAGGTCATAAAAAGATGATCATTAATTAGAAATAACGAGCAGCTGGCTGCTATATAGCCCATTTATAGTATTATGTGCCTACTTACCGAAGACATTTATTCAGCGTAAAACTTTAAAAATGTAAAAATCAAAGAATTATAAGATGTCTGATAATGTGACTTTTTGGAGAGATTATCTGCTGGAGGTATTTCATGACTTTCATTCAGTTAATGAACTGGGTAAAATCTTTGGGGATGTAAAAATGTGTATTTGTGATTAGTTAGATGAAACATTTGTCTGTGAAGAGATCTGAACAAGAGACATTCAGACGTAAAAGTTCAGAATGCGTCCGCTAGACAAACAGAGTCAGTAATTTACTGTAGCAGTGTATTTTTCTAACTATAAAGCATGTAATCTGTCTCTCTGTGGTCTTTGCATATCTTGGGAACAGCTCATCTGATCTACTTCACACGTGGCGGGTGTTTTGATCTTGAATATAGCCTGCTAACGCGACCCGAACGCTGGATATCATTACAACCAAACTTTTAATAATCACTTCCCTGGAGCCACTGAGCATGAGCAGATCGCCTTCACAGGAACAGCGCCACTACTTTAGAGTTATGGTGGTTATGTCAAAGCAAGCGACTAATATGCCTGTTTGGAAATGAATACCTCCTTTGTATTTCACCAAAGTTGCAGCCAGTACATGGGTGTGTTTTCACCATCAGCAACCCCGACCTAGTTTTTTAATGGCCAGATTTAGTGATTTTAATGGCCCTTTCTGGGAATGTCGGTATTGGAATTCGTAGAAGACTCAAAAGAGTGTCTAAAGTAAATCTATTAACTCTTAATGGTAAAACTATTAATATGGTAAAGGAAAAGTCCTGCTTTCAAATTTGGTCTTCTGGTCAAGGTGGAGCTTTGAAGTCTAACATTATGCTGGATAGTTTAATGCGGAATAATGTATCCTACTTTAATTGTTATATTTTGTTTGGCAAATGTGAATCTGCAACATAACCAGTAACATTTCTCTGTCAGGTAAATTTTGTACTACAATGTTTTCCTCTGACGTACAAGTACACAGTAGAAGGCAATACAGCTGAGTTACATACTGTATTTTATCAGTTCTTTGGTGGCCTTTTGTAAGTTATTTAGGAATACAATGAGTTAGTTACATAGATACATAATTCAATACTTTACATATCCAAACATCATAAAAAATCTATAGCTGTTTGTGGCCCCTTTTAGTTGGGCCCGTAGGCCCTGGTTGGCTACCTTGCCAAAATGGTAAAGTCTGCCCCTGGTTATTTTTCCTGTGAACCAGAGTGTATTCCACAGGTGTTTCTGACTGAGAGTAGCTGTGACTTGGGCATGTGACGCAACTGCGTCA
Organism: Ophiodon elongatus; assembly: GCA_016806645.1. NCBI lineage: Eukaryota > Metazoa > Chordata > Actinopteri > Perciformes > Hexagrammidae > Ophiodon > Ophiodon elongatus. Next base: position 781,144 of record JACSYO010000075.1, on the reverse strand, counting down.
TGGCAGGTATTGCCATTGCTGAGGACCCAAGGAAGCGAAGTGTTGAGCGAGAAGTCGTTTGTATGAGCGGTTCTCCAGAAAGCTGCATTAGCAACACCAGATGTGGTTACATACTCACTAGTATTCTGTGTTGTCAGTAGAATACCGCAGTATTAAAAAAATTCTGACTTTAATGGGGCACTGCATCAGTTATTCTGCTTGATGTAGTGCTCCTACACAAACTGGTCATAAATTGTAATGCCCCTTATAGTTCAAGATAGACACTCACAGACAGAACAGAACATATTTCTGCCCTCAAACAGACACATCCATTCAGCGTACGCCAATGGTACCATGAGGGTGTAGACAGGCGGCGCGGGCTGTTAAATACCAGATGGTCACACATCTAAATGACAAAAACAGGGAGATTTATTGCTTAATTACACTCACCGGACACATTTACAAAACAAGCACATTAAAACATGAAATGAACGACATGAGAGAATAGCGTTGAATGCAATTGTCATCAAACACACCAAAGCATGCACGCACACACACACACAGTGTGTGATGTCTGACATTTCAGAAAACTGGCCTTTCAGACTGTGTATGAATATACAAAGTGGCATGTGTGTTTAAGAGCGGGCTAAATTCGGAGTAGTAAAAAGGCTGCATTAATAAGTGTCAGTGTAAAGAGCTAGCGGAGGATCTGGCTTAGTTATTACTATTCATTCTGAATGAGAAAACCGTCTTCAAAGGTTACAGTCACACAGGGGAAGTCATATCAGTTGTATTAAACATTCCCGGACACATTAATCACTCTTTCTGTAAATGTGGGTGGACAGAACCTAATTTTCTAATGTTTTTATGTTGGTGAAATTACAAATTTATAAGGTCAATAAAAAAATCATTAATTCAGGTTTAGATATCTAACCACAGCAATGGTATTTCCCTTACCTTACATTTTAGGTCATTTTAGTTGCCCCAACAATAAACATTCAGTAGTAGCAAAAACCACGGGAATTGCAATAGTAATTCATCAAAAAATCTGTCATTGAATGTTCCAAAATGTTGTTTTTGAATGTGATATGGAGTCATTCATTTTCTTTGGCGAGGGGACCGACCCCACTCGTAACCTGCATCCTGCCTTTTTATGTATATTTGAAGAGCTGTGCGATCATATAACGGCTGCTGTATATTGGTGTTTGGGGACTTTCCGTGACCCCATAAAAGGCAGAACAGACGTGTGGCTTCCTCTCACATTGGCCGGTTTCCAGAACCGACTAAAACGATTATAAAAAGTGTAGACCAAGAAGGGGGGAGCTTCTGAGGGTAATCGGCTAAAACAAAGTGTGACGACAAACTAAGACACAAACAGACACACTATTAATCCCTATAGTCAGGAAAGTACAGCTGTCTTCCATTCTTAGGCCGACAATCCCACAATCCTTCGGGCCAAACAAATGGAGTTTGTCAGTGGAGGATTTAGTGTTCTGACTGGGCCTCGTCTGCCCCACAGACATGAAAACTAGACTCTAATTCTATCCGCGCGTCACATTAGTAGTTTCCACAGTGTCTTCCTTAATCCTTCAAAGGTAGAGTTACCGTAAACTATCCTAGCAAAACTATGAAAATAATGAGTGAAATCAGACAAAAAAACAAAAAAACCTGAATAGAGAAATGTCTTGGAACATATACTGGGTAATTTGTCCAGACAAAACATCCCCAAAAAAAAGCTTCTGTCTTTCATCGATGTATCCCTCCTTTTGTGTTTCTCCTTTGTGCTTCTCTTCCTCCCCTTACCTTTTGCTCTCACCTTTTCTTATTTTCTTTTATCATCATTTCCTCCCCTATCCGCATCGTTCTCTTCCTCCCCCCCTCCCTCCTCCATCTCATCCATCTCTTGCTGAGAGGCTGCGTCAGGGCAGATAAATGTTGGACAGATGTTATGCAGAAGTCTCGCCCCGGGTGGCATAACTAAATAAGAGCGTGTGTATTTGCCTCTCTGTGTGTGTCGCCTTGGGTGGCTTCAACTAAATAAGAGGAGAAAAAAAAAGAAGCCTCAAGTTGTTTCCAATACATGCCCCCTGCCAGCCACAGCTCTGGGTGTTATTTAGAGTCTGTTTTCCAGTTTGTTGCGGCTCCTTAGCAGAGTGATGAGTACAAAACGCATTACCATCTGTTGCCAGAGCCCGTATGTATGCTTCCATGATGCTGTTAGGACATTATATGTTCCTGTATATCCAAATCTCTCATGGTTTCAGTGTCTTGCACTGGCCTTAACCCTCGGCAAAAACACCTCAAATGAATCCTTGTGGATCCATAAGGCTCATATACATGTTCAGGCTGGTCTCATGCAGCATTTGTAGCTATTCTTACAAAAATAATGCGTAAGGTGTTAGGGTTAGTTGTACTGGACCCACAAGCTGACACACAGACGGCAGAGTTGGTGAAGGAATGGGTTTTAATTGTAATGGTTGGCGGGACAAAGGGAGGCAGATGATCGCTGGAGGACAGGCTTGTGGAGCGGGGGGTGAATGCAGGTAGGGAGGTGAGGCGGCGTGAGCGGCGTGAGCGGCGGTGGCTGGGCTGCGGCGTAGGCACGGAGATCTTGAGACAAAGAAGAAAGATGTTAGTCGCAGGATCCCACCGAGAAAGTACAAGAAAATACTCTCAGTCAAAATAAGATATAGAGCGGCTGAGGTTCAAGCTTCCACTGAGCTGAGGAGACAATCTCGCTTGATGGTCTGAATGTAGGCAGGTGAGGAGATGAGCCCAGGTGCTGGGTGATGGAAGCCATGCCCACGCCACACACACACACACACACACACACACACACTCACACAGAGAACAGAGGGGGGACATGAGGAAATGCCAGAAAAGGGCTAGTCACAGCAGAGCCGTGACATAAGGAATATGAATCTATTGTAAGTAAACCTAGTTCTACCATTCAAGAGTAAATAGAGTTGAAACAAGGGAAAACATATTACTTTTACCCTAGCCTAGTTTATAGCCATACAAATAAAATAAAGCCAAACAAATAACATAAATCGTCTGAAAAATTGTATTAGTAATATACCCAATGAATATTGATGAAAATCCCTTTATGACTGAAGAGCTCCATTCTATAATTTGAGAATGCAAAATCCCTCAGAGCAGGTATGATGAGATTGATCTGAATCAGGAGAATAGAATGGTATCAGGCGTGTTACTGTCTGTCATCTGGTGATGGTACCAGGAGCTGGACCTCGATTACACCTGGAAGTTAAGTTTGAGCCAAGATGGCGCCTGTCTTCTCTCCCAGGCAATCTCTGTGGCTCTCTGTGTATAGTTGCAGCAGACATGTAAGCAAATACATCTGATGTTTTTAGTGAAAATAACAAAGGCCTTGGTGAAATACTTTGACAAGAAGATAGATTTATATCAGTGTGACTGTAAAATGTGGAGTTTGAAAGCTCTGTTTCCATGTTAATAGTCTCATGAGTCGAGGTGTGTTGAGGTGCATTAGAATATTTCTAGTGATACCAAGCATGTTATTGTAGACTGGTGAGAAAATTACTATGGATAATTATTATTACTAATTATTATGGATTCTGAAAGCTGAAGACCCCTTGTTTTCCAAACATTGTAACATGCATGTGTTCTATAAACAGACCATCTTCCATCACATCTTCTACACCACAGGGGGAAACCCGGTACCGGGTCCCTCAGGCTAGTACTTTCACTTTCTCCTCTGTGTGTGTGTGTGTGTGTGTGTGTGTGTGTGTGTGTGTGTGTGTGTGTTTGTGTTTGTGTGTGTGTGTTCAGACTTTGGTCAGTTATTAGCATTTGGCAGTCTCCCTAACTTCTATATTCAGCACATTAACAGAATTGGCATTGCTGAAGAGGAAACATCCATGTAGAATAATGAAAATGGAATCATTAAGTGGCCTGGCTGACTAAATCGCTCTAACTGACTGAATTGCTAAATCATTGAACAACTGCTTGCTGACTTGTTGACTGAGTAAATGACTGGCCACTTAACCACTTTACTGACAGGATACTGAAAGTTAGCTATATTCATACAGGCAGTGTTTGAGAAAGAGTCTTGATTTAGATTCAGAGTTTAACGGACAATTCTGGTGATGTTCCAAACGTTTGTTATAGTCAACAAATCCCATGAAACGACCAAATCCAACGCTGGATGTATTGTGTGTGTATGCAAAGCCTGATATATCTCCTTCCTCTGGGCAATCGAGTGCCATTGTTGTCCAAAAGCTATTAAAAACACATCAATGAGTCACACTGTTGCACTGGGTGACATCGTCCTTCATTGTGATGAATGTGGGCGCTGTGGTTTATTTTGAGGAAATCCCACATACACCATCCTGCTGCCGTAATACATACTATAGCGGCATATGTGTATTAATGCGCGGCTGTAAAAAAAAGAAGAAAAGTCCCCATCAAATTGGCAATTTACTCTTGTTTCAGTAATGTTCACTAAAAACGACACCCCTCAGCTGTTCAAGGAAATAATTTCGCCTCTTGTAAACGTTTAAAAAGATATTTGAGACATAATTTAAAAGACTCACACCCAAACAGGTCGCCTAAGCCCCCCATGGAACTTCAGCTGTGATGTTAGCTCAGTGGCAGTGGCTAGTAGCCATGACTAGCTGGAACAAAAAGAGCAAGAGAACATCTTGGAATCAGATACCCAATTAACACCTGGCATTAACATATGATCTGTATCTTCATATCTGACCCGCATTAGGAACAATGCAGGAGAACTCATGTGGGATGGGATCAGATCAGCCAGACCACATTGGGAAGTGGTCTGAATCAGATCTCAGCCTGGTGTGAATGCAGTCCGTGCAGCATGACCAGATATTATATGACCATATATAGACGCATGGATCGGATGATGTACCCACATAGTGTACAGATCACATGCTGACGAAATAAATGGAGAGGGAGGGAGTAGAAACGTCTGCACTGTTTTGTTTTTTTAGGTGAATAAAAAGCTCAGTAAAGTTTAACTCCAGTGGAAAGCGCTTATAGTGATCACAGTTAAAGTGATCAACCACTACACGGCTCATAAGGCTTAGGACAGTATCATTCCTATGCTGTGAAAATAACTTTCTTAAAGTAATCAAGTGGTCTGCTTACACTGTTCATTTTGGGTATTTTAGCATTTTAAAACTAAGGTAGACTAAGCTTAAATTCAATTTTTGTTGTTTTTTTATTTTACACCCTCCATACCTTGTCTCTTGGTAACCTGTGTACTTCCCGGCTGGCGCCCTGAGGCTGGTGCTGCGTGCACATTAAAGAGTCATTTCCTGTGGGAGAAAGATGAATGTGCACAGAGAGGGCCCCTGTGGTTGAAGTCGCCCTCCTCTAAGTCCCATAATGCCCCAAAATAACAACTCCGATCTTTAGCTGCTTCTGTGTCACCACATGCGTGGGCCGAGCGGCCTCCCGCCACGCCACTCAAAGGGGGAGCGAGGAGGCCCCGGCAGACGGGCACCGCTCATCTGCAATGACCCGGAGCCGGGCAAAAGCCGGCAAAGCCTCAGCCCCAAGGGAGCCCTCGGTGAGGGGAAAGGCAGAAGAATTGGCATTGTAATATACAACCTAATGTCAATGAGATGGTAATCTGACAGAGGTGATCACTGTGAGCGCTTCCCTCTGTACCATCTCCTGTGACATGTCAGGGATCTAGGATTGATTTGGAGGATGATAAGCAGGGCTATGATGGCAAAAAAAAAATTTTGGCAGATTATTATAGGACAAAACTAAGGAAGTGCAACAATATTTTGAGATGAATGTATTAAGAAAGATGTCTGAGAGCCTAAGTATGCACATCTCTACCAAGCAAACAGCTTTGTTCATGATGACCTTCGGGTTCAGTGTGCTTCCTCTCTCTCCTGACCTGTTGAATCAGAGCTGCTGGTTATTTTACTTTATTGAGAGCTTTCAGAGCTCTGAAGGCAAACTATGATTACCAAGAACCCTAAATGGAAAAGACACAAAACACACCTATATGTACCATGATTTGGCCAACAACAATCAGCAGATTCCATGTAAAATTGCGGGTCGATGGATGTACAAACAAAATATTTGAATTCCTTTCCACTTGACTTGATTCATGCTCATGAAAGAGGGCTTAAAATGTAGGAATGAATGCAGCTTTTAAACTTCTTAGACTTCTCTTTTTTCTGGTATTTTTCTAGTTCACGCAGTTTGGTTTTAAAGTCGGGTAATGCCTCGTTTCCCCCGTGAAATTATTCACCACTGTATCAATACCTTTTTGAAATTCACTCCAGGACTAGATCTACATACGGCCTTCACACAGCCTTGAAATTCAGCCAGCAAAGCAAAGCGCTGCTGGTTGATTGATGTACTCTGGACAGTGTGTGTTAGCCTGCCTCTCTTTTTCCCTGTCTTCCACGTCTGGCATCACTGCAGCGCGAGGGAGAAAATAAGCTGTTGTGTTTGGGAGAGTGACTGACAGCAGCTGAGGTCTGACTCACTGAGATCAACTAACTCTGCCTCTGCTGCTGTGTAATGTGCTCTGTTCCACACAGAGAGGCTGCTTCACTGACTGACGGACTGAATGGCCATTTATAACTTATAACTTTTATCTTTCTTGATCTTTTGTGCCTTTCCTTTCTTTCGAGCTACATTTAGCCCCATCGCTCCATGCAAACCGCTATCGGGCTGTCTAGCCTGTGAACAGTGTTAAGTAATAACGGAAAAGGCCTTCAGGGTAATCACACTTCATTTTGTAACTTTAATTTCCCAATACGGCCAGACTAAGAAAAAGAAATCTATTAATTTACCCACACACACACACTAGAAGAATACACCCACACACACACGCACACACACACACACACACACACACACACACACACACACACATACACACGTATTAACGGGGGTACCCCCCACACAGACAAATACCACAATGGCATTTTTACATGTACAAAAACATACTCTATGTTCTTTCATAAATGATCACTGCCACTATTCACAATAACTCATGTGAACCTGAGCACACAAACGCACACATTGTGTTAATTGGCACTGTGGTCGGGGCTATTATGAGTTAATTACTTTATTTAACCTGATTCATTCTCCAGTAAAGGACGAATTAACCACAGAGTTGTGTGTGTGTGTGTGTGTGTGTGTGTGTGTGTGTGTGTGTGTGTGTGTGTGTTGGGGTGCCAGTTATTAGATCTGAGAGAAGAAACCGTGAGCTTCGGCACATGTGTATACACGGTGTGTATTTTCCCTCGACACAGTGGCATTGACCCCTATTAAAATGTATTAATAGGCAAGCTAAATGTTCTGCATGAAAACCTAAGAGCTTACAGCCAAGATAATACTCTATTAAGACTGTGTGTGTGTGTGTGTGTGTGTGTGTGTGTGTGTGTGTGTGTGTGTGTGTGTATGTGTACATGCTAGCACAGGCAGGGTTATCTGGGCTATAAGCTTGAAGCTGAAATGGAGATGTTCTTGACTAGAATTAGTAGAAATGTCTCAGGCGCCCTGGCTTCCTCGTGTCCTGTGAATCAGCCACGCGTCACGCCCCGATGTGCACATGTTTTAAAGTCGCCTTTGGCTCCTCTGGTGCTGCCGGATTGTTACAACAAACGGAGAGCCTGACCCGCGTGAACGGCTTTCCAATTTGTCCCAGCATGGAGGAAGACAAACCCCCCGTGTGAGCCTGGAGCTGACCTGATCAGATCTATCTGTCACAAAACATGTCCAACGACTCTAATATTTAGCACACCGGACATGTTTATTATTTTTACCTGGCGCTAACAGATTACTTATCTTCCCACAGCAGGATCAAACAGTGCAAAACGTTCTGTTCAGTGTCTGGAAGAAATTGGAAGCCACATTTTGTGTTCCCCATAGGGAACTTCTGCTAAATCTTGTCAATTACAAAACACTGTTTGGATTTTAGCGGCATCCCTCCATGGTAGGTCTGTCTGGCATCAGGACGTTTAATGGTTCCTACACAATAAACCGTAATGAGCGATAGTCCCCCCCCCTTCATCGGGTCAGTGGCGAGTGAAGCCTCATGAGCCACTAGAATTGCTTTAGATTCTTCGTCTTGTTTCAACAAACACAGGATTTAAATTAAACTTTTAACAGCTAAGTCCACACATGTACTTCACTCAAGGTTTACGGTGTCGACTACAGCTCCACCCTTTGACTCTTGCATTTCTATCAGAAGGAGAAGTTCCAACCCAGGGTTACAATCCGTGCACTGCCCCTGAATCACTGCATCGCCCCAGGCCTGGACTCATAAGCCAGTCACCAACACCCTCTTGGATATTGATAAAAAAAGTCCACAGCAGTCTGCATTAAGACGTTCTTTGAGGATGACTCATTACTGCATCGAGCTTATGGATCGCTTCGGGCGATTTACAAAATGACGGCCCGAAAAAGTTGAAGAGAGAGAGATGTGTTGCAATACCCTTGAGTACACTGTCGAGGCAGTACGCTATTTTACACAAGGGCATGCAAAGATCAATAAATCCGATCAATCCACTGGAGGTAGCTGCCTTCGAACAGCCTCGCCGCCATTGAGGATCACATTTATGTTATTGCCTTTGCAAAAGCCAGATCATTGAGGGTTGAGTTTATCCCCATGGTAGGAGTTTTGGGTTTGGCGGCTCCTTGTGGATGAAGTCTTTGGCAGACTAGAGGATTTAGCTGGATGGTGATTTCACGAGATTTGTGATGTTTCCATCTTGAGTTTCGACTCGTTTATTGCACAGCTTACAAATCTCTTTGTTCACACTCTCTGGCTCTCCGTTTTGAAGAATTGCCAAATAGGAACATTAGCCTTATTTTTGCTGCTGGAGCTACGGCTACGTGGTAATTGATAGTGTTGTACGGGAGCATGTTTTTATCTAACAGAATATTTTAGCCTTTCAGAAATTACATTTTCACTGCAGTCAAAAAATCCCTCATGCACTTGTATTAACAGGACAGTCTAGCAGCAATCTAACAGCACCATAAATTACATTTAAATAACCACGCTAACGCAAATTATGATGTCTGGTAGCACATTGTTACTTTTTTTTATAGGCTACAAAAAATGCGTTAAAGCATAGCGAAAGAGAAAAAGAGAGAGGGACTGAATATAGCAGTACAATTCCTATCAGGCATTGGAAGTCCTTCTGTTGTCATGGACACGTGAGAACCAATATCGTAGCCAACCAATATCGTATTGAACGAAATTCCCAAGCACTTGTATTCATAAAAACAAGTCACACTTTGATGAACTCTGAATAACATCTTTTCTTTGTTAGCCCATGAATTATTAGCGCGGGACAAAAGTCCAACAGTGGAAATTACATCAAATATTGTTACCTTAATTTCTGTTTAAGTGCTTGTGAATGCATTATTTTACACACACACGCACAGAGATATATATACACTTATTCATATTTTTGGTTGTCTTACCTAAGTAAATCATATCGCCATGCATCCTGACGTGACTGCGTACCTTCATCTTAGCTCGTAGTTTAGAGGACTTTAGCTTTCTGGTCTTTTCTGCAACTAAAACATTGCAAACTTTAGATTGGTTTAGGATAAAGACAGAAGATAGAACATGTGATTTTTAGACCAAGTGAAGTGTAAATGTCTATTTGGAAAAAATGTATTTGAATACTTGAACTGGAAGTCAAAGCCTCGTTTTAAAAACAGTGTTTTAACATCCAAGTGCTTTTGTTCCTAATGAAACAAAAGCAGACCAGGTGTGTGTGTGTGTGTGTGTGTGTGTGTGTGTGTGTGTGTGTGTGTGTGTGTGTGTGTGTGTGTGTGTGTGTGTGTGTATAATCTATTGCCTTTTGAGCTGTACATCTTTGTCATCTGTTCCCCTGGTGGTGATGGAGACACACTGTTGCCAAGTGATCGCTCAGCCCCCCCCCCTCCACCTACCTAATCTACAATATGTTCAGTTTGGCATGGCTGCTAATACTTGATACCTTTGGGGCATCACACACACACACACAGACACACACACACACACACACACACACACACACACACACACACACACACACACACACAGACACACACAGATTTGCAATGTGCTCTATTTTGGCAGTCTGCTGTGTGTGTGTGTGTGTGTGTGTGTGTGTGTGTGTGTGTGTGTGTGTGTGTGTGTGTGTGTGTGGCAGACCGGTGCAGTGTCCATATGGTGACTTGGTTAAAAAGATCAGCCCTCTCGTGGTCTCATTATAGTATCCAGGTAGATTTTCAACTCTCACTGTTGCAGGTTGAGAAGCCAAATCACTCACACATTATTTATGTGCGACCATTTCTCAACACCTCGTGCATCTGGAGGATTTCTGCAGCATCTCAAAGTTGTTGTTGTAAAAGAGAGAGAGCGAAAGATGGACGGACAAATGGCGAGGAAGAGAGATTGCATCATGACAAGCGGAGGAGGGACAGACTTTGTGTGTTGTATTTTTCAGTGACAGGATCTATAAAGCTGTGTGTCACTGCTGAGTCAGCATGTCTGAACACAGTATATCACATATTGAACACACACTCGTGCACATGAGCGGGAACTCACCAGACATGGCTCAATATGAATAATGTGTATCTATAACTTAATTCATTATCCAAACAAGTTATACCGCTCTCACGAGGAGGCAGTAATCTAGAAGGGGAATTAAAGTATGTGCTCGAGAGGAGCTGCCCGACTCCCATTAGCTGAGTTTAGTCTGGCAGAGGTTAGCCGTGTTGTGGTCCGGCTCGGTTTCGGATCTTCATTGATTGGCCAAAACCAAAACGAGCCCACAGCAGGATTGGGAAATAATGAGCGCGTGTTGCACAGGAGCAGCAGACAACAGCCAGACAGTTTGTCATTATTTCACCAGAATTTAGTTCCTGCAAACGCACCTTTTTAATATCCAAGAGGGCAGACAGGAAGTGGAAAAACATGATAAAAAACCCATTCAAAAAAAAAATCACAAAGAAGATAATCAGTTCCATTTTATCTCCACGATAGGAAACGGAAGAATAGAAAGTGAGCATATTCTGCTGGGTTGTGGTTAGCTTTGGCCAGATTGTGAATGCGCCTGGCTCAGTCACACTCCAACCGGGTTTGGCCCGGGCTGTAAAGACAATAGAGACACTGGTTGTGAGCCAGCAGACCTCAAACGACTGTGTGTCTGTGCCACCGGTATAAGGGGCCATGGCAAAGTTTTACCTCCTCTCGCAGCCAGTAAAGTCAAGTCAAACTTTGTGTGGCTCATTTACAAGGAAACGTAGCTGTGTAAAAGGTGGGAAACAGAGGGGCACGACGTGAAGCCTCAAACCCACAACACGTTGCCGGTATTTTTGGAAATAGGCAAGAACCTCAGTACAGGAAGAAGAAACAGACAGTGTATGTGATGGGATAATCAAAGCAAAGTATTTTTGCACTGTAGCTGTTTTCTTTATGCGACTATTTTTATGCAAAGAAATGTATTCTAAAGAGAAAAGAAGCAGCCAAGCCGATAAGTCTGCTGTGACACAGAAAGTGTTCAGTACTACTTGTAATCCAATCCAAGGGAAAGGTCTTCCAGTAGAAAACTACAAGTATTGACCAGGTCTGCAAAATGCCATCAATCAAACTGCAGCTTATCTATTCTGTCTGAAGAATATACAGTTGGGGGTCGATCATATATTTCAATAAATCACCAGTATCTGCCTGGCATATGGGTGTAACACTAACACACATGGACACAGCATTCGCATTCTTTGGACTACAGTAAAGGACTTTCACACACCGATTTTTTTTATGGTGTGTGTGTGATTCATTTGCACATCGTTATATTTTCTCTAACTGTTGTTTTTGCCACGAATGCTTTAAGTGTAAAAGCGGGATACCTTTCTTCTGGGAACGAGGTAAAGATGTTTTTTTGTTTTTTGTGAGGCGAATAAATGTATCAACCAATCCTGTATGGAGTTGCGCCCGTGATTATGAAACCACAACCCGGAGGCACAGCGCTCGGAACCAAGACAGCAAAACTTTATTACTTCTTTCAACCTTCACAAAGGCAGCGCTGACCACAGCAACCCTCTACATTCTTACCTTTCACAATAAAAGCCCTAGAAATATATAATATCGCAGGTGAGTGTGACGCATTCATCATGCCTCCGGAATGGTATTTAGCGGGGTTGTAAGAACAGTATGTATTATGTTATATTCAAATATTTTAATGTCCCGTGATAATAATCTAACATTCTAATATATGGCTTCAGAATCCAAATATCGTAAAAATCTGAATTTTTATTTAATGTCCAGTAATGAAAACGAGCAAAGTGATCGCAGCATAGCCGAGGGTGGGAAGTGGTTCACAGCTGAGAGTTTAGCTCACAATCATCAGCAACTGGCCAACATGAAGTAGTGCTGCAGGCACATATTACAGATGCCATATTACAACCTGCTGATCCAAAACTGGCCACAAGCTCTGAAAGTGCAAAACCATGTCTTTCTGTTAAAGGCTCAATCTGAGCTTGAATTCCAAACTCCCAGAGTGACTGGAAGGCCTCAACATTTAGTCATAATACATGACCATAAATAGAATAAATGTAGAGTAAATTCCATACTTTGAATAAATCATTAATAATTGGGCCTTTAAACATGCATTACATCCGTCACTCGTATCACTCAAGATGGAATTGCACTTCTTAAAGACAGTCGCATATATTAGGCTCATCTCAGCTGGATTCAAAATAAGAATTTTTCTATACATTTGGTAAAAAAATATTTTGTTGTTGTCTTATTCTATGAACATACTCAAGGTTCAATTTGATGTCTATTTAATATTTGGTGTAGTTATTGCTCAACTCGTACCATGTCAAGTAGAGCTCCATTAAACTTGTTGTAGACAGAGTCGTCTCGCTCGAGGGCACAAAGCCTGATCCCAGAGTCCTGGTCTCCTTCATAAGTACCGGCTTACTTTTCAGACGTCATGAATCGTCTCTAGACGTTCCCGTCCTGGAGCTGTGGAGCGCTTTATTGGGACGGAGCCCCCGGAGGTGCGGCTGAGTTTAGAGCCGATCCAGTGGGGGGAGGGCGATGGGGGGGGGGGGGGGCTGTAGACGCTGCTGGGATGTTGGAATGATCAACGTGCAGCTGTCACTTCATTTTACTCGACATCATCATCACCACCGTTCACCAGAGCGTGGGGGAATCTGGCACCTTAAAGGCAGGAACATGGGGCTTGATACGAAGCCATCTCCAGTCCTCGTCCTGCCGGGTACCGGGGTCTTTTCTCTGGAGTCATTTAGGACCAGCACACTATGCTGAGGACTGGTGCTCAGGGACGGCAGACGGAAGCTTGATGTGAAGCGTAAACACACAGTCCAGTTTATCTCGTGGCATGGCAGCTTGTCTCTCTCAGTCTGAAGACGCACTCAAACGACTCATTTCAGAAAAAAGAAAAATGAGGCTGGTTTTTTTGTCCTCCACATTTTTGCATTCTTTTGTGTGACTGCGCTCTCATGTTGGGATTAGAAACAAACACAAAAGTGCTGCTTGGCACAGAGTCATGTCATTTTTTGGAGAAAGTTGCCAGGGATTAAATGAATGGCTGGAATGATTCCTCAAGTAACTCGGCGAGTGAAAACCATTGACATGCACAAAAGACATGCAGTGAGAGCACACAGGGAGCAAGAGCCCTGAATATTAATTAATTAATATCAAATTTAATTCAGACACATCATCACAGTTTGATCAGTTAAAGTTATAGCACCTTTAAGATTAAAAGTCTTAAAGTACCCTTTTGAGTCACTGAACCTCAGAGTTACGCTGGTTGTCGTGTTCCATCATTACAATGACCATCAGCACTGTCCTTTCTATTTGGACTAGATGCCACAAACACCTTCTGCTGAATACTAATACTAGCACAGTAAATCCACCACTGAAAATAGTCCCCAACAAATACACTATTTAGTCCTGTGAGTAATGTTTGTCGTTACCCACAGTGCCCAGATGGAAAGGATTTAGCCTCGTTAAAAGCTGCTCCCTCCCAGCGTCTTCTCTTCGGAGTGCTTTTTGGTGGAGTTTTGGAATCTGATATGATATTTTTTTCAATAAAAGCCTGAATTGTGTCTGTGCAGCGCTGTCCTTAGTACTGAAACAGAGCAGCCTGCTGAGAGAGAGAGAGAGAGAGAGAGAGAGAGAGAGAGAGAGAGAGAGAGAGAGAGAGACTTTTTGTTCAGATGCGTTCCGTTGTCCATGGTGTGCAGATATAAATACAGTGCATAGATGGATGGGTGGGGCTATGATCAGTGTATGTTCTGACACACAGGTCATTCAGAAAAAGTGGATCAGCTGAGAGCTGATGTCCAATATGGCTGGCATATTTCACATAACTCCTCTCTTCCCGTGGATTCTCCCTCCCTCCCTGTATTTCTTTAACAGAGCACACAGATAAGTGAACACGAAACATCATTATGTTTTACACTCTTCTACCAACACAAATCATACACGCCTCGGCTAAGCAATGAATATTTTCTCAGTGTGTTTTACACTCCCAATATGAGAGGGCACACACACACACGCACACACGCACACACACGCACACACACACACACACACACACACACACACACACACACACACACACACATACACACACACACCATTATATTCCTAGTAATCTTAGAATAGCCATTAGTTGCTCACTTTCTCCGCACTGATTCTGCCTCGTTTTAGATTTATTATTTCGATTTTTTTTCTGTTTTCATGAACTAAAAAACCTCTCTTTGTGTCTGCCTCAGCACCTTTTTTTTCTAAAGTAAGACTCCTGCTTTCAAAGACTCCAAATCTTTAGCAGTTTGTTCTTTGCCAGCCTGATGTTGTGGGAGGATGTGCCATGTAATGACACAAAGGTTAGCCACTCTTAGAGGGTACCGTACTTAATTCAAGCTCATTTACATTACAGGTGGCGTAGAAAGCATGACTTTGCATGCCAATTATTTGGAGAAATCTATTTAGAATGCCTGTGAACCAACTATGAGTCACGACCTATTACACAACCCTAACAGTATTATCAGAGTTTTACCAGCGCTGTAGTTTCTGCTCTCTCCAGATCTAATATACTAAACTGGGCTAGTAAACAATCTTTTCCCTAAAATGGAATGCAATGTCTTCAAAGGCTTCCTCGACTATTTAGCCATCCCTTTCCTCCAGACAGAAAGACGTCCAGACTGAAAGGTCCCGACGTCTCTGTGATGGATTGGTACAGACATTCATGGTCTCCAGAAGATCAGCCTACTGATGACGGTACATGATCCGCTGACTTTCCCTTTAACCACGAGGTCGATACGATAAGTATCTCAACAGCTATTGGACAATTGAAATTGGGTCCACACATTCTTCGGGATGAATCATACTACTGTTGGGGATTCTCTGACATTACATCTAGTAGCATCATCAGGTCAAAATGTGAACGTGTCCACATTCAGGGTTTATGACCAAATAGCTGCAAAAGCAACTAGAGAGGTGCACTCAGTGCAGATCTCCACCAGGTGGTGCACAAAACACACTTCATTCAAATTTAAAAACAAGCAGCGATGTGTGCAGGTAATTGGCTCGAAGACTTGTATAAGCCAAAAACAATAAAACTCACGAAGCTGTGTGGCGGCATAGCAGCAGTGTGTGTGCTGGAGGTTCTGTTGGGTGTTAGCTGTTAGCTGTTAAAATTACTATTATTACTATTATTCTTAGCCAAACACATCATCCAAAAGTGAACTGAGCTGTTTCCCCCAAATGTTTCTCTGAACATGACGCTAAGCTTGACAATGTTAGCATTTAGCTCAACGCGCCGCTGGGCCTCACAGACCCTCCAGCATGGCCGTAGACACATAGTCTTGTTTTACTTGATTCTAAAGCTTTTTTGTCCACAATCATATCAGAAATGATTTTGATGTTCAGAATTGTTACAGGCTTACACTCAATAGAACTCGTATCACGAAATATGATCTCTTGACAATGCTTTTTACAATGTCATCAAAAACACCACCCATATCCTGACACACGATAAAGCCTTAAGCTCTTCCTGTGATGTCATATGCATATTATATATATATATATATATATATATATATATATTTTAAAGGCAAAGTAATCTCCTAAAGAAACTCGACACTGTGGTGTTTACCAATTGTGACTCAAACAGAAGTAAATACTGCATTTGTTGGGACTATTTTCAGCTGTGGATCAGTACATATTCAGAGGGCTAGTGAGTATTCATGACAGCATGTGCAAAAAAATAGAACTACAGTGTGTATGTGTGTTTATGACAATGAAGGAACATGTCACCCAGTGTGTCTCAGTGATGCCTTTTTAATCATTTCTGGACAACAATGGAGCACGGAGAGAAAAAAAAAATATATATATATATATATCAGGCTTTGGATACACACACAATACATGATTTAGTTATTGGTTTTAGTCTTTTCAAGAGATTTGGTTATTATTAAAAAACTAGAATATTGGCAGCCTCATGCTTTCAGCTGGTGCGTTCTAGAGATACAAACCGGCTGCATGAAACCTGGAGAAGTCTTGATCAGCAGAGTATCGATCACCGACTCCACACATTGGTCTTTGTTGTTTGGTGAGACGGTTTCATCGTCTGACTCCGATGGCTCTTCTTTATGTCGTCCCAGTTTTGAAATCTCTATTTGCATTTTGAACGCACCACCTGCCAACCATTAGTGACATCAAACGATCAATTTATTTCAGGATGGAAAGTTTGTTTCCCATTTGAACTCGTGAAGGACATATCTTAAAAGTGACTCTGGCTCAAAGTAGCCCGATGATGAAAATAATCCACTCATATTACATTATTTTACCTCTGATATGTGTCAAGACTCGCATTGCTATGCGCATACATTCATAATGACGGGCGATGGAATATTTAGAGACAGTTTGAGATGAGATGGGAAAAGGTACACACACTCACACTCACACACGCACACACACACACACACACACACACAGACACACACACTTCCACATGCAGATACATCCACGTCCACGTGGTGCAGACCAGAACACTTCATAGTTTATATCTGCATACATTTGTATTTGACAGCTTACCTCCCATAAAGCCAGAGCCTTGTCTGCTCGGGTTCAGAGGTCAGTTTGTGCTTCTTGGAAATAATTCAAAAACAAATTAGCCTGCCACTTCTGGTCAACAACGCAGACACGTGGATTCCCACAAGGCCGCACTGCCGGGGGTTGACGTGTAAAATGGTAATTCCTGATATCATGAGAGAGATGGGGACTAATTTTTTTTTATTGTCTGTTCAGACATCTCTACTCTACTGTATGAGCTGCTCGTCTCTCCAGCAAATTGTTCACTTCAGACAGTAGTCACACAGACGATAGCACACACCATTGAGTAATTGAGCACGGTTTCCTCGTAACAATGTTTATACACTACTCTTTTGATGTGACCTGCATGGTATGTTATGTGACTAGGTCTCTTTCTGTGAATGAAGCTATTGTGTTGTGCATTCTCTCTCCTGACCACCAGGGGGCGACTCCTCTGGTTGTATAGAAGTCAAAGCTTCATGTGTTAAAGCTGCATTCTCTCTCCTGACCACCAGGGGGCGACTCCTCTGGTTGTATAGAAGTCAAAGCTTCATGTGTTAAAGCTGCATTCTCTCTGCGTCTCTACGTCCTCCTCTGCATTCCTTCGTTCATTAGTTGTGAAAAAAGCGTTGCGTGAACAACTTTTGACTGCAGGACTTACTTGTAACACTTTTTGTTGTTGTTTTTTTAAACATGGTATTGGTGCTTTTATAAAAAGGTCTTAGAGCTTCTTCCACCACTGGTGTTAATCAATGACGATGTTTACATGCACACTCATATTTAACTATTATTCAGAATATGACAATATTTCAAATGTGATGTGTGTCATGTTAACATTATATTCTGTCTGCATGGTCTGAATTAGGCCTTATTCCGAATGGAGCATTCTCCGATTAAGACATGTGGGAGCGTGTATACAGCGCATTTGGAATATGAGTCTCAACAGGGGTTTTTACACCACTTTGCGACACACAACCTCTTTCCTGTTTCCGACCAGCTCAGTACGTTGTCCACAAACCAACCAGCCAATGGTTTGCAAAGCGGGAGTAGAGTTGCATGGCCCCCGAAAGAAAATCCACATTTCTGGTCGGAATGGGAAACACACCGACTTTCAAGCATTATGAAGCACTTGGATATCAACAGGTTTTTGGATGTGTACAAATATCTCAAAGATGACCTTTTAATAAAGGTGGTTGAAGGAATGAAAGAGGGAAAACATTTTTTTTAAACGTATTCTGCAGAGAAGCTAAAGCAGCTCCCGTCGTTTTTTTTTTCATATTTTGACGTGATAAACGACGTGTTAGGGCATCGACCCGTTAGGGTCTCGACAACCGAGATAGCATTCACTGACCCCGGTGATGAGGATGCATGGGGTCGTTTTACGGAATATGAACGGCTGCAGGTAAACAAGAATATCAGTGGAATACCAATTTTTCATTCACCATGTGAACAGCTCATTAGGAATTTTCTCTTTTTTTCGAAAAAAAAGGACAATAACCGGAATATTTGGTGCATATAAACGTAGCTAATGTCTGTGGCTCAGTCACAGCATCTCTGCTCAAAGCTCCCTCTCTCGTCAAGTCAACTTCTGGAGACTTTGGAGGCGGGGGACCGAGGAGATGGAGGAGATGGAGGAGACAGTGGAGATGGAGGAGACGGAGGGGACGGAGGAGATGGAGGGGACGGTGGAGATGGAGGAGACGGAGGGGACGAAGGGGACGGTGGAGACGGAGGAGACGGAGGGGACGGAGGAGACGAAGGGGACGGTGGAGACTGAGGGGACGGAGGAGACGGAGGGGACGGAGGAGACGGAGGAGATGGAGGAGACGCAGGGGACGGAGGAGACGGAGGAGATGGAGGGGACAGAGGAGACTGAGGGGACGGAGGAGACGGAGGAGATGGAGGGGACAGAGGAGACTGAGGGGACAGAGGAGACTGAGGGGACGGTGGAGACTGAGGGGACGGAGGAGACGGAGGAGACGGAGGAGATGGAGGAGACGCAGGGGACGGAGGAGACGGAGGAGATGGAGGGGACGGAGGAGACGGAGGAGACTGAAGGGACGGAGGGGACGGAGGAGACGGAGGGGACGGAGGAGACGGAGGGGACGGTGGAGACGAAGGGGACGGTGGAGACTGAGGGGACGGAGGAGACGGAGGGGACGGAGGAGACGAAGGAGACTGAGGGGACGGAGGAGACGGAGGAGACGGAGGAGAACGGAGGCTGAGGTCTCCACTCCGGGGGAAGCACCAAAGATAATGCTCTTCATCAGCGTGTGAAATCTGAATTGCTCACAAAGAAATGATTGCATATGCAGCCATTGTGGTTGCCGTCGAGAGACCTGCAACAAAAATTACTTTTTTGTTGAGTTAGATAAAGATCGCAGTTTCAGTTAAATGTTTATGAAGTAAACAGTTCTCGTCTCATGATTTTAACTTTTGCAATACTTAACTATGTCCTCTGATTCTTTCCCCAGCCTCAACCAAGTGCTGTGAGTTGCCATAACATAATCAGAAAAAAACTAAAATCATGCTTTAGAGGAGATATTGTCTCACAAAAGTCAATATTGTGGGTAAAATAAATGGGATATGTTCTCAGTGAATGTTTAACAAATTAGTTCTGCAACCTTAACAGACATGCTTCTGACTAATGTTTCATTATTTTGGCAGACACATGATTCATGACTGTATGTTTGCTCCCTAAACTTATTTACTGTTGCAAATGAGTTTCCATGTGGCAGGGTTCATTATGAAATGTGCTGCCCTGAGGTGACAGTGACGATAGTGACAGCGATAATTGGATTTAGTGTTGAGTGTTTTATATGTTGATATGGATGAGCGAGGGCATATTAGAAAGGTCAATAATATAAAGAAATTATGGGAGTTATTTTATAATATCAAGCCTGTGGCTACAGGAATGAAAAGGTCACTTTTGTCCATCTCTTCCAGCAAACCGCGAACATATAAAACGAGCAAATTGTTGGAGGTAACGGAATATGCTGAGCTGCAGATTCTCTTAGACAGTTCACAGTGCATAGAGACAAAAGAAAAAAAGATGTAATGTAACAAGCAATAGAGCCAAGAAGGGACTCTCTTTGGAGTCTGCACGCCACTGCTCTGAATATTTCATATGCACTATTTTGTACCTGTGTAAGCACTCCTGTAGAGTGTGTGTGACTCATCTGCTCTGTGATATGATGAAAACCAGGAGCGCCCATGTCCACCCTCCAGAAGCTTCTTTCAAAGTCTTTTTTTTCCCTATTGTAAACATCGAGAGCTGACACTGTTTTCCTATTGTAAAGATGAGATATTCTATGACCCTGAGTCTGAGCCAAACAACTGGAAATACGAGGGGAAATAAAGTCCAATAAATTTCATTTTGCTGAAAGGTTGGATAGCAATGGAGAATTTATGTGTCACTCAAAAGTAAGAAAAAAGACTCAGAGAGACACACACACACACACACACACACACACACACACAACCCATAGGGATGTTGAGAATCTGACAAGTGTCTTAAATTCTTTCTCCACGGATTCCGTTTTATTGACTTTTCACAGTGAAATACAGCCGGCTCCTCCATCCAAAGCCAGTGCTGGAAGGCCCAAGGTGCGGAAATAAAAGATCACGTCCCAACCGAAGCCCCTTCAGGAACCCTGCAGGGAAGCTGACGGTGACACGGCTGTCTTTGTGTTTTGGAGTCAGTGCTGCTTTATTCTCAACTGCTCCTTTTTTTAGATTTCACCAGAACGTTTGAGCCGCGACCTTTGACCTCTCTGCTGTCTTGATCCCGTAATCGATCTGTTTTAGGAGTTATTCATTTGTTGGTACTAAAGTGCTGATTTCAAGCTGTAACACACACCTTTAATGAAATGAACCCAGACACCAGCAGCAGTAAACACAGATAAAGCCAGTTGGACTGAGTTCAAATCCCCCTCTGTACCAAGTGTGTGTGTGTGTGTGTGTGTGTGTGTGTGTGTGTCTGTGTGTTTGTGGGAAGGGTCCCTCTGTGCTCTTCACAAAATGACCTCAGGAGTTGTGGGTGCACTTATCTTGGAGCCTTGCCAGCCTAACAGCTCTCTGTACATACATTACGTTATCGCCCCAAAACCCATTGTGAACTTGTAATGTATCACTGGGGATAGCACTGTGTGGGTTCGCTCCCTTCGAGAGCCTTTAAAGTACTTTTGAAAACTTTGAGAGCTAAAACTAGTCCATTCTAAGTCAACGTACCCTGCAGCCAGATCTATTACCAAAGGAGAAAGTGAGCTACATTCATCACCTTGCATGAACACTGATCTTTATTGGCTCGGATCAGGCCCGCTGCTCTCATAAACCTCGTTAAAGACTGCAGCAGGCAGCTTTAGAGAAAAGCTCTGATAAACCGAGAACCAACGAGCACTAAACAGCAGTTAGCGACTAGCTGCTGAACATAGTGGAGCATTTAGCAGCTAATAAGACGGGCCTTTCCCTCAGGAGTTGGTGGAGACCAAAAACAGAGCTAAAAGAAGAATACATATTGGACTTAAATTCATCAGGTGGTCTGAAACGGGACTCCAAATGAATGTTAATGTTGCGCCGCGTCTGCTGGATGTGTGAATGAACAAGTGCATGCTAAATAGTTAGCCACAACAAAGGCATTTTGTCTGTGTTTTCAGCTTGTTATACTACCCCCAAGTGGTTAATTAATCAATAAATGCAGAAAATTCTATGTAATATTCTCCGTTCCAATCAGCTTTGCTTATATCATTACATCATAATTTGAATAACTCGATGTACGAGATACTTCGTACCTTGCACAGCAGCTGGGATCGCGTGGGAATCACAAGATCACGTGTCACACGACAATACAGGCTCCCGTCAGGCTTCAAGTAATAATGCATTTGTGTCCGGTCCAATCAGCATCCTGTGAAGAGCTACGGGCCGCTCTGGTTAAGTGAGTTAAGGCTGAAGTGTGTGTGAGACGACACAGAGAGGAGACAGTTTGTTCTAAACAACAGCATCGGTTATATCAGGGCAGGAGAGTATGTCTTCACTCAGAGGAGAGCAAAGGACGGCACTGAAGGCTGTTTCCATTGGAGAAGAAGTGTTCTCTCCTCTGCAGACGCTTTTTGGTAAGAGTTTGATTGACAGATGAGCAAACCCCCTGCCAAGTACTATTGAAAAGTGCCTGGCCTTCTCCAAATATTTTCCAATGAAGGCTTCTCAGCTGGTTCTGTTTGAGAAGCAATCTGGAGGGCCAGCTCACTACACTTCTATTGCTGTTGAAGATGTTTTTGTTTTGGGGGGGGAGTTTACCTCACTATGTCCTCAGAAATGTATTGCAAACCTTTCACACTTCCAATCTTATCTTTTATCTTAAACCTCTTATCTCCTCGCACAACAATTGTTAATACAACGCTGTTCATCGTCTGTTTGTGAGCCGGTGGCTTCAGTATCGATCAACAGCTCTTACATTCAGATCAATACGTCTTCATCTGTTTCGTCACCATGTGTCCCCGCTCCCTTTCCCTTTATTTCCATGTGTTTGTTCTTCTCTGTTTTAAAAAAAACATATTTCATGATGACGGATGAATACAACAGTGAGCAGCAAGAGTATTAACTAGAATGGATGTCGGAGACATGTTTCCCATTAAAACCTAAAGGTTTGGATAATTACCCGCCTTGGTTGATACTGGGCCAAGGGGACAGAATCCATCGATCAGGAAGTGTGTGTGTGTGTGTGTGTGTGTGTGTGTGTGTGTGTGTGTGTGTGTGTGTGTGTGTGTGTGTTACTCTAGTTGTCACACTTTGTGCGTGTTTGTGCGGATGATATGCATGCCTTGTTCTTTGGCAGCCAACTCTATCCTCATTAGGTGTGTGTGTGTGTGTGTGTGTGTGTGTGTGTGTGTGTGTGTGTGTGTGTGTGTGTGTGTGTTTCATCTGAAGCAACATGGATTCTGTTGTTATCTCCCAAGTTGCCAATGGGCTTGTTTCAGGCCGTCACTAGAAACAATAGAAACACAACTTCAGGACGAGGCGTTTCAGTTTTGTTCAAGCTACAAGTCGCAGATTCCGGTTTGCTTTCACGCACACAAAACAAGAAAAAAAAAGAAAAAAAAGGAGACAGACAGACAGACAGACAGACTTCCTATAGTTTAAGCTCTCCTCCCAGGAAATGAAGTGATATTTAATTCAGAAAACTCACAGACCAATGATGGAGGACTGATGTGTGTGTGTATGTGACGAAGGTAGCAGTTAAATGAGTGTGACCTCGCCGCTGACAGGAAGTGTGTGTGTGTGTGTGAGGAAGAGGGACTTTGTCAGTGTCTAGACCCTGCTCAATCATTTCCAACGTTCATCTACTCTCACTCCTCTGTCCCTGTTAATGTCTATGTGTGTAAATGAAAAATGTACTAATGATTGAATATGCCCCAGACAGTGACAGTGCGTTGACTGATGATGGAACGAACAAGCTCATTATTAAAAGGTCTTATCACCTCTCACCAGACGCAGTTACACACACACACACACACACACACACACACACACACACACACACGGACCACACTTCTTGGTCAATGTCATTACACGCGTTTGTCATCATCTTCAACGTTTTGGCCCCAACTCACCTTTTTCTTGAAAGTTGTACGAGGAGCTTTGTAGGTCAAGGTTACCTGGAGGGTCTGTAGAGTCGGCCACCTGATGTAAATGGTCACAGCGGTTGAGGGGAAAGAATAGAATATATTGTAACAGCAAAGCAGAGGTGTTACTGTGGTGGCATACAATGGAGATGACCGTCATGGGAAAGGTTCTGCAGGTATTTTCAGTGGTATTAGTACTACGACTAGTGATAATGAAAAGTACAGACTCATGCCTGCACATTAAGTAAGGCAGGTGTACTGTTGCAGACCCAGTGAAGTGCAGTTGAAACAAGTAGGTGACTGTAGATTAGTGGTGAGCAGGGTCGTCCTTCAATCAGAGGATCGGTGGTTCGATCCCCGGCTCCTCTAACCCATGTCCGTGTGTCCATGGACAACACGCTTCACCCCAAATTGCTCCTGTAGTTGTGCCTACAGTCTGTGAATGTGTATAAATGTTAACTACTCCTGATGGGCAGGTGGCACCTTAGTCACTCGGTTGGAAGGCTAGAAAAGTGCTACACAGGTCCATCTATCCCTTCAGGGCGGAGCTTCAGGGTCTGACAGGGTGGGACTCTGACAGTCAGCCAACCAGAGTCTGTATTTAAAGGCTGGTTAAGGAAAGGAAAGCTACTAAATCAGTGCAAAGATCCAACAGTGAGTCCAAGTTGAAGTCGGTCTTACGGTCATCATTTTATTTTTTCTCCCTCTGTTTTTTAATGTCCAAATACGTTGGGCTAACCTGGGCTAATCGATAATATCCTTTATACATAATGTAATGAGAGGACATATTCAAAAGAAAACCACTTAGTGTGGCAGCAATAGCAATATAAAGAGCTTTTAGCTGGTATCAAGAATGCCTTTAATAGACTACAGTCTACTGTCTCCTGATGGGCTTTCTTGCCCCCCCCCCCCCCTCCCCGTGTGTGTGTGTGTGTGTGTGTGTGTGTGTGTTGGATTGCAGCCATTAAAGAAAGTACCTCAAAGTTGACACTTTTCTTGCCACTTGAATGTCTCGACAGTCATTCCACCTGCTCGACGTGAGGCTGTGTGTGAATGAGAGGGAGAGAGAGCTCCGTAGCCTACAGATAGCGGGAAGATAATTAGCTGAACCTCCACGGGTGGTTGAGCTGCCCCCCCCCCACCCCCCCTCCCCTTCCCTCCAAAGCCCCTACACTGGAAATAGTGTGCGTTCTCATCCATGCTGTCGGTGGGACCAGCGGCAGTTAGGTAAGGGTCCCTGAACTGATTTAAATCAACTAATTAGAATGGCTAACTACACACTCTGTGCTGGGGGGGGCAGCCCTTCCTGCTGTGCCTCTTAAGGACGTAGTTGAGCCGATCCTGTATGTGCCATATCTACCCCCTGCCTATTTATCTGGTCTCGACTTCCTCCTTCTTTTTTATTGTCATTTATTTGTGCCACTCGCACAGTGTGCCGGGGGGTGGGGGGGGGGGGGGGGGTGTGGGGGGGGTCTGAGCTGGTGACATGGAGAGAGATCTCTGGGGTCACAGCCAAATGGATTTCTCATTGTGATCGTCGGAAAAGAGCATTTTAGCTTCTATTGAGACCCATCGGCGCGCCCGGATTGCACTTTCATGCATTAAGTGCATTCCTGTCGGATGAAATGTGATTTTAAATGAGAGAATCCATTTGGTGATTCTGCTGCAGGAGCTTTTCATTGTTGCAGTTAATATATTCATGTTTTGATGAAAATAAAAGACGGGCTGCATTTGTTTCTTGAGTAGAGGAAACGGTCTAGACCTGCGAAAAGTGTCTCGAGATAACTTCTCTTATGATATGATGCTATATGGATTTAATAGAATTTGAGAGTTCTTCCACGATTTAAAGTAGTCCCATTCTTTTTTTATTATCATTTTTCAATCCACTGAGAAAAATTTCCAGGTATAGAATCGTCGTTTAAATGAACTAATCAATAAATCTTTGTTTAATAAAAGTTGTTGTTTCTAACCTTTAGGATACAGAGATGAGTCCAGCACTCGGCTTTGATAGCAGTTTGAAGGACTATTTCCCAAATTGTCTCGAGGTAGAGGAAAATAAGTCTCATAATAACCCATTTTCTCATAACATAAAGATTTAAAAGACAGACATTGACATCCTGCCCTTGCTCGATTTGCACTTTGATTATATCGATTTTCTTGGCTTTAACAAACCAAATACATGACCGAGGGATATTCGCTCAGCAAGACCTTGTAACATGATATTATATTCAGATGTTGCATCCTCTCAAATCTGTTTAAAGTGCCAGTCTGTGTGCTTTAGCCTTTTCAATTTGCTCGCCTGCTACCTGTCACGTCCGAGCTCATCAAGTGTTGTTCTCCTTCCTCTGCAAAACCTGCTCCCCTCCCCGCAGAGCCCTTCATTTTTAATTCATGTCTTCAATCACTCAGCTCTATGTGCAGAGTTAAGGGAGAGTGCTTGTTTCCTCCGTCAGGGTGTCCCTCCAGTGTGGCATTGCTCCGGAGCAGATGGCCTCGGTGATAATGATCTACAATGCATGGGCCTGTGTGTGTGTGTGTGTGTGTGTGTGGGTGTGTGTGTGTGTGTGTGTGGGTGTGTGTGTGTGTGTGTGTGTGTGTGTGGGGGGGGGGTGTAAGTGAGAGAGAAAGAAAGGGGTGTACTTTGGTTTAATGTTTCCCTCACTTGCACCAGGCTCACATTAAGGCCCATTGATCTCAAACACACACACACACACACACCCTTGCTTCACACTGCGTGTTTCCTCCTCGGGCTCTGGCTCTCCAAAGAGTCGTTGTTGCATCAGAAGTAGCCGATGTATATTTCACACAACACCAGATCCTCATAATGACATTACCATAAAGTTGGACTTGCATCATGTCCGCTCTGATACAGCTCTCTGCTTCCAGAGGATTCATTCCATTTAAAAAAAAAAAAAAAACAAAGTTTGCAGTGTTTTTGAAGATCAGCCTATTTATTGAGTTATATCAACAGGCATCATTAAAGTTATCCATATTTCTGGTTCACCAATTCTACAGAATGTAAATAATTTGCTCCTCTGAGAGGGACTTAGATATGAAATCAGGGGATCTTAAAAACATGGGGTTACCTTCTTAATGGATCTTACAACAAGGCCAGAGAAAGGTTGAGAGAATCTGGAATGAAGCCAGCTGGCAAACGAGTGTGTTCACTTTCAGTTATTCACCTTTGTTGGCTACAATTAAACCTTTAGTTAAGCACATTTTGACTTCTGATGTGTAAATTGGAAATTTGTTCAGACACCCGCCTCTTTCTGCATACAAGAGAGGAGATAAATCTGCTCTAAAGTTCATAGCACTCTGACTTTTACTCATCATTTCCTCAAAGCAACAACACAACCTGCACTGAAGAGTTCAGACATCCCCATTCAGGACCGACCTTTCAACTGAAGGGACGCATTACTCGTGGGTGTTCATTTGTCAAAGTGTCCATGTGGTTTGATGTATGTGGGAAAGAAGAAGAACAAATTTGAAAATTCTGATTTCAGAACCACAAAACATTACTAGGAGACAGAATCTGAAGTCTCCGGTCACAAAAGGTGTTCTAGAGCACAGCCACACAGGGTCTAGTTTAATGAGGCATCGCAATAAGCGAGGTGGTAATCTGGACCTATTGCTCCTGAAACGTGAAGCGTTTTGGATACAAAAAGTAAACACACACCAAATGGACTGAAAGGGAGCACTGGACTTGAGAAGTTTCCTGATATGTTAAGTTCAACTAAGTTATTAGACTTTGATAGATTTTTTAAAAGAAATTAAACTGGAATTTGATTTCTGGTTTTAATGGTGTTTCTTTTTGGCTACATTGATGAAATTTTAATTATCCACAAGATGGCGACGTAAATATTCAACATACACACACACACACACAGGTGGCAAGTCAATCCAGGTCATTTGTATGATGTACTTCATTACCAATCATGTGATACACCTATAGGATGCCATGCTATGTATGAAAATGTGTGGAAATATATATAAAAAAAGTAGTTTGCAACCCAGCATTCTTGCCTGGCCCCTGATGAAGACACATATAGAAATGTGATTCAGAACAATGTTGTTGAAATAAGTAGAGACTGAAGAATGAACAAGTCTGTGAGCGGCCCCCGTCCTTTAGCTGGTCATGTGTTAAAGCTCAGTGCTAATACGTTGCTATACAACAGGAACAGATAACGAGATCCATGCTCAGCAGGAAGTGGCAAACCCGAACCCTGAAGCCTCATACATATGTGACATCATATGTGATTATTGTAGTTTCATGTCGGAGGAGCTTACCTTAATTATAGCAACATAAGAGTATTAGCGGGGCCTGCTTTGCCAGTTTCCCTGGAAAACAATAAAAGGTATATGGATGTGACAGCAGATAAAAAATACTTTCTCACTTAGAGTTCTTCAAATAGTTACACCCTAATGACATCAACTGCATAGCATCCATGACATTTCACCTTTTATCAACACAATAGGTTTTAGGCCGACGACAACCTTTTGTCCCTGAAAGGTCAGGCTTCACAGTTTATGTTGGCATGGTAATTGCCTGATTTGCAGAAAGCCTTTGACTAATTCTGGACTCTAAAGTTACAGTGCATGTGGATTTGGACCCACTGCTGTAAAGTGGTGCACTACTAAAGGCCGGTTTATACTTGTGCGTTGAATCTACTTTTCAATGTGCTATATTGACATTAAGTTTAATCACAACACCACATCACAACTTCAATCTCCAACTGATCTGTAGTTTTATTCCATCCAGGCAATGTGCATAGAGATTAAAAAATCCACAACATCCATATCTGAGTTGAAATCCGTTACCTTGCCAACCTTCCACCAATCTTGTTTAACAGCAACAAAATTCACAAATGTAGCAATGAAGGCCACAAGAACTAGCCAATCAGATCCAGAGGGGGGCGGGTCTTCACTGAATGCAGGTTGGGAAAGAATTCAAACTACCATAAATAACAGGCCGCCCAACTGCCAATGGCTGTTGAAGAGGTAATATGGCATGCGGATGAGTGGGCACTTCAACATTTCCAAATGTTGTTGCTAGTTGGTGAAGCTACCGCTTGCCAATGGTGGCGCATGTGTCTACGGTTGCCTACCCCTCATTGGTAGACCTGACGTACAACTATAAATCAACCTTCAACCTTTACAGGAAGAACTCTGGGATGTTGGTACTGTATCAGAACCTATGGGGGTATTACATGTGGGGTGCTGCAAGGCTCTATTTTATGGGACCATAATGCAAATAAGTGTTATCAGTTTAGCATGTTATCTCTTGGACTTTCCAACTGGGATATTTTCTGCAATTCTTCAGTACAAGTTACAGATTTCAAGGCTTCATCGGGTGGGGAGGAACACTAGTTTCCTATACTGCGTCCTGGTTGCCGCTTGTGTTTACCACTCAGAGTGAAACTCGAGAGCAGACGATCTACTCAAACACATCGATTACTTTTTTTTGTCCATGTTCCCATCAAGCAAACTAAAACGAGGCGGTTTACTGAACAAACTCTGAAAAACATTAATGACGTACAGTATGTGCCTGTCATTCATAAAGGGAGACGGCTCAGTTCAGCTGACTCACAACTCAAATGGAATCTATCACTGAGGATAAATATGCGTACTTGACACGTGTATATACACACACACAGACACGGGGTTACAGATTAAAACATGCATGTACACACACACACAAGTACATTTGCATATCTGTGGGTACATTCTGTTGGCTTGCATTCATTCCAGAGCTCACAGCACATGTACAGGCCCACTCACACAAACACACACACACACACACACACACACACACACACACACACACACAAACACAGACCCACACTTCTGACAGTGTTTGACTTTAATGACACGTTACCTCCCCATCCCTTTAAAGGGCATGAATGATTCACAAATACACACACAAAAACTCACACTCGTCAAGAAGAAGATGCACATACACAGGCAGAAAAGAAAACACACATCATCATACAGCGTGAACATATTGTAGCAGTGGTGACAGAGCGCTGGGTGTAAAGTTACTTGTAAGATCTTAAACTGGCATAAAATTGTCAAATATTTTATCGCCCCTTGCTCTGCTCCGCTGCCTTCAAGGTCCTGCGGTATGAAGACACAGAAAAACAAGTTGGAAAAGGGAGCTATAGAAAATGAAATGAAGTGATGAGAAGATAGAGGATGGGAAGGGTACAGAGAGGAATGACAGACGTACGAGGATAGCGAAGACAGCAGCCGAGCAAAATGATATTTTTGGCTGCTTGATAAAAATCTCTCTTTATCTGTTTAACATCAGAGCTTCACTCAGTATTCATTAATGGGGATCTGTCTCTGGCGATTCGCCTTGCACCAAACCAGTGAAATTATTTTGATTTCCCTCAGGATTCCACCATCAGAGTGACCGATTTGCACCAAAAAAATCATAAAAAATGGAGTGGGTCCTGACAGGAATAAATGAGTCTTCCTGTGAATAGGGCATGACACACAAGTCTAAAAGTATCAGCACTAAACATGAACGTCTCCCGCTTCTCTGCTCCGCCAGACATTTCATATTTTCCCCAAAAGGTCAAATCGATTTGATATACAGAATATAATATATCTGATTATGCAACATTAACAGCACACAATGTAGACATTGTTTCACTGTTGTTGTTTAGAGAGCAAGAGGGCATGCAGTGTTAAAATGTCTGCTTACTCAAATACTCCAGTGCAGTTTTGAGGTTTGTGTGCCTCAATTGATTTTTTACCATTACCATTTTAATCCCAATGTATACTTCTTCTGCTAGTTTTATTTTTCCCTCCACTTCATTTCAAAAGGGAAATACTGCTATTTTTACTCCCCCACAAGTTTTCACTGCTGTTGTTACTCAAAATTATATTTCACATATTCATTAATTTGCCTATTACATATGTTACACTATTACACATTACAGTTCCCAACAGTAAATTAAGTTGCCGCCCAAAATATCTATTATCAGCAATTCCAGTAATACATATAAATTAAAAGGCAGTAGGTAGCTAGCAGCTACTAGCAGTAGCAGCTATGCTACTGGTCATACCAGGCCAAGTAAGGCTTTACCAGCAAAAGCCCTGGCTGCATTGAATCAAACAAGATAAATGCTAATTAATTCAACTAGTATGATATCTCTTAATTCAAAAGTAACAAAGCGTCCCTTTAAAAATACTCTCTGGGGTACACTAGTAGTATTCAGAGCAATATTTTTGAGCAATTTACCTGCAAATTCCAGGAAAGAAGACCAGTTTGCGAACATTAAGGTAAACCATGCAATTCTTGTCAGAACTTTCGGCTTTTGCAAATATTTTCTAGGGACAGAAATCCTCCAACATGTTTGCTAGACCTCAAAGATGCAAAGATTCAAAGATGTAAACAACCAAACATACCTTAGTTTGGAAGGCTTTTTTGTGTCAACTTGAACCATTACTGATCACTGTTTGTCATTCTCCGGCTTACTAATCAGTTATTACCATTACAGCACTTATACTTTCTCAGCTTAGTGCACAGCGTTCTTTCTATGACAGCCCTTATGCTCACAAACGAGATCTAAATAAAACAAAATAAAAAGTCAAATGTGTCAAAGGTCAGAGGAGATGGGAAGGGTTTGGTAATTCCACTGGACACAAAGCAGCAAAAGGTCAAAATGAAGTGATCCTTAAGAAGGTCATTCCATTTGCAGCACACAAGATAATAGACCACACTGCTGGAATTGTTAACATCATAAAGAATAAAAGGATATCATTATGAATATTGTTTTAAATGTTAACAAATGTCCTCTTCTGTTCTTTTGTGATAGGAAAGTTCCCAATGTTGTGAATCACACTGTCATGAGATTTCAAAATGGAAATGAAAAAAAAAGGTCACATTTGGTTGGACACACTAACTGTACATTCCATCTGAGGAGATAAAGACTGCAATAGGACGGTGTTTGTTTTAATCTACTTGGAGCACCTGGTGAGCTGAAAATGATCAGATCAGGACGATTCCAATAGCAGCGGCGTCTTCTGAAGTCACAGAAAAGTCACTCAAATTACTTTTTGAACTTCCTTCCGCTCATATGAATTAATATCTGATGACTCGTATGCACACCCACCTTTAAGTTCACGAGAATGCTAGATTTATATCCCCTGTCTTTGACGACTGTCCAAGGTCTGTCTAGTAATTATTGCTCTGTCTGACTTAATGTGCTGGACAACACCTGACGGGAAAAGGTCAAATCTCATTTGAACCCCAAAGAGCATTGAGACCGCTGCTGTCTTGGTAATGTGTTCTTGGTAATTAGTTTTTCTGGTCAGTTTACACAATTAGTAGGTCACATACAGTTGCCTTTGTCCTTTGCTCTGACACATAGAGGATGTGTTGTGGGCAGTGGCTCCACATGAAAAAACACTGTATGCATGTCTGACTTTGTGCTTTGGTAATAAATGTCCTTTTTACATTGTGCTGCTGTCACCACCCTGGACCCTGGCATTGTGATTGAGTTGGGTTACACTTCTGGCCAGCGGACCATAGTTCTTGGTCTCCAAAGAGACCATAATTCCAAGGTTACAAATTGAGACTTTGTGCAGGTAATGGTTGTCACTGGTCACGAGAGGTCTTTATGGCATTCTGCTGTCTTTTCTCTCCTCCACTTTGATCTCTCTGTGTTTATTTGAGGGCGGAACTTTGCACACTCACACTCCGTGTGTGCGGAAAGACTGCCTTCAAACACTGGACAGTTTGCTAATTTGTTGCTGTCGCTACCGTTATGAGTTGCTCTGTTTCAGCAGAGATGGGCGGAAATCCAACCGCAATGTAAAATGCCACAGGCATTCTGGAAGGGCCTGTCTTAGAGCTGTTGTGTTAAAACCTCATTTTGTTGGTTATAGCACACTTGTAATGCACTGAAGAAGGATTTATGTTGTGCAGCTTTCTTCATGAAATAAGTTTTGTAGTCTTATCTTTTTATTTTCTGAATAAAAAGGCAAGTCAGATTTAAGACTGCTTGTATTAATTGATGAAACATTTAAGAAAATTTAAGATGTAATTCATTTAGATGAATCAAGAATCGTTGTGCATTTGAATAGTTTGACAGGTGAATTGTTCTCAAATCGTGAGGCCAGTGGAGCTACACCTCCAGTCTGAATGGTCAATGGACTTGCGTTTCTATAGCGCATATCTAGTCTTCAGAGCACTCAAAGCTTTACACTTCATGTCAACTGTCACCCATTCACACACACATTCATACACTGATGGCAAAGGCAGCCATTAAGGGTGCCACATACTCAGACTCTAATCTAATCATTCACACACCTTCAGAAGTAATTTTGGATTCAATGTCTTGCCCAGTGACACTTCAACTGGATAAGCTATTTTCACTTATAAAGAACATGCTAGCAAACAGTTGCCTATTTACACATCCAGCCTGAGCAACATTAGCATCCAGTTGGAGTCGCGTTTGGGTCCACCTGATGAATGCAATTCCAATATTTAGTCTCCTTTGGGCTCTGTTTTGGTCTCCACCAACTCCTGAGGGAAATATCTGGCTCTTTTAGCTCAATTCTCCACTATGTTCACCAGCTATTTGCGAACTCTGTCTCCCTGTTTGGTGCTTTGGTGCAGATGCAGTAGAAGCACAAAGACACATTAAAGGTGTTTACTTCCTGTGAATCATTACTTCCTTGGACTGTTTTGGTTGAAATATGCCGCTGCTTTTGACCCAATGGCACTTTCTCCGTCACATGCAGACATAGACATGCACATCAACAGGCATTTATCAATTTCCAGACTAGTATCATCTATTCACCACACACCTTTTGAAATCCAGATTTTTATTCAGATTTTCTTTTTTCTTAGAATTTTCTTTTATGCTGGAGATACTTTCTGTACATCAACAAAAGACCTGGCATGAACACCGAACAGTGATGCACACTAGCCAGTGGGATTTGCTCGGGGGCGTCACCTGGTAAAGACACGGATGTATGTAGGAGAGACGCACTGCAGCACCACTTCATCACTACTGACACAGCTCCTACTGTGCCTCCTCCGCACTTTGACGCAGTTCACAATGAGTCCCCAAAACACCATGCAGGTGCAGACAAATACACCTGAGTGCATCCAACAAAAATGGCACTAAACCCGGCTTTAAGCCAAAAAAAACGTCACGCTGTATGTTCTGCCGTGTAATTAAAGCTCAAAAACACATTTTCCAAAATGATAAGCTTTGACTGAAAAGTAAAAGACCTATTTCCACTGTATATCTTTTTACTATTGACAAGAGTGTTTACTTTAGCTTTGGGGCACAGCAACAAAAGGCCCACCATACATGACAATGGTGTGAGAAGAAGTGGCAAAGCAGAGATTAAAGGAAAGGGTGTAGGGGGTGGGGGGGATATAGGACAGAAAAGGAGGGGGGTGGGTCTAGCTGAAGGGTTGTCTCATTAATCTCAAACCCTTCAGAATGCAAATGAAACTATCAGTCTTATCAGAGATACGGAGAGAGGGATGGAATGATAGAGGTATTGACAGGGTCACTGGGGTACAAGGTGGAAAAGGGAAGGAAAAAAATGGGACGCTTGATTCTTGGTTGCACTGAAAAATCAGAGTAATGAAAGAGTTGTGGTGTGGAAGCACCTCCGAGCACTGTGCTCACTTACTTCTGATACAAACGCGCGAGCAAACAGTTGTGTACTTACACATCCAGCAGAGCACCATTCACATTCATTTGGAGTGGCATTTATGTCCACCTGATGAATGTGAGTCCAAGATGTACTCCCCTTCAGGCTCTGTTTTTGTCTCCACCAACTCCTGAGGGAAATATCTGGCTTTGAATTCTTCACTTTGTTCGCCAGCTATTCGCTAACTCTGTCTCCCTGCTGATTGGTGCTTGGCAGGTAGCTCACAGCGAGATTATCAAAACTTTATTGCTGGAAACATGAGCCTGCTGCTGCTGGGAACTGATGTTTCTCTGAGAGTCACATCAGTCTCACCGCTGTACGGTCCAACAGCCCCGAGCTTTGATAGTGGTTGATAGTGTCGGACGAATACAAGACACGCCATGTCAAGTGGACCAATATTTAATAGAGGACAGTTAAGACATACTGGCTAATCGTTGTCAGAACAAAGTTATGTTCCTTCAGATCTATGCAAGGGTTGCATGCTTTATCGCAGAACTTGAGCACAGGTCTCGGAGGCTCCTAAAAACGTTAGGCTCCTTAAACTCATCCTGAAGGGGACCGTGAATGTCAGTACTACATTTCATGGCAATCCATTCGATAGTTGTCAAGACAAACAAACACACAAACGTCAACCTCCTGGTAGCTCTAGACGAAAAGTCTGGGAGTCCTTAGGAGTCATCATCTGGGAACCATGAATACCTGTAGACAATTTCTTGGCAAAACATGATGTAGATGTTGAGTTATTTCGACCTGGACCAAAGTTGTGAACCAAGCAATGGACATGGGATAGGCATAGTTTATTTCTGTGCTGTTTGAGATCAGCCTTAAGTTTGCTCTTTGACAGTGTGGGCTCATCAGTAAACAGAATACCAATCATCTTCACTACTGCGGCCATTTCACATGTCATGTTAAATCACCAATATTTGAATACGATCATCAGGTGCTCGTTAGGAGTTGGTTGACACCAGATTTCAATTTGCTAATCTAAGACGCAGAACACATTGCATGAGATATATAACCACACAGCCTTCAGAGAAGAATGGGAATACTGAAACACTTCAGAAGAGTATTAGAAACTCGGAGGCAGCGAGGGGAAAAGGTGTTGGACAGCAGAGCGCATTGGTGTTCAGAATCCAGTGAGGTGAGATTGAGATTGGTGCTTCAGGTGGAAGCAGAGTGTCTGTCGGCTGGTCATCGGAGTTCAGTCGACCTGTTTTTCTGCAAGAGACGAAAAGAAATCATGAGGTGAGACGAGCTGCGCACTGAACTGCCTCTCTCTCGTAGGTGTGAGTCAATGCGCTCCAGACTCTTTATATCTGGCTCTGTGATACTGCGGGGCAGTGACCGATTGGTGGGGCAAAGGCCGGCACTCTCCCCCCGGTGTTTCCTTATGAAATGATGTGCTGTGGAGATTTAGAGCCACATTGCAACTGTTTTTCCGGATAACCCAAATCTCAGACCTCCCGTATTACATGTCACTCTGTTGTTTTTACTCTAACACCATCTGTCCTCGGCCCACCTCTTCAGATGATTTTATCCAGAACAAAAATGCTCTTATTAAGTAAAGTTGTTTGGTTTTTGATTGAAAAAAAGACTTCCTTCTTGACATACAGCAAATTGCTACAGTTAATAAATCAACCACAGAGTGCTCTAACTAGGGCTGGGCAATATATCACTATTATATGAATATTGTGATATGAGACTATATATCCTCTTAGATTTTGGATATCGTAATATGGCATTAGTGTTGTCTTTTCCTGGTTTTAAAACGCTGCATTACGGTAAAATAATGAGATTTTTCCGAACTTACCAGATCTTTTTTTGTTATTTACCTTTACTGATGATTAGTTATTAAAAAACCTTATTGGGAAATTGTTTTGTGGAAGCACCAATGGGCAACCCGGCACACAATATCGATATTTGGTCAGAACTATTATGTATATTTGATTTTCCCCAGCACTAGTTCTTAGCTGTCTCAAGAATTTATAAACATTGGAATACATATTGATAGTTGGATGGATATGATGAATGTGTGTGTGCGGAGTTATGAATGGAGTTTTCTTCTTTACCTTTGTGTATGTTTAGATATAAGATGTCATACGTGGGAATGATGAGACTGTAATATGTATTTCGTTCCATCTCTCCCACAGCTCTACAGACCACTCAGCCTCCCAAGGTCCTTTTCCCCCCAGAGAGACAAGACACCGTGGTAGAAATCACGCCTGGTAAGGACCAACAGCTCTTCTCCATCTCTTTATTCTTAGGTTGAAATAGTAACCCTTAAGGTCCTCGTCCTTAAAATGCTGTTGCAATCTTTGGTGTAAAGTGCTCATTTCTGTGGTGTTTCTTCATGTGTGTGTGCCCTATTGGGACACTACCATGGACTTGCCCTGTCAAGACAGCTCAAGTGCCACTTGACCAAGTGACCTTGACTTGTGATCTTCAGGTATAAATGAACACTAAAGCTGGATTCTTACTTGATGCAGGGGGTTAATGGGAGTCCTGTCGTAGAGTTTCATAGGCTACGAAGTGAAACCAAAACCCTTTAATGCACAAATATAATTGCACCATAACCCTGTGCATGGGAGAGGTGCCTCTTGTCCACCGGGCCAACGCTGCACATCCTTGATGATTGTGCTTTTCTGTCCATGGAGCTCATTTGTTTTGTCTCTTCAGTACTGATGCAAGCACTTTGCATGCTAACTACACAGGTCTTCCTCTGTGTTAGGCAAGTGACGGATGTCAAATGCATTATGGTAGACACCAAGTGCTCAGAACAGCATATGTCAAAACGTTGTATGAACTACTGAAGCATGGACTTAAGTACACTTAATTAACCACGTTTATGTGCACCTACAATGGATTTATATGAAGAGCATGGACATATTAAAATAACTGGGTACCATGCTCCAAGATGGAGCCCCATTCATTCTCATGAAGGTTGCTAATCTCCCACAAATACCCAAGAAGGTTCTTTGAGCATCTCCTTTTTGGCCCCCAGTTTATGCACATTAGCACCAGACAAGAATATTGGTCGGGTGAGGGAAGGATCATGGATATGGTCTAAAAAGTTTGGTTAAAGTTAGGCATTAAAAACCCAATCCCAAAAAAAGATCCCAGATCCAAATGCATGTGACGGATCACAAACTCCAGTCCCCCACTTAACAGTCAGATCCACTACCCACCCATCCACTACCCCGACCTCCACACCCCTTGCTTTCTGCCTCGCCACATAAAGGTCACGCTACTTCCTGCATCGGCACTGAACATTGACATTGGACATAAATCATGAGGGGTGCAATCGTCCAATAAGGACGTCACTCTAATGGATACATGGCCGGCAGTAGAGTTTTCCGACTGTGTCGACTGGCCTCCTTTGCAGTCGTCTCTTTTGTAGTGGTTGTGAAAGGGAAAAAGTCTCGTCGAGTGAGCGAGGTCTTGGTGAAGATATACTTTCCTGGACCCTGAAGAGATGTTGCTAACATCTACAGGGAACTCTGGTTGTCATGCGCAGGTCAGCAGGCCCGGAGCTGGTGGGATGTGGTGACCCGGGTCAGACATTTGAAAGTGAGCCTGCTCTCAGGCTGTCTTCGCTCCACCCGTCCCTGTCTTGCTGCGTTTCTTTGTTCTTTCATCTCCTCGACTCAGCGATTAACAGCGACTCATGAGCCGATATGCACTCAATCCAATTTACTTGGTGCCTAAAAAAACGAACATTTGCCTCGCCCGCCCAGGACTCGCTACTGCGCCGCCTTATCTACTGATGAGAACTGCCCGATAGTCAAAACCGTGACATTTTCAAATGTAATCATTTAGTGATTTTCAGATCAAGAGTGAAGGAAGTTTGGATTGGCAGCTTACGTCAAGCTCAAAAATGTAACTTTAGCTGTGTGAGCGTGGAAGTGAAAGGTTTCAACGGGGAAAGTGAACAAAAAACTTCTGACGCAAAAGGTCTGACAGGAATTTAAAAACTTGAAGGGATCTCACTGGGATTTGCTCGTGTGTGTGTGTTGTGTTCTGCTGTGGGCCTGGTTGGCTGGCTTCCTGTGTGTTGTGTGTTTTTTCAAGTGTGTGTGTGTGTGTGTGTGTGTGTGTGTGTGTGTGTGTGTGTGTGTGTGTGTGTGTGTGTGTGTGTGTGTGTGTGTGTGTGTGATTCCCGCTGTTCAGCACTCTCTCTAACAATGTTAGCACTGTAGGCAGAGCTGTGTTTGGATGCGTGCGCGCTACGTGTGTGTTTGTGCGCCGTGTGTTGCCATTAACTCCAGATTGATGTAGTAACAAATAGGCCCTAAGGCCTCTGTACACTGATTGCAGCAGGGACACCTTTTAATGGGCACCGCAATCTCCCCCCACCCCACCACCACACATACACACACACACACACACACACACACACACACACACACACACACACACACACACACACACATAGCAATAGTGGCTGCACACACTCTACACACTCTCACTCACACAGTCACAGTGTGACCCTGCGGTACATTTTTTAATTATCATCTTGTTTTAACCTGGGGGAGAATTACACCAGCAACCACAGTTATGTTGTTCATTTCCCTCTATTTCAACTCTCTTCTTCTTCTTCTTCTCAACTTCCACCTGTTCATTTTGTCTCCTCTTCTTCATCCCTTTAGTCTCTTTTTCTCTGTTAACTGTTGGTTCCTTTTCTTTCTTCTCATTTTTTCCTTTCCTCATTCTGTCCTCTGCTTTCTTTCTCATTATTCTATAATGCCGTGGGTTATAAACACAATTCATTAATCTCATTGTTATTTCAATGATGTGGGCTAGAGGCAACAGACTGACAAAACGAGCTTTAATTAAAGATCGATTCATGATTTGGGTATTAACATTTTATTTTAAATGGAATACTGAGGGAAGAGCACGTCCCCCTGAAAACTCTGCCTCTCAAAGTGTTACTCTATCAGAAGTGAGTCGGTGTGTAATGCAAACACAACACTATCATTTTATTAGCAGTGTACGACGTGTAAAGATGGCTGACAATGAATACGTTCTCTAAATAACAACTAGTCAAGTCACTTGATTACTCCATAAAAGAAATTGTCAAGAGTTTATTCAGTAACAAATCACAGGCATATAACTCGTGTATCAGTCACACTTGGAACAATGAATTTCCATTTTGTCTCCGTGTGAGCCAGAAGAATAGAAGCCACAGAGATGACTGATGAGCGTGCACGAGAGAGTGAGCGTGAATGTTTAAACCAGCGTGATGCAGATGCACAGAAAACCCAAGCGTGATAAGTTGTGACGTGGCTTTGATGAATGAAACACAATTTGATTCAATAACTGGGAACGTGAGATCGCCACGAGCTCGACAAATCACTGTGGTTCATTATTTACCGCCAGCGGTCCGTCTGGCAAGCGCTCTCAGTCGGTCATGTTTAAAGCCATGGAGCCCCACTCCTCGCTCCACTGACCAGGGTCATCTGTCTCAGAAAACTCTTCCAGTCTTTGACCCCTAGACTCTGTTCACTCCTCTCTTTCTCTCTTTGTGTGTGTGTGTGTGTGTGTGTGTGTGTGTGTGTGTGTGTGTGTGTGTGTGTGTGTGTGTGTGTGTGTGTGTGTGTGTCATTCACCTATCTTGTTACCCGTCCATCTGATCTACTTCACACATGGTGCTTGTATTGTTGGGGACCCGAGGAAGTGCAGTGTCAAAGTTGGTGCAATTGGGACATGTGGCACATTCAATATTAATAAACTTTGAATAAACAAGCCATAGCTCTCTGTGCAATAGCAGGGTTGTGTACTGTATTTATATATTTTAAAAAGACGATTTGGACATCCATTACCGTGGCAAAGTTCAGAGCTTCGGAGAAGACGGATTACAAACTCCACCTTTAAACAAAGACCAGGAGTGTTTATCACCTTATCAATTAGTCAACTGGTGGATAATGGTTTCTCTATTCAGTCATTTATCAACCAACGCTGCACAACATCAGATGCACCCAGCTTCTCAAAGGAAGAACGCATGTTCGGCTTTTCTTTGTTTTATGATCGTAAAATTAACATGTTGTGATTTCGACCGGTGGTTGGACAAAACCAAAAGGTTTGAAGACACATTGCACTCCTTCAAATCATGATTGACATTCACTATTTTATTAATATGAGACCAAATAATCAATGAGGCAATTGGAGAATTTTTAGATTGATTGATTTAGAGTATAAATATTCATTAGTTGCAGCCCGAGTTAAGTCCATACATGCAATTCACACACACACACACACACACACACACACACACACACACACACACACACACACACACACACACACACACACAGCAGTATCATGCGCCAGGACGAGGCTGGCTGTGAAAGGCAGGGCGAGATAAAGAGGCAGGCTCTCCGTCTCCTCCTCTATTCTCCCCCTTCGTCTCTCTCCCTCCGTCCGTCTCTGTCTCCTTCCTCCCCCATCGCATTTATCTCTCCACGTCTGTCTCCCTCTGTCCCTGCGAGGCGTCTGCCTTCTATCTGGCGTTTCCTTTCCGTCCGCCTGTCCTCCCTTCACCGCTCGCCATATCTCGAACCGTGCCTTTGTCTTCCTCTCTCGGCTCATTCGGTCCCTTCATTCATGTGTCTTAAAGTGGTGATGCGTCACGTCATGATTCCCTTTCAAACTGTCACGGAGCGATAACGTGAGGTGGGAGGGGCGCGGCGCCGGATGAAAGCAGCTGAGGTCTTTATATTGCAGTTGTTAGTCATCCTCAGACGTGTAATTCAGAGGAGGAGGATGATGCACAGTGGCTCCAAGGTGTCAAATGATCTGCAAAAAATAACACAAATAAGACCAATCATTTATTTATTTATTTTTCACTTGTCCAGTGAAGGGAAAAAACCTTGTCTACAAGATACAGCCTGAATAATTGGTGCTTAAAAGTAAATGAACATAAGTGAGAAGGTCAAAGATGGATCGAGGGGAAAGAGAAAACAGGACAGAATGAGTTGGGAGGAGAGAAGATGGAGAAAACAAGAAACTTAGAGAGGCCTCCCCCTAAAGTAGAAGGAGACAGAGAGAGGAAAGGAGTTGAGAAGGAAAGCGAAGGTGGAATTAGCAAAGGAATGGATGAAAGTAGGAGATAATGAAGGGGGGAAGGTGGATTGGGAGAAGATAAGAAGAAACTAGGAAGAAATAAGAAAGGGCAAATAAAGAAAGGGAGCTCGGAATTAAGGAAGGACACACACACAATAAGACCATTGCAATGTGGGAGTATCTGCGTTGCCTCTTCATCACTGTCAACACACACACTGTTTCTGTCTCCATCACTCTCCCAGTTCACTCACAACACACACGACACATAATAAAGCACAGGGCGTCTGCTATCAGAGCCATGTGCAAACTCACACACAGAAGCCTCTCCTGGTGCCGCCGTAGAAACGGGCTGTTGAAAGAGAAAAGAGAGGACAGAGGACAGAGGACAGAGGACAGAGGACAGAGGACAGAGGACAGAGGGACGGTGAGAGTTGAGAGCATCGAAGGGACTGAGAAAATAATTACAGGCGAGAGGACGATCGATCTGCGACGAAAAGCACGATAAAAAATGGATTCTGTTCTTTCTTTGGCCCCCGCTGTCATTTTGTCGTCTGGCGGCCTGTAAGTATGGCAGACAGCAACCTTGATTGAGAAGGAGGGGCCGATGGAGAGATTGTGTGGGGGCGGGGGTAGAGCAAGAAGAGGGGGAGGGAGGTGTCTGATGGAGGTGAGGCGGTCACCTTAAAGGGATAGTTTGGATGCTTTAAAGGTGGGGTTATAACAGCGTGTGGTGGCCACGCCCCCAGCTCACACACAGGTGTGATATAGCAAAGCCACCTAATAGAAAGGCCTACCAAAAAAAAAGTCAATGTCAGTTTAAGTATGCTATAGTTATTATATTTTCTCCTATTTATCTTGCCATAATTAGTATATTTTTGTGTCGCCTTGGGGGCAGCAGACCAAGCTGTAAACACAACAAAGACATGTCGTCATCTGATAACGTTCGGGCGGAGCGTTTCAGAACACGGCTGCCTTTTCACGCATCGGGGAGCAACATCAGCATTCATATGGAGTTGTGTTTCATTGGGGTTCTGATCACACGAGGAATGTTCGTCCAATATGTAATCTCCCTCAAGCTCTTTATATCTGAGTTCTCCACTACATGCATGAGCTAGACACAGCTCAGAACAGGCTGCTGCTGCTGGAAACAAGGCTGCTGAGAACCAAAATAGTACAAAAGACAACAGAGCAACGAGCATTAATGTAAAAAAATATATTAATTTTAACATTATTGTTTTGGAGCTTTAAAATCTTATACTGTAAACCATGAATAAGAGACTTCAAAGACTGGCTGTATGTTGGGCTGTTTTAAAAATGGAGGCCCCATCATAAAGATTCATAAAGATTCCATTGAATTCTACGTAGTTTTAAAGGAAAACTGTGTCTTTGAATGGAAACAAATGAACATGCTCCATTGTGGATCTTCACAGTGCAGCACCACATAAACACTGAGTTTATCTG
This sequence comes from Ophiodon elongatus, assembly GCA_016806645.1. NCBI lineage: Eukaryota > Metazoa > Chordata > Actinopteri > Perciformes > Hexagrammidae > Ophiodon > Ophiodon elongatus. The sequence goes on along the minus strand of JACSYO010000075.1, from coordinate 738,241 downwards.
TGTGGTGGGTAAACTGTGTTTTTGTAGCATATAGTATAGAGGTGGATTACGCCATGGGAACGGTTTAAAGCTTCCACATTGTGATACATTATTTGGCTGCGGCTCTGTGGAGTCATATGTCCTCTGTGTGGGAGAAAGATCTACGTGTTCAAGCCTCAGCAGTATTTGATATTCAAAAGATACGTCGGTTCTTAAAGGAGTGTAGTTCTTTGGGATGGCACCGCGGCCATAAAGAGGATGTGGCTTCAAACACGTGTTTCTGATCCATATCTCTGACCTCTAACCTCTGACCTCTGACCTAACACAGTCTGATATGCTTTTGATTGAAAAGCATGCTGGGAAAGGTGAGGGTGCAGTGGATTATGCATTCCATAATTTGATGCCTAGAGGCTGTAAATATTCATTAATCCGCAACATTAATTTGTATGAAACCACGAGGGGATGCTTCAAGTTAGTTTGTCTGATTAATTATTGAATTACTTGGACAGCATTTTAAGCCTTGAGGCCGCATGATGATATATAAAACTTTACAACCATAACAATATGGTATATGTACATCCGCCATAAACATGGAGTGTCCTTCAGCCAGGTGTGTGAAAAAGTTTGCTTTTGGTCCAAACATCATAATTATAATCATATCTGTTTTTCCTTGATGGCCGCCTTCTGGTTGCGCACCTAAACCTCTTTTCTTTAAGCCACAGTCCTTTAGGTTTAGTTGGAGGTTGACCTTTAGCGGCGCCTGTGGTTTCTGATGGTGAATTTAACTCCGTCCATAAAGAGTGAAGTTGTCACGATGACTTACGGAGCCCAAACACTTTGGTCGCGTGTCAAAGAACAAGGGCCGTCAATGGGAAAAGAGCCTTTAAGAGCCTCAACATAAAATCAAAGGGTTGGTTATTATTCATAATTAATTCAACACAGCTTTGAATAGTAAATCGAACATGAGAAAAGCACATATGTAGATCCAAGGCTTTTCTAATGGAAGAGCTTTTATGTGCCTCTTTTTTTTCTTCTTTTTTTTTGTAGCAGAAAGCCGCTGTCCTAACAAAAACAGGAGTCCCCGCTGTTTGGTACACTGTGATCTCTGTGTCTCCATCACTGTCTAATTATTTCCCCTGCTGTCTCTCCTCTCTCCCTCTCTCTTCTTCAAACTCTCACTCTCTCTGTGGGAGAAGGATCCCGTGGAGCCAGAATTGGATTTTTATTAAGTAGAAATCCCCTTTGAAAATCTACCTAACCCCCTCCCCCTCTCTGTGTGTGTGTGTGTGTGTGTGTGTGTGTGTGTGTGTCACTGAAATGATTAATGACTGCAGTGTGAGTGAGGTTGGATCTCCGCCATGCAGCATGTGCGTAAGGCTCCACACATGTTACCGGATGATGATATGACTTATAGATGATATGACTTATTCATATGTTTGTATATGACAGTTATTAGAGATGTTTTAGCAGATTTGATGCACGTGAGTTTACTGTCACACTTTTTTTTTTATAAGATTGCTGAATCACAGAGATAGAAAATTCATACAATATCATAGCAACATTGTTTAAGTTGCAACAAAGCAAAATCAATTAAATTCAAATTTGACTCAAATGAGAAAACAACATCCCTGACGAGGTCTGAGAGTGCTTCTAAAAGCCAGTAATGTGTTTCTTGTCCGGTTTAAGGTCTTTCAAGCTACTCTAAGTCCTTACAGCTAAGTGGATTCACCGGTAGTTTGTCTGCAGACGAGACAAACAGCTGCAAACCACCATTTACTTAAATAAATGCAGAAAGAATATTCTGACATATTTGTGTAAAGTGAAGTCATTTTATAATCCCCTGATAATCCTCGACTTCCCCAGAGAGTTTGTCTAATTCAGTGACTTTCCTTGGTTGTGGGTGAATTCAGACCTCCAGCTGCCGATCACCCCGAGGCCCGGGCCGACCGAAACACACTTATTTATTCATTTAGAGAAACATTCGCTTTACAATAATGAGTTTTGATGCTTCAAACTTTGTATCTTTTTTAATCCTTGTTACATTTTAATGAGTTTACCAATTCCTTCTTCTTGTGGATTATATGTTGAGCTGGCCTCAAGTTAATTTTACAAAAGTATGACTGTGTAAAACAGGTGCATGTTAGAAATAGAAAAGAATAATAGAGAATATGAGAAACAGATGAAAGCAGTCTTTGTGCACCTTGAACATGCTCGTGTTCTCTGTGGAGCGTCTTGTGTCTGCCTCTCTGTCTGTCAGTTGATTCATTATATGTGTGCGTCTGTGCGTTGTGTGCGTTTGGTCTCCGAGGGCAGCACTTCTTTTTTTTTTTTTAACCGCTCTTAACATTTTCACACATTGAACAGCTGTGGGAGCGGGAGCAAGAGGGGAGAAGCCAAAGAGGGATCTTAAGTGGAATAGTTTGTTTCTATTACTTTTAGATGAGTGATGGAGGTCAAGAGGTCTCTGACACCCACTCCGCCGCGACAATAGACAGCATTGCTCATCTCGGCTGACTCAGAAAAGGGTTCTGTGACCTCAAGGCAGGGCAACACGGCAGGTTTGTGTGCAACTTTAAAGGGTAATAATGCTTTGGGCGTTGCTTCAACTCGAGTTTCCTCAAAGGTATTTTTAGGGAAAATTCTTGTATTTTGGGGTTTAATTCTAATGGCCTTTCAGACTAAGGGCCATGCTAAATTGCTAGATTTAGATTCAGGAAAAGGGAGACTTTGGCAAAATGAGTATAACAGGGAAAGCGGTGAAAGCCTCCACATGCTTTCAAAAAAACTTCCATTTTACATCAATTATTTTGACTATTTCCCTCCAAATAACATATACACGGTGATGGGCAAATGGCAGTAAAATGGTCAGGAGACTTCAGATATGCACAAAGTCGCTCTTCTCCCGATTTATTGATAAGCTCTATTGTGAGTTGGTTATGGTTTGTCATTTTTAGGAAGTGGGTCCCCAGAAAATATTTGGGGAAACTGGTCTATAGCAGGACGGTGCTCTTACTTCCGTTCCCTTAAAATAGTTTACTGGTTAACTAGCTGTTGCACAGCTGTGTCCAAACCCACTCCCTCATTCCCTCATTCACTACTCCTTCACTTAATAGTGGGCAGTGAATTGAAATTCCGGACACTTACCAATCATTTTCATTTTTGCGTCATCACTGACAGCTGCACAGTCTCATAACAGTGACTCTCTCATCTGTAGAATGCAGAATATTGCATTGTGGGAAGTATACACTTTCACACTCAGACTTTGGATACTCAAATAAAGTGTCAAACAGTAAATAAAGTACATAGTAGATAGGGAGTGAGTTCACACAACAAATCAGTGCATTCCGATGAACCAGCAGCTAGTTTAGTTAGCTAGCAAGTTGCTATAGTAGATCTGTATGCTCGTATGTTCTCTTCAGTAGCTAATCTACTTGGCTACATTCTGTGTTTATATATTCAGTCAGATAGTCATCCAGATAGTTTAGACCTTGCCTACAATTTCTGGTTAAATAGCCTGTAAAAGAGACCAGCAATACTTTGCAACAACACTAAGTGTTTCTCTCCAGTCTACAGTACCTGCAGCTGTCCAGCTGGGAATGCTACAATAATATGAACAGCCTGAAACCATCCGCGGAATCTAAATGGTCCAGTCACTTGTAGGCCTACAGCTGTTCAAACGACAGATGACTCAAAACAACCCAGGAACCAAATTTAATTTGCAATCCTTCTTTTAGTCTACTTTGTTAACCATTGGCCCCAAGCTGGAGAAGTAGAACACTCTTGGATGGTTTGGGACCCCTCGGGTAACAGCTGTCAGTCAGCCATCACCTGCCACCCAGTTCTGTCATGAAACCCCCCCCAACACACACCCACTGAGACCAAAACTATTAGCACTCTGAACCTCATGTGGGCTCGCTTGCTTTTTTCTTTCCTCGATGCTTTATTTTACTTCCCCCGTTGATTCCTGCTTCTTTATTCAGCTCACAGTCAACCGCCCTCAAGGCCACAACCATCTGCTCATTCCTATATCATTTTTATTCATCTTTCTCTGTCAAAATTCCAGTGGTGGCAGGTGATTATTTACCTGGGTTGGACTGCAGGTACCAAGGGCCTCTGCTTAGACACACAGATGTAATGTTTGTGCAGCAAGCAGCTCATACCCTCAAAGTTGCCATGAACGAGAAACTTTGACTCCAATAAATCTGCGTTACCACGTTATTAGGTACACCGTGAAAATCTAATGTAGAGTAATGCAAGAGTCCTGCAGTTAATGGTATCTATGTATGGTCAGGTGTATAGGTTTTTATTGGCACTGTCAGAAGAGAGTTAATTAACCACATTTATTGTGGCTGTTTGTTCATATTGTATTGAACTGCATTAGGGATTGCTAATATTTTAGCCACCCTGGTTTGTACACAAATGGGGAACACGATCAGGGCTTTACAATCTGAACAGACAACACCCTCTGTCCTTGGAACTTTGCATCTGAAAAGGAAAAACTCCCCAAATGAAATAAAACGAAGAAACCTCAGGGAGAGCAACAGAACGATGGAAAAATGATGACTACTAATGATAACAGCAGCAGTGGAGTTAATAGAATCATAATGATAATAGTGATAGAAATATGACTAATAATGATAACAGCAGTAGCAGTGGGTGTCCGGCGGGACCACGGCAGCAGACACAACCAGGTAATAACCATGATCCATGGAAACCTGCGATGGGAGAAAGCACAAAGACTCCGGGGAAGAAGCCAAGTTAGTAACGTACATTAATGGGACATGAACGTATATAGATGGAGAGGGAGAGGAGGAGAGAGGTGCTCAGTGTATCCCACGGCAGTCGAGGCTTCTAGAAGCATATCTAGGGGCTGGACCAGGGCCAACCTGAGCCAGCCCTAACTATAAACCTGAGCCAGCCCTAACTATAAACCTGAGCCAGTCCTAACTATAAAATTAGAATTAGCTAACCTGAATCCCAACCCAAAATTGGAATTAGCACCTAGCATGGATTCAGTCTCACCGCTCTTATCAACCTCATTTGCAGCAGCAGTAGGTAGCAGTTTTTAACCAAAACCACTTTGTGCTACATAAGGAGCAGAGGAGGGGTAACGTAGAGACGGCTCTGTCAGTCACAAGGTAGCCCCGCCCTAGAGCATACCCTGCTTTATGGTCTATTTGACATACTGTATATAAATGGATCATAATTTACTAAATGGACATTATGCTGTATTGAAGAATACTTCAAGAATAAATCAAGAGAGAAGTAGAGTAATTTTCTCATAGACTTCTATACAATCAGACTTCTTTTTGCAACCAAAATCAAACCAAGAGTCGCCCCCTGATGGCCTTTACAAAGAATGCAATTTTAAGGCACTTTTGCATTGGCTTCACTTTTCAGAACCAGAGGTTGCCGGCTGGACTTACTGAATGTGTAAAGAGGCCACTGTTTGCTAAAGCGTTATTCCGCTGCCCCTAAGTGGCCGAAACCATAGATGAACTCCCATAGCCTCAAGTACTTGTTGTGGATGGTGTTTCTCATGGTGTAAACTAAAATCAGTGAAAACTTTGACTGCAAGAATACATTGTGAATTTGAAACGATGCACTGGTCCTCTCTCTGTTTGGTGCCATGCAGCAAGTCTGACGCTGTGGCCGTTCTCCTGAATCCAGGGGAGGCTAATCAGAGATTGTCCTGTGAGTTTATTGGTAATCAACTCACCATGTTAAAATGAACATGCGAATGATATACCTTTCCTAAAGAGACACTGAGAGCTATAATTTGTAAAACTGGGAGAGCACTCCGGCGTGGCGAGCGATATCAGCTGTGAATGTGTCGGTGACGTCGGCTTTAAAACAAGCCCCTCGTGACTGGTCATTTAATTAACCTTGTCAAGCATATCTGCATTAATCGCCAATCTAATTTCATCTGTTAATTTAAAACTGTTCTTATCGAGGCCAGCCCCCCAGCCAATCAAATGTCAGCTATAGAAGCATAAAGGACTTGGTTAATTAGAGCTGTCAGGAAATGGCCAAATATGGACAAAGAGGGAGGCTGGATTTCCTTTTATTACTTTCCTGGGAGAGAGTTATTAATTCTGTGGGAATCACCTCAGGTGGTATGAATGTGTGTGAGTGTGTGCGTGTGTGTGCGTGCGTGTGTGTGTGTGTGTGTGTGTGTGTGTCTGTCTCTCTGTGGCGATAAATCAAGATGAGGAAGGGGGGGTTGAATGCTCAAAAGACAGATAAAGTCAGATAAGAAAGACAGAAAAAATGGAAGATGGAGAAAATATTTAGTTTATTCAGAATAATAAAAATATGTCTCTTTCGAACTTTGTGGCAGCCTCATTTCCTGTTAGACAGGAAATTGAGCCTTGGCATTTCCAGAAGTGATTCTCCATCTCATATTTATCAAATAATACTCCAGTGGAATTGTAATGTCAAATTATATTGAAGATCTGCACAGGGCTCTCTGAAGATTTCATATCACTGTAAACATGTAAAATATATATTTTTTCATCAATGGCAAGTATGTTATGAAACTATTTTAAATTAGCTCCTTATACTTTTAAACTTGCTTCTTTTTTTTTATTTAGCCATGATTTTTAAAAGATGAATAATCGATCATTTGAAGCGGAACAGATCGGGTTTGGTGTGTGTGTGTGTGTGTGTGTGTGTGTGTGTGTGTGTGTGTGTGTGTGTGTGTGTGTGTGTGTGTGTGTGTGTGTGTGTGTGTACATGCATGAATTTTTCAGTGTGCTAAAGGGAATTAAGAAGCTTAAATCCCAGCAGAAGTGACCTGTGAAAAGACAGCATGAGAAGGTTACAGACGTGTGCTCGTCGATGTGGTTCCTACTTCTGCTGGTTGGTGGATTCAAAGCTTCCTGAGTTATTGTTTGTACATTTATGCAACCCGCCGATTTCATGATATAAACTATGTATAGGTGGACTCTTTTCTAAACCATGCGGGAAAGAAAAATCCTCGCCTGGTTTCTTTGCTGCCACTTTTTCTTCCCATTCGAAATGTTATTGCAAATATGGAGGGTCTTAAGAGAAAAGATAAATACAGCAGCATTGTAGAGAAGATCTCTGGAACATGAATACTGAGTACTTTGAGTATTGCACGGTGAAAAAAAAAACATATATCCACTCAAAAAAACTTTTAGAAACATACCATGAAAAAAGTTCTCCTTTTGCCTGACCTACTGCCTTCTGGGCATTACATCACCACCAGAAATCATGATAGATATAGCCAAATCATATTGGTAAAAGTCATCCTTTTATGATTATTACTAACAATAATCATTGAAGATTCATAATTCATAATGTAACATTTCACTTGTTTGTAGTGTTTGTAATGTCGGTTGCTGTAAGCCTCAGCAACCGAGGAGCTGGAGGGAGCAGCTGCTCCGGTTAGCTTAGCATAAAGAACTAGCCTGGCTCACTTCAAACTACAAAAGCAACGCCTCGTTAGATGCAGACAACAATTTGTCATGTTAATGTTTTCGTTTGTGTGTACGGATAAAAAATAAAAAGAGAGAGCGATACAATGTGTTGATTAGCGAGTCATTAATTAGGGTTTTTGGAGAGAGACACGGGAGCTGTTTCTGCCCGGTGAAGCTGGAGTGCAGGACCTTTACGCTCAGATGAACGTCTGCTACCGTCCAGCCCAACACGCTCACACTGCCTGAGCCTCTCACCGCCGGGGAAAGCGCTCTGTGCTTCGCCGCGTGGTGGGGTTGTGGTGCCTGGTGGAGGCTTCCTCCCGCTGACAAACACCCCGTGTGACGCGTTTTACACCAACGAGCCAGAGCTTAAGGGGGCGGGAAGGGAAGGAGAGACCTACAGCGATGGAGCAGCAGCCAAGAGTGTGGCAGAGAAACCCAAAGAAGGGGTCCAAGAAAAGCTTCTTGGGTGGATGCTGCAGATAAAAAAAGAAACGCAGCGTTCAGAAGAAGGATTAAAGTAAAAAATAAAATGAAATGGAAAGCGATTAACAACAAGGACAAAGCACTCCAGCTTTTTTTTTATTTATTCATTTTAGATATATTAACATTATACATAGATACAAAAGTTAGATTTGTCAGACAATAATAAAGTATAATTTCTTCTTTTTTTTTTTAAATAAACATACAAAATGGAAAAATAATAATACTAACAAAAAGAAATACAAACAGCACTCCAGTTTTAATCTAAACGTGTGACTCCTGACTCTCGCTCCATAGACAAGCACAGACATGAGATTGGTATCGATCGTCTCATCCAGCTCTCAGCATGTAAGCAAATATGCCAAATTGTGGAACAATTCTTTTAGGAATAAGCTCAAACCACATACAGATCTGTGAGGCAGGGCACAAAAACATTGTTAGCCAGTGCTTAGTGGGTCTTTCATGGGCAAATCGTGTTTATACACGGACCGTGATGCGTTGAGCGTTTCAGGTTCGCACCTCAAACAGAAACTATTTGCTCAGTGATGAAAAGGACGACACAGCACTACACACAGTATGAACGACGAAGTCATTTACGGGGAAGTGCGGCACAAAAGCATCCCCACTCTCAACAAAGATAGAAAACAAATCATTTCAAAAACTCAAGGACTCTGAAAACAGAAAACCGTAGTTGGCACAAAGGACGGGACGTTGGAGCAGCGTCACTGTCGCGTACACGGCTTCCTAGAAATAGCAAGGATTCAAAAGGAAAGAGGAATAATTTGTTGGAGGCAGGATGTGTGTAAATAGACTAAATGACAGAGTGAACAGCCTCCCAGGTTACAGCTGAGCTGCCCACTTACAGACGTGTGTGTGTGTGTGTGTGTGTGTGTGTGTGTGTGTGTGTGTGTGTGTGTGTGTGTGTGTGTGTGTGTGTGTGTGTGTGTGTGCGTACGTGTGTTTGGCCTGAGAGTGTGAACGTGCACATCCGTATCTGCATATTTGGCCCCAGTGTGTGTGTGAGTGAGCATGTGTGTGTACGCGTGCACGTGTGTGTGGCACCATCTGTGTTGCCATGTGCAGCTGTGGTCCCTTGGAGCCCAAGACCCAAAACTCAGCTGTTACCAAGACAACCCCCATACACTCCATACCTGGTCCACACACACACACAGTGTTCAAACCACCTAAAGGTCTTACACTGTTTGTGCTTTTAAATGAGCAGATGGATAGAGACGTATTAGATATAAGATACACATACAGCTGCCCACTTACAGACGTGTGTGTGTGTGTGTGTGTGTGTGTGTGTGTGTGTGTGTGTGTGTGTGTGTGTGTGTGTGTGTGTGTGTGTGTGTGTGTGTGTGAGAGAGCGGGAGACAGAAACAGGGAGAGACAGATGGACACAGTCTATGTTTGGGCTTTAGATCACTATCTACTGTGCGTGCGTGCGTGTGTGTGTGTAGATGTCTCTACTGAAATATAGATTTGGTAGTTTTCTACTGCTTTCAGTCTTTTATTCAACTGCACACATTCTGTGGCAGACTGTCCCATCAGGCCCCCGATACGCACACAGAAGGGTGATTGGCAGTTGGACCACTTCCAAGACTTAGTTGGACATAAAACTCTTCAGGTTGTCAGAAAATATCAGGATTACATTTAAGAATGGAAGTGAACTAAAACTCAAATGAGAAACATGGGTTTACTAAACTGTACAGTACACGTTACTGTCCATGTGTTCACGCCATGCACACTCCTTTCTCTGACTTCACAAGTCCATTCTCATATTGATGACGGGGCTCTGAGCCTGGAGGTCTCAAGTATTCTAATAATGTTGGTGTACTCGCTTCTATGAGGCGGCAGTCACGGAGCGGTGCAGCTCTTTTGATTAGACACTGGCCACCTGGCAGAATGAAGCCCAATGAACTCTCTGACTGTTTGGTCATCGTATTCACATAGTGGCTTGTAGGATTGCCTGGTCTTAGATAATCTCTAGACCACAAAACAAGTAATTCCTTTGGGAATTAATGGTGTTTGATTTTGAGATCACTCCATTTACCTTTATTTGTACTGTAGTTATTGTATTCCATTTTAAACTCCATTCAGCTACAGCCTCGACATGGGAATAGCCTTTGGCTACATGTATTATTCATTATCCCTGTCGTACAAACAAATAATTTAAATTGTCTCGCAATTATAAGCTCTCTGTCAACTCAGTCTTCTCACCACCTCCCATATGTATCTAGTGAGCCCCAGATCCTGGCCTCAAGGCCGAGAACCTTGTTTATGTGACAAGAGTTGAAGCAAGAATTGATAATTGGCGCCCCTAAATTAAAGCCTGGCTACACTCTGGCTCTAGAGGCGCTCATTAGGGCCACGGGTGGGTTTTTTCCACCGCGTGCAGTTCTTGCAGTAACGTCTGTAGCTCTACAGCCCAGAAGTCAGATTCGAGTGGAAGGGATCAGTGCGTCGGTTAGGTCCATGTCACTGGAGCACGCTGTTGCATAAACAATGTGCTTATGCACGCCTTATCCGGCTGCAGCTAGCTGTCAAAAGTTCTTTGCTGCAAGAACAGATGGGCATGAAAAGAGCAGCAGACGGAAGGTGGAGGGAGAGGCCGGGCGATCCTCCCCCAACAGTCAGCTTTCTGTAAGTCAGCTTGCCTACCTGTCTTGTGATGGGAACACAGAAACACTGATATATCTCCTACGTTAGCATGTGCCATGCTAACAGTATATACTCATAGACTGGTAGAAAGGGATGCAACATCCAACTTTCTCCCCAACAATACTTACCCTGAAACCAAATCTCAGGAACCTGACTGATATCTGCAGTACCAGGCAATGACCAGTAAGTTTTTTATTTTAACCAAATTTACGATCCGTAAACCTCTCTGCGTGGAACTGATGAGCTCATTGTTCCATGTGTGAGGTAACGCGAGGCTGTTCTGTAACCATAAACCTATAACTGTGTCTGGGGATGTCACACACCAACACAATTATTAGGCTTTAGGAAATGACATTGTTCCCTGTGTTAGGGGGATTGTGTCCACTAGTGGGCCGACAGACTCACTTCATCTCAGTCACAACTGTTGTAATCTTCACCTTCTACTGTGGGTCTTATTCAGGCTGTTCCTGACCTAACTGTCCCTGCAAAAATGAGCGCACTGTAATTCGTAGATATACCACAAAATCAGTTCAGATGTAATCTATGTAATCGTGAACCAAAAAGTGTAAAGACAAAAAAAAACACACATATGTGGCGGGAGGGGAGGTGAATGAGTCAAAGAAAAGCTGTTCAGGAGACTGAAGGTTGTGCCCAGTGTGGGACGGGAAGTCAACATTGATTTATTTGTTACGTTTGTTTCTTCCATAGTTATTTTTTAACCCATTCCACAATCTTTTCCAAAACTCAACTGCTGAGTTTTGTTGCATAAACTATTTAAGTATTATACAACCTTTTTTCGAAACCTAGCTAAGTAGTTTTATTCCCTAAAATAGTTAATGGACTGTACTTGTTTAGCGCTTTTCTAGTCTTCCGACTACTCAAAGCTCTAGTTTGGTTACCTCAACCTAACTAAGTAGTTTGGTTACCTCAACCTAACTAAGTAGTTTTGTTACATCAACCTAACTAAGTAGTTTGGTTACCTCAACCTAACTAAGTAGTTTTGTTACATCAACCTAACTAAGTAGTTTGGTTACCTCAACCTAACTAAGTAGTTTTGTTACATCAACCTAACTAAGTAGTTTGGTTACCTCAACCTAACTAAGTAGTTTTGTTACATCAACCTAACTAAGTAGTTTGGTTACCTCAACCTAACTAAGTAGTTTGGTTACCTCAACCTAACTAAGTAGTTTTGTTACCTCAACTTGACTAAGTAGTTTTGTTACCTCAACCTAATGTATTTTTTTTCCTTAAAGCTATCCAAGTTGTTTCCTGTCGGTTGTGAAGTTTATTTGGAAAAGACTGACTGCATGAGCAGAAACTGACACGCGTTGCTGGACTTTCATAGTAAAAGTGCCCATAAAAATGAGGAGTAACTTTTCCGTAACCTCTTGTCCTTCTTTGCCCTCATGCAGCCGTTCATTGCAAATCAAAACCCGACTACTGGATCATCCGTATACCGTATTCATACCTCTCGTCTGCGTGTGATGTTTTCTCCGTCTCTACACTGGAGCGCACTGCCTCCACTGCTCCCTTGACACTATCAATTTCAATAACCTTTACTTAATGTTAATGCTGGTAATAAGTAGGCCAAGGTTTAATAAAGGGGCTGAATCACAGATGACAGAATTATGAAAACATATCACAGGCAAAGTCTATTAACTTCATCCCTTTCTTGTCATACAGACTTGTTAAGTCAACGAATATAGGATTCAGTGTGTGTGTGTGTGTGTGTGTGTGTGTGTGTGTGTGTGTGTGTGTGTGTGTGTGTGTGTTAAACAGTTTTCAGTGATTCATTTCCCACATTAAGGGTTGTCTTACTTCTCTCCAACAATCCTTCTCCTAGCTGTTCTTATTCCGTATGCCACAACCGTGTTTAGTGTTTAACAACGATTTATTTCTTGCTATTTCAAAAAGTAATATGATTATTTCACCCCCTTTACGACACTTTTCAATGCGTCAGGACCTGGGTTTGCTTGTGCCATATAGAGACAAAGGATAGAAGAGATAAAGAACGAGAAGGATACGGGCGAGGGAGAGGAGGGAGGAAAGACTGAGGAGGCATAGAGGGGGAATAATAGCAAAGAGGGGAAAAAAGGAGAGAACTAAAAGGAGGAGAGGAGACAGGGAGAAGATAGGGAGAAGACAGGGAGACACGGAGAGACAGATAAGCTATTTCAGTGGTGGGAAGAAGTGAAAAGCCAGACGAGAACAGGGAAACCCAACGAGTGACAAGCGAAGCCGACTAATGATGTGAAAAGGAGCTACAACAGTTACAGGGTGGAGGCGAAGCAGACACACAGCGTTTCTATGAATCCCCTCTGTCCCTTCCTCATGTATATGAAACATCACTGTCACCGCACATCACTTTCTCCAGGAATTTGGGATCTTGCCAGTGCAAAAAATGATGTGAACCACAACATGTTATGCTGGCTGAGAAATTCCTACCTTTTACACAAAAATAAATTAATTCTGTAATAGTAATATGGCAGAGAATGATTTGAGATTTGAGCTGAGTTTGATGTTCAAACAGCACATCGATGTTGTAATAAACAAGTGTTTCTCAATGTCTAAGTTTTGGTGCTGAATGCATTATGATTCGTCAAATAAACAAGTGTTCATTAACAATGTGTTTTCTTTCCAAATGATTTTTTGTTGAATATTTGTAAGAAAATCTAAATGGAAAACGCTTTCAAGTGCTAAAAGGAATCAACATCGTATTTACTGTCACTCAATTTAATTGCAAGTCCTTTTTTTTAACATCTGCTTTAAAATTCACCCCAATTTATCAGTAAACAACACAAAAGTGGACTCAAATTATTATTATTTTTTTTAGAAGCCACAACTAACTAACTTCTACAATAATGGTTCCAATAATTACAGTTCTGTGGGAACGGATATGTATCTTTCAACTGCAATTGGTTTGGCTTCACACAAGTTCGCTTGTTATGTTACTTAAGCTACAAATGCAACGTCTCGTGATTCAGTGGTGTAGCGCCACCTGGCGTGTTTCTTCAACCCATCAACCCCAGCTCCCACTCTGAGAGGACTTCATCGCTCATTACGAGCGTCTAATAGTGACACAATGACACATTGGAGCTAGTTGAAACCGCGGAGCGTCTCATTTAGACGATGAAGGGCGTTTTGAGCCTCGGTACCCAGACCCTGAGGGCCTCTGACCAAGCGTTGGGATTGGACGCCCTGAAAGGTGACGCCCGGCTAGAAGAGCACGTCATTTACTTGAGTCATATTGCGTGTCATCACTTTTTGCTTTCCGCTAAACAATACTCATTTGAACCCAACCTCTGATCTTTTCCTGAACCCAACCACATAGTTGTGTTACCCAATTTTTGTTTGACTTCACAATGATCAACGCTCAGCATCACGTTGGGGAGACTGAACCAAAAGAATCCCAATCAGAGTGATAATTCACTTTCAGCAACATCTTCCACATCATGTAATCCATTGTGGATGTGAAGAATATTAGTGCAGCTTTAATTAATATATTAACAGGTGTTAGAGACCGGAGCTGATTTTTCTTGTAACGCTTTGTTATGATCTGTGGTTCTGAAACTTTGTACCTAGCACTGTCTCCTTGGTAATTTTATTTCCGATAATTTGTCTGCAAAGAACAGTGGCCTTAAACATCAATGTCCTAATTAAACCGAAGTGGAGTTAAACACTAGAAAACACTCACAATGGAGGCACTAAATGGAAGGCAAATGCACACCAATCATGTTAAGTGGTGCTGAGGGGGTTCGTGTCCTGTTTCAGTCGGGTAGCCGCTGAGAACCAGAACACAGAAAGATGCAGCGAGACGTTCTGCAGTGGGAACGCGGCCCGGGCCGACAGCGGGGGAAACGACCTCGAAACACGAGGCGGAGGGAAACAGATGTCGGCGTCTGACAACCAGCAGGTCCTCTCGCTCGGATGGCGGCATCAAAGAAGGAACCGAGGGCAGAGCGCAGTCTGGGCCGACGCTCCCGCTCAGCCGCGTCGCTGTGTCAGAGCGGCCGCCTTTAAAGAGCACGGACGACTTACAAAGACTGGAATCAGATTGGTTTTGACTCACGAGTCATGTGACTTTTTCCTTGACATCCTCGCTTGTGATTGGATAGAGCGGGCGCTTCATGTCGGCTTTCACACCAGTTGAAACGGGAACGTCGAGGTGCGATGACACGAAGTGATGACACACCGACTTGAAAAAGCTCCCGTCAATCATCGGTGCAAAGTCTGGCTTTGATTCTGATGGAAACAACATAACGCCTACCTTTTTTTTTTTAGTACTTAGAAGCACCCTGCTGCTTTAGCCACGAATAGAAATGATGACTCCGCTTGGCTTTAAGAGACTGGATTTCAGGGCCGGTATAGTTGTGATTGAGGGAAACTGACACACACACACACACACACACACACACACACACACACTCGCACAGCACCAGGCGCAACCCACACACAAACCCTCGTGCCGCACAAGTGCAAACAAAGGTGATGATTTTAATCACCATAACATGCTGCAAACACAAACACGCCCTCGGGGTGCTAATCAATTACTGCAGGAGCGCACAAACACACACCTACATACACACACTGGGCCACAAACACACACCTACATACACACACTGGGCCACAAACACACACCTACATACACACACCGGGGCACAAACACACACCTACATACACACACTGGGCCACAAACACACACCTACATACACACACCGGGGCACAAACACACACCTACATACACACACCGGAGCACAAACACACACCTACATACACACACCGGGCCACGAACACACACCTACATACACACACCGGGCCACAAACACACACCTACATACACACACCAGAGCACAAACACACACCTACATACACACACCGGAGCACAAACACACACCTACATACACACACCGGGCCACAAACACACACCTACATACACACACCGGGCCACAAACACACACCGGGGCACAAACACACAACGACATACACACACCAGGGCACAAACACACACCTACATACACACACCGGGCCACAAACACACACCTACATACACACACCGGGCCACAAACACACACCTACATACACACACAGGAGCACAAACACACGGTCAAGCTAAACTAATTTCACTCTCATTCAGATTATTTTCTCTTTTTTTCTGCAGCGTGTGTGTGTGTGTGTGTGTGTGTAGTACAGGATGCTGCCTGCCTCAGCACAAAGGGAAGCAAACTCACCACCAACACACACACACACACACACACACACACACACACACACACACACACACACACAAGAGACAAGAAGCTTTGCAGACCACTTCCCTTTTTTGAGATTGCTAGAAATTATCATTTTCAAGAGACGGACAAACGTCAACCGCTTTCATCAAACAGCGTTTGAACCAAACTCAAAGCAATCATCTGTCATTTCCACATGAGAAATGTGGCATTTTGCCATGACCAATTGATCAAATCGCATGTTTATTCAACCTTTATAACCAGTTTTACCTCTACTGCCCCTTAAAAAAAAGAAGAAAAGCCCGTACGGACCCCCCGGATGTTGTCGCCTGTCCCACTCGGTCTCAGTTCATGTCTCAAACGTGGACGGCGTCAGCGTTCAGTTGACAACAAGACGCACGGACGTACATGTCCTGGATAGAGCGCTGATAGAGCTATCATTATGATAATACCGAGGTCTATCATAATTATCTGCTAATTGACTGCCTAACGAGGTAGCGCTCATTAGAATGCTCATTAATACTCCATCATCACCACTGATAGCTGTAATCACAGAGTGGTGGTTTCAAGGTCTTACAGGAGGGCGTGTGAGAGCATGTGTGGATACTGTCTGCTTAAGTGTGTGTGTGTGTGTGTGTGTGTGTGTGTGTGTGTGTGTTTCTAGCATTGTCCAGTCTTTCTTCCAGCAGTAATACAGTATATTATAAATACTGTATCACAGAGCCTGTTGGATTTAGCGTTCATGTTTTGCCTTTTTAATTTTTTTGGGGCATCTAGATGGATGGAAAGATGAATAGATGGATAGCCGTCACTATAATAGAGTGTGTGCTCATTGAGGCAATGCGTCTATCTGACTTTACATCCATGAGACCAGACTTAGTCGGCAGTGATACCTCCCTGACCTTGCTATGTGCAGATGTTGCAGAAGGCAAGAATTTTAAAAAGGTTCATCATTGGCATAGTTTCCTGTATGGTTCCTGAGCGGCTACAAGAGCTATATATTTTACAGTTTGCTCCCACTTCCTTCATTAACCCTCTCTTCTTGTAGAAGTGTGCACGGCAGATTCCAGGGGCTGTTTCAGCTACAGTGGGGGAAATGCAGATGCCTGTCAGCATGCCGTGGTCTGTATCTTAACAGTGTTGTGGCTTGTGTTGCAGGTATGCCCCACAGTCTGGAGTGCAAGGCGTTTTTTGGCTACAGCGGAGAGAACAGAAGGCCCATTATCTACTGGATGAAAGGAGAAAAGTTTGTCGAAGAACTCGCGGGACACATTAAAGAAAGTGAAGTCAGGTAAAGACCCCGGCGTCAGGCTGAAGGTGAACCCTCAGCCACACATCTGAGAGGAGGGGAAATAAATACACTGCAGCAGGTGTCAACCCAATATGAACCAAAGTTGAGTAAATACACGTGATTATACATAATACTGTCAGACGCTGCATGGCAGTGTGGTATCAATTACAGTCTCTCAAGTTTACAGGTTTCTATTGTTAATTAATTTCTGGAGAAGAAAAAAAAGAAAAAAGGCTCGACTCCAGCTGCACTCCTCACACTGTCAGTATCTAATTTGCTCTCTTATGATTTATGACTCATTGAGGGCTCTCTGACGGATTTCTCCTCAACTTTCCTGAAAAAAAAGAAAAATTATGAATACTAATAATAAAGTTAAATTGAATTCATTTTCTCCCCTATTGGGTACAATTACAGTGGGCTCCTTTGGGAAAAACCTGATTGTCTGCGGGGTGTCAAATAACATTAAAACAACCTGCCAAATCACCATGGTAACCGTCAGAACACTCACATATACACACACACATATACATTGTGTGTAGTGCATGACAACATTACTTTTAAATGTATCTACAGAAATACGTTAAACCTAAAAACAGAACACTCAACACTGATTTGTCATCTGTTAACCTCCAAATGGTGAAACACGGTTAGGTAATTAGGGACATTTGATCTGCGATCACAACATATTTTGATCATCATAAATGACTGCAATGGGTTGTTTATGAATGTAGAGCAACAGCTTGTTCGGTTTGGTGGCGGCGAACAGTTTTCTGACTAGTTCGGGGGATAGTCTCTGGTTTCTGGTGCAACACGGTTCTGTCTCTTTTTCGAGTGGTTCAGGAGGTAAGGGAGTCCCGGAGTCACGGCCGAGCGGGGTGGAGAGGGGATGAAGTGTGCAGGATTAGAGCCCATGACTGGAGGCAGACTTTAAACCTCTACCTGTTGATACGGGTGTGCTGCAGTGCTGCAGGATCACTGAATGAAACATTTCACTTAAAGCTCCTACTTAGCCCCTCCTGTAGCAGAATCACTGAGCAGCACTCAGGTCATGAGGCATTGTGGCCCCTCCTGTAGCAGAATCACTGAGCAGCACTCAGGTCATGAGGCATTGTGGCCCCTCCTGTAGCAGAATCACTGAGCAGCACTCAGGTCATGAGGCATTGTGGCCCCTCCTGTAGCAGAATCACTGAGCAGCACTCAGGTCATGAGGCATTGTGGCCCCTCCTGTAGCAGAATCACTGAGCAGCACTCAGATCATGAGGCATTGTGGCCCCTCCTGTAGCAGAATCACTGAGCAGCACTCAGGTCATGAGGCATTGTGGCCCCTCCTGTAGCAGAATCACTGAGCAGCACTCAGGTCATGAGGCATTGTGGCCCCTCCTGCAGCAGAATCACTGAGCAGCACTCAGGTCATGAGGCATTGTGGCCCCTCCTGTAGCAGAATCACTGAGCAGCACTCAGGTCATGAGGCATTGTGGCCCCTCCTGCAGCAGAATCACTGAGCAGCACTCAGATCATGAGGCATTGTGGCCCCTCTACCTGCTGCACATGGCCTAGGAGAACGGGGATTCATCACAACCTGGGTTTCATTATCGCAGCTCTCCAGATCTATCGTATCGGGGGTTCGATCTGATGCCAACGCTGCAAAAGCTTTCGCTGACATGTTGCAAACGTGACGTGCGATGTAACAATCCCATTGTGGCACACTCGCACGTACAGGAGGTCAAAGTTCAACCAGGAGGTCAGGCCGTCAGCTTGTAGTGGATGTTTAGCACAAACCTTTTAGTGGCCTGACTGTCGGACTCGGTCTTCTCTTTCAACTAAATTTGACTGAGCCATTTATTGTGATGATCCTCTGACCACTGGGGCTTGTTGCCCCGTTGGACCTATTACTGGTCAGCACATGAGCGCACCCCTTAAAAAGAACAATGGCTCCAGTGTTTGAACAACACCTTTCTTAGCAACTGGATTTGAGTGCACAGGCTACTCGCTTGATGGATATGAAAGGTAGGAGATATACAGTGATGAAAAATCTTTTCATCTGTAATTGACAGTAAATGGATTCTGTAATTTAAAAGATGAAATCACAGTTCGATGTTTTATTCAGTTGAGTTATCGAGAAGCGCCTGCAGCTTTATTACTTTCACACAGTGGCCACGTGGTACGGCAGAGAAAAGCCTGTTTGGTTTTCCCCAGAGTGCCCTTCTCCAGTCCAACGGCCGCCTGTAGAGTCCGGCATGGATAAGTGCACCATCTACAAGGACTCTGACACTCCGGGTTCACTGCTTTTCCTCTTTCCATGTTATTGTTCAACCCTTGCCGCTCGACGATCACTTCTGATGCGGCAGCCTAGAAGAGAAATAGTGTGACAGCACGGAGAAGACACAATCATAATTCGGTTCGCTTTGGACTTTAACCATCGACACTAACTTCCTCACCCTGCGAGAAGTCAAAACCCTTATTATTAGAAAAAAAAGTTTTTCAAGTAAAATCTCGACAAAATATTCTCTCCAACCCAAAGCCCTTCATATTTTATGTCATCAACTCAGCCCACCAATAATAATGTGAATGTTTATTCCTCCCTCAAGGGGAATCCTTTTCCCTCTTCCACTGGCTGCCTCCACAGGGAGGTCAGAGGTCAGGGCCAGCTACCCAGCAGCAGCCCTGGAGCCCCTCAGTGTTCCGTGGGCACTTCAGCAGGAGCTCTGCCTGCTGACCTGCTGGGAATTGAACCCAGCTTTTTTCCCATTCGGAGGATGGTCCATGTAACTGCTAAGCCAAGCCAGTGGCCTCTGGAAATGTTCTCTCCCGGAGGAAAATAGTGTCGTAGAGTGTGCACGAGGATGAGTGTTTAAACTTGAAACTAATCACGCCCTGTGGTATTAAATTAACCTTTGCCTGATGAGTTCTCCATCTATCAGTCCAGTCCTCGGGCCACCTCTAATCCAATCACATCGCTACTCCAAATTCAACAATCGCGCTGCAGCAGACAGACTCCCGCTGTGTTGCACATTAATCTGTCCACGTTCTGGCGCCCACCTCCCATCCTGCTGCAGCGCCGGCCACTTGACTGTGTGTGTGTGTGTGTGTGTGTGTGTGTGTGTGTGTGTGTGTGTCTGTTTGCATAGGCTCTCACATTGTCTCGTGGCCTCCGTGACAATGTGAGCACCTGTAATTACCAATTCTTGTTACCCTGCGGTATGCGAGAGGACTGTTGACACTCTCCGCTCATTATTAGACACCACCTGGAGAGAGCGGCCACCTGTGAATATACGCAGCCGACAGGAAGTTTCAGACTTTTTTTCTCCAATCTCGTCCTTGAAGCGCTCTCCTTCTGAAAACCTGCATCTGTCTCCGACATGAATTCATTTTTTTTCTTCTTTTCTTCCAAATATGTCCAAACACACCACCAACATCATATATATATATATATATATATATATATATATATATATATATATATATATATATATATCATATATATATATATATATATATATATGAGCAGTATCTTCAGTTTTACTGCAGAGGTTGGCACAACTTCAATGATGTCCAGCCGCTCAACAATTCTGCAACTCAGCTCGGAAAGTTTGTGGTTCGATCATGTGCAATGAATTTGAAATTGCAATATTTCCATTTGGGCCGATGCTTCCTTCACATTTTCACTTGAAAGCAGCGCTGGCCAATATGTCTCGTGGTCTGGAGGAATATGTCTCGTGGTCTGGAGGAATATGTCTCGTGGTCTGGAGGAATATGTCTCGTGGTCTGGAGGAATATGTCTCGTGGTCTGGGGGAATATGTCTCGTGGTCTGGAGGGGCTTCTTTACCTGCTTGAAATTCACATCATCTGTCCAATCACTGTTTTAAGGTTATTTTACCCTGAGCTCGTATCTGCATCATTGTAGATTATTATTTGCTGCTGTTTATACTCTTTCTACAATTACCAGTGTTAGTTTTCAATGGAGCTGGAGGTGTTTTATATCACCTAAAGGTTGTTTTAGAGACGACTTGACCATGACAATTACAATGGTATGAGAATAACTACTTTTTTCAAACGTGAATTCGGTCATACTAAGCACTGTGGCATTATCTTTTATTAACTTTGGAAGATGTACTATAAGGAATACTACTGTGGACGTGGAGTCTGACTGTATCACAGACATGTATCGGTTCCATGTGGTTGCACAGCGTTCCAAAGGGAGAGCATTGTCAACATACTTTTATGGGCGAATTCACAAAAGCACGGCTTTTCGCGGCTGCTGGAATTGCTTAAATGAGACAAAAAGAAACCGCGTAATCCTCAACGCACCCACAAAGAGTGTAACGCATCCCCGACTGCGCACAATTTGCCGCAAAATTGGTCCCTTTCTATGCTAATGAGCATGGCATTCATCTGTAATATCATCAGCACAATATCTTTTGTGATTCAGACCCTGAGACGTGGCAGATTGATGATCTCAATCACAGCGATCCCAGTTTTCAGATGCCAGGGATGGGAGGCACAGTGGAGTTGTTGAGGGTCATGTACATTTTGTGCGTATAGTTTTGACGAGACCTCTGGGACCAATGAGGATCATATCAGCTTGTCATGTGTCTTAGAAAGTTGGCAGGCATCCATGATTTAGAGAGGCAGTTGGTCAGGGTTGAGTGAGTTTTAGTGCCAGTGGATTTTGTGGATATGTAGAGCTGGATATCATCTGTGTAGTAGTGGAGGCCGTGAAGATGGGTAATATGAACAGGGGTGGACCAAGTGCTGACCCCTGGGGTACGCCTTGGGACAGAGGTGGACACCATGGCTGAAACCAGAGGGCAGTACCAGTGATACTGAAGAAGGCAGTGGAAGAATGGTGAAGTTGATGGTGTCAAAAGCAGCAGTGAGCTTGAGGTGGATGTGAATACTCAAATCACCAGAGTGTGAGGAGAGGAGGTTGTTGTTTCTTTGAAAAAGAAGTGCCCAGTGTGATCACATCAGCACTGCATGAGCATGAAAAGGGGGGATCTCGCCTACAAGTGGTGTATAGAAACAATCACAGACGGGCAGAGTGATTATGCACTTCTCAGACACAGTTCAGTAGGAGTGTGTTTAACAGCAGACGTCAAGAGGGTTACAGATCAGAGCGAGATGGAGGGAGGTAGCAGGAGAGGGAAAGGAGGTCTGAAATGGGTGGGGTGAGAAAGGGAAGAGCAGAAGTGATGTGTTTTTAATGGAGGGTTTTAGCACGTCGCTGCGTTTGACAGTGACCTCTAATTCTGACTGTCTCTAAACCACTGACACAGAGAGACCTACAGCGGTGGTCCCACTTCTTTGATCAATTTCTTCAGGAACCTTTGACATTTTAAATCTCATGATTCTTCCTGTAATGTGGACCATGAAAGTACTCACACTATATTCAGATTTCACAGGGTTTCTTTGTCTGCTTCTATGTTGCTAAACGGGTCGAGAAAAGCATAAATATTGAGAGGGGTCAGGAGTTCAATTCCCACAGCGACCACTCATGCTAAAAGGTTGTGTGTCAAAACATGCAAGCACATGGATGAAAGCCTCAAGTGAGAGATATGATTCTTTTTCATGGTGAGTTTCATGGCCGAACCACTACTTAACATTGCCTCGTCTCTGTCGGCCATAGCTGGACTGTGCCGACTCCCATGTGGTTCAACCCCTTTGTGCAGTGCTGGCCCGCTCTATACGCTGAATATGCAATAGTGTAGGGTCCAACTTATCCTTTCCTTTTCTTTAAAGAACGAAAGTTGCTGGGAGACATAAACTCATTAAATTGTGGTGGAAGGCTATAGTTCACACTTGAGACAAATTAGCTTGGGTTGGAGATATGACATAAAAATAAAATGTGATGGAATGCAGAGATAATATATCAATAATGCTTGCCTGAGCCGGCTACAGCTGAAAATTAATTCATGGATCAATATTCCACCGGTAAAGCTGATCTCTCTCAATCATGACCTCATACGCACCACAGCTCATTTCAGAAGAATCCCAGAAGCGCGCCCAGTTTATTTTTGACGGAGGCACGGTGCGTTGTACAGAGCATATTGATCTGGGCAATATAACTTACAGACACTATATATATATATATATATATATATATATATATATATATGAGGATGAATGAATTTCTAACAACTGAAACCCACTGGACACAGGTATTAACTTTGACTTCAGGCTACAGTACAACACATTAGGAAATAAGAACAATAAACAAATGTTGGCCATAGTTCATTTTGATGTAATATAGGCTGATTCAGTCTACATAATAAGCTACTTTGTGGGAAATCTGACAGCAATTCCATTCTATAACTAAAGCTCCATTTATTGATTTTATTCAGGCCTATATCTGGTTGGCATAAGGAAAACATGAGTTGCAATAGTTGTACAGCAATGTAGGCTACCATTTAGTAAATTATAGTTTATAACCATATATATTCAAAAATGCTGTTATGGTACAGTTCATGCAGTCAATAATTAATGACAATCACGTCAATTTGTGCTTTTCAGTATGACATCTCATGCTCTCTTTGTCTTCACTGTGTGCATCAAGTGTGTAGGTTTCTCTACAGGCTGCTTTACCATCATACCAAATAATGGATTTGTGTGAGCAAGGCAATTTGCAGGGTTATTATTTACTTGAGATTCAGCCACTTCCTCATCCAAATTGAAAATGTAATCCTTTTGCAAGGTTTGTATGGGATAAGCTTTCATGCTTAAAGTTACATGGTGTTCAAGACTCGGAAGAGCCTCTTACAGAAGATCACCTGTTGCAACACATACGGTGAATAGAAAACTGCATAATTGGCATGTAGCATTGTACTGTAATTATTGCTTGTGTTTGGTTTGCTATTGATATTTTTGCTGTGGTTATTGTATTCAACCACTGCCAACTTCTGCTTCATGTTGTGAAAACCAAACTTCCCCCCATTCTGACAACAGTTTAAATATAGTTTTATGAAATGCTAGCTGCAGACACAAGACATTCTATATTCAAATTCCGTATTCTAACTTTTGACATGGCTGTCTTGGCCCATTTGACACTCCAAAACCCCGTCCACATTTGTCTTATTCGCACTCAAACTCATTTTCTCCGGTTCCCAGTCTGAGGCAATTTCCTCTGAGGTTCAAGCTGTAAATACTCAAGTCTTAGAAGCTGGCACTGAGTTCATTTCACAAGACACTGGCTTTTGAAATAATCCTCCCCTTTGGACTACAGGACAGATTTTGTTAATAACACTGCAGGAATTAGTCCAAAAACCCAGAAATGAGTCCGTATTTCGGCAATTCCAGTTATTTTTTTTTAATGGGCTTTTGGTTAGATGCCTAAAGTAAGGTCTGTGGTTGAGACAAGCTTAAGAGATTTTGAAGTCTCTACAATATAAAATCATGAAATACCCCTCTCATGGATTTTTAAGCTTTCGTGGCTTGTCGTTGCTAACAATTGGCTAAACGTGATTACAGTCATCATTCCAAACATTAGCCGGACTTTAGCTTAGTGGTCTTGACGTTGAAGTCATGCGATTGTGGCGTTGTTTGTTTATGAACTTAGCTTTTCATGCAAAAACTTTACTTTTTTCATGCTTCAAAAATGAAAGTAAAAAGTGGTGTTCATTTGTGAAGATTATCGTGCTGAACAAAACGTATAAGTATCATAAATTTGTGTTTTCCACAAAGCTTGTTTTCTGCATCGTGAATGATGTGACACGGTTTCGGTTATCATTGTAACACATGTCTAATGTTGTGAAATTATGGCGATTAACTTTATGCTACAAAACTACCTGGTCATGTTGCAAAAAAAACATCACGGTAAAGCAGAGTATGCGTCTCTACGTCACTCCTCCACATTCCAAATATGGTCACTACCGTTTATTTGTTGGGGAAAAAAACAACATGGTCGACGGCCGTAATCCAAGACGGCAATGGAAAAATCGCCGAACTCGAGGCTTCAAAACGGCAGTCCACAAACCAATGGGTGGCGTCACCATGACTACGTCCACTTCTTATATACAGTCTATGGTTTTTACTAAACTCACAGAGTTAATGGGTCAACTGCTGAAATAAGTCCCCTGAACAAACACTTGATGCCGCTTGCACAGTGTTGAGTTTACCAGGCATTTCATCTCTAAGGTCACCGAAATAGCGTATACCTTGAAATCCACTGACTTGATAAACAACAAAAAGCAAAAAGAGACATTGCATTGACATAATTCTAAAGACGTGTGAAACGAGAGAAGTTTCGCCGACCTGTGATGCTACTGGACCATATGCGCTGACTAAATATGCCATGTCAGCACAGTTGGTACTCAGATATCACTGGTTATGGCTGAATCTGACCTCAAATCCGACTCAAAGGTGCACGTCGTGACCCATCTGAGTCTCCCCCTCCTCCCCCCGTCTCTTCCTCGCAGGCTTTTAGAGGAGTATGACCTCACCATAAGGCGAGTCTTTTTTCCAGCTGTCGCCAACGTTTTCTACACATGCCTCCTTGCTCCTCTCTGCCCTCCTTTTTCATCTGCGCTACACTCCACACTGCTCCACTCTTCATTTCTCATTTCTAACCTCTTTCTCCTCTCACAGCATTTTGTGGAGCAATGTAGAAGGCATGGACCTCCACCTGTCGCTAAGATTTATACATGTTTACTTCTCCCCTTGTTCTCACACTCTCTTTCCTCCTCCCTCTTGCCTCTCTCCTTTCCTCCTTGAAGGTTATTTTTTAAGGAGTAATCCAGGGTAAAATGTTTCGTAGATGTTCATGTTCTCCTTGTCTTCCTTGAAAGGTTTTTAAAGGACCACATTTGGGGAAAAGGGATGTCCCTCCTGTCTCTGACTATTATCTTCTTGTTTGTCCAGGGTTTCGAGGGAGCATTTAGGGGAGAAGGAGGTGGAGCTGTCCTTAACGTTTGATGCTGTGGACGAGGCAGACCTGGCCAACTACACCTGCTACGTGGAGAACCACATAGGGAGGCGCAGCGGGAGTGCTATACTGCAGAAGAAAGGTTGGCCACGATCTCTTTCCCTTTCCTTCATATATATTGTATTCATATAGCACATGAGCACAATTTACAAAAATGTACATTAACAAGGAAGTGCAGGCAATTAAATAGGGCCGAGAGCAAAGCCCTGTGGCACCCCACAGCTGCTTCCTGTTGTGAAGGACCATGAACCAACGCTTTAGTGCACATTCTTTGGGGAAGACTGTGTCAACTATCATTGTCGACAGAATGGAGCTTATGTGATACGGCTTGACGCCATATTCAAAATTCTAAATTTGAGAACCAAACCATTGTGCTAAAGTTATTTGCCAAACTCTTGCAACCAGCAAGAGTCCCTGATGAGGGGAAGTCTGATACCATGTTCAAAGTCTGGAACCAGCCCAAAAGCCTGATTCATTATTCTATACATTCAGAATTAATGTAAAGAATAAATGATCAGCAATGTTAGAAATGAGGAGAAACACCCTTATTTGCTTTCTTTCTGAGACTTTGACAAATGTATTGATCCCTCATGTATGAGGTAATTATGTAAACAGGGACGGGGAGAAACAGCTCGTACCTCTAGGGTTCACTAATCAGCACATTGTAAAAGTCAAAATGACAAAGTCATTCTACCTAGCTGCTGATTGCCAGGAGACACTAAGCTTAAATATATTTCTGTCTGTGTATGCATTAAATCAACATGATACCGCATGTTAATTAGCTTTAGAGATATAGATGTATTTTTGAACACAAGATACATCGGTTTCCCCCTGCTTCCAGTCTTTATGGTTTATGGTAAACGAAGCTTATCCCCTCTTGGCACCAAGCGCAAAGATATGAGTGGTTTCAATGTTTTCATTTGTCCCTTGCCAAGAGAGCGAATGAGCAAATTTCTCAAAAATGTCAAACTATTCCTCTAATCAGGTTAAACACTAAGGAATCTTCATTTGAATGCATACTGTCAAATAGACAGTAGACAAGTATCCGAGTCAGGTTCTGCATTTGAAGCTCCCCCAGTGAGTTGTCCCAAAATGCAGTGCTTCGTTTATAACCCTAAACATGCTAAATATAAAACTGTATCTGCTCTAGTTACCTGGGACATAATCCATTTCCTTTTATGATTCTGTGAACAAGGAAACCCCTCCAGATCAGGAACTGACGCGTCTTCAATGGCCCAGCAGATATATGTGCATTTGAACAGCTTCCAGGATGATTAACACTTTAAAGTGTGCTGTCAACATGAAATGTGCGAGATATATAAAAGCTATTTTTTTAAACGGATGAACAGGAAGAACACAGTATCACATGTGTAGACTCTCAGACTGAGCAACAGGAGATCCAAGAGAAGAGATCTCGTAGCACTGGACGCTCCGCTAGAGTCTGGTTGGCCGTTGTTCTCCAGAGTGGTGGAAAAAAACCACACCACAGCAAACAGTGCTGAGCAACACAGATGGAGACAAACGAAAGGAACACAATCTCGTATTCAGCGCTTTAAATATTCCGCTGAAAAATGCATGAGGGCACAGCTCCCTTTGTAAAACATTTTGCAGCAGTCCTGCGGTATCGTGCTTTCCATCTGATGAGCAGAGAGAACGGGCCCGTTGGAGTCGGAGGCCGCGACCCGGAGAAAGAGAGAGGGACCCGGAGAGACAGAGAAGAACAGCGCCGGAGGAGGAGGAGATGAATTGTCTCCGTTACCTCAAACTTGGGGCAGAAAAAGAGGGCCGTGTGAATGCCCTTTATACATGAAGTAAATGTAGCTGATGCAGAAGAGCAGGGACAGGGGGAATTTGGGGGGTGGGGGGGTAAACAGGCACGGAAACGGTGGGAGACAGAACGAGGCGAGGAAATGGAGAACAAGGGAGAAATAATAGATGCAGACGGAGAGATGAAGGCTGAGGGGGGTGTGGGAATATTTGGAGACTAAGTGAAGAGAAAATCAGACTAAAAACACTCCCCGTCAAGACTGCTGCTGAATGCTTTGGGTGTCAAATCTATCTCACTATACTTAACTAGCACCTCAGGGACTCTCTCACAGGCACACACACACACACACACACACACACACACACACACACATGGGATCACGCAGACACACACCTCCACAGTGGGTCAGGATGGGAACTGTGGGCTCTTTATTACTTACTTACTTTATTACCACACGGTAATCACCTGGATGAACACAGGAGAGAGTGTGTGTGTGTGTGTGTGTGTGTGTGTGTGTGTGTGTGTGTGTGTGTGTGTCTTTAACACTTTTCAGTGATTCATTTCACTGGGGTGGGGGGGAGGATCGGACCTGCACACACACACACACACACACACACACATTCTCCTCACAAGTGTGACGTTTAAAAAGCGCGGTTCTTGTGTTTGAGTGCACTCCACCACGTGCACGTACAGTGTGCACATCTACACATATTCAAAGCACCGCTGTCAGCGACAGCAGCAGTTTCCTGTGCGCAGCTGCTCCGTCAGCTTCAAATGAGACGAAACTACAGACGACGGTTCACATGATAGCCAGCGACACGTGACAGTTTCTGCTCGTTAAATGCATTCAGTCTTTCCAGAATAAACTTCGGTCTTCAGAGGAAACAACTGAGTTAGGTTCGGGCAACAAAACTACTTACTTCAGACTGGCCTCATCTGGGGGGCGACCTCCAGTTCTGACGAGTGAAGCCAATGCTTAAATTATGGTCCATTTAGAGTCAAACAGACCATAAAGCAGGGGATGCTTTAGGGCGGGGCTACAAGGTGATTGACAGGTCTCTACCAGAGACGTATACGGCGTCTCTACGTCACTCCTCCACACTCCAAATATGGTCACTTCTGTTCATTTGTTGCCAAAAACAACAACATTTTGACGGCCGAAATCAAAGATGGCGGCGGAGAAATCGCCGAACTCAAGGCTTCAAAACGGCGGTCCATAAGCCAATGAGTGACATCACGATGACTACGTCCACTTCTTATAGACAGTCTATGGTCTCATCCAGCATTGTAATTCGCAGATATCCCACAAAGTCTTTTTGTATGTTAGCCACGTCACCTTGAACAAGGAAGCATAAAAAAGCTCCATCACACCCCGGGGGTGCGGGAGGAGGGGTGGAGGGGAGGAGGGTGGATGGGTCCAACAAATAGCGATCTTTCAGCCAGGGGACAGCAGTTCGTTCCCCACTTGGAAAGTAACTTTTTTTAGTAACTGTTTTAGTTCAGTAACGGCACTTCTGTGGTTATTTCAGCCCAAACGAAGATCTATTCCTAAACCTAACCAAGTCATCTTAACTGCGTAAAGCTAACGGAGCGTCGTGTGAAGATGGAAGCTAACTCTAAAAAGACTTGACACGTGTTGCAGGCTTTCGAGGAGTAACTTCTCTCAGGATATCAGCAGGTCTGTGTTTGTTGGTCCGATCCACCTTACACTCCCACTCACCGTGTCTCGGCTCTTCATACGTCCTCGTTCATGAATACGTGGATAACATATAAAATTATTTCGTGGTGCATCTACAAATTAAGGTGCATTACTTTTCGGAGGTACAACTGCTAACGCTGGATGAGACCGGCCTGAACTGGATCCCTTATAACGTAGCAAGGCGTGTGTGGGTTCTCTCGGATTAGGGTGGATGACGGAGCACTGTCCATGTAGTTAATGTTAATGTGCCTCTCTTACCTCTCTCCTTTTGATTCCACAAGGGACCGCTCTCATCATTGTTCTCATGTCTTCTTCCTGATTCCCCTCTCCCTCTCCTTTATTTCTCTGTTGAGCAGTAAAACAGCAGTGTGTATTGGGCTGCAGTTCCTTTTTGCACAATCCACATCTCAGTCGTCCCAAAGCTTAAAACTCCCCTTTGTCTTCATCTACACCTCCTTCTCTGTAATCAGTATAGAATTAAAGAGATTTTAACAGCGTGGTTTTAGTGACATTATTCGGTAACTATTTTGACTAATCATTTCTCTTTTTAAGCGCCAGCTGAAGAGGATTCATTACAACTAAACTAAAACATGACTTTGAGTGGAAGTTCATGGATATTTTAATATAATATATTTAAAGCTTTTAGCTGTAAATGACATTGACTGGTATTGATGGGGGAAGGTTCGGGGGTGGGGGGGTGGGGGGGGGCTGCACATCAGACAGAACAATGAGGAGAGCTTTTTTTAATAAGCTTCAGCGACTGACAATTCCACGTCTTCATCCCAGTTAGAAGAGGTAGCATTAATATCAGCTCAGTTTGTACAAAATATGATGCAAAAATAACACGCGGTCTTCGATCACAAAATACGAGCAGTGGCTGATTAGAGGCTATGTACAGCGATAGATGAACACTTGGTAAGTCACCTTCAGTAGACACGTAATAATCCTGCTCAAGCTCATATATATATATATATATATATATATATATCTTCAAAGATCACTTACAAACTTCCAAATGTGTGCTGTGGGCTCGAGGCATGCGGTGTATGAATGGACACAGACGTATTGGGCTGAACTGAGTAGAATGCATCAGCCATGTCACTGACTCAATCGGGAGCTTTTAGCAGCAGAGCCCCCTCCCCCCTCTCCACCCTCTCCACCCCCACCACCTCTCCCCCCTCTCCCCCCTCACTGTTGGCTTAAAAGCACCGCTATTAGCTCAGTCGTGATACACTTTCTGGTCAGAAGCTTATTGAAGGAACACAACAAGTCGCAGACAGTCACAAGGAGACATCCCTTAAGGGAGCCGAGCGTTCAAACAAAGAAGCAGTCCTACGGGCCAGGCCTTCACAACAAACTGTTGAACCAGCAACGGACTGAACTTCAAGTTGAAGGTACTGAACCAAAGACGGTCACGCTGTATTTAACAGCAATGTATTTGAACTAACTACTCAGGCAGTGAGCCCTTTTGTATTGAACTCAGAAAAACCCTTTGGATGTGCAGTCCTTCATCGCGTCCACGTCCAGCAGCCTGTGGGCCGCCTCCCTGAAAGTTCACTAGCCGGGCTAACTAGCCGGCCCGGCGCCTCTGGAGCTAACGGGGTCACATTTGCGCGCCTGAACGCGACACGACAGCCTTAACGAAGCACAAGCTACCGCAAGTTAGCGCACGTTAGCAAAGCTTGATTTCCGGCGCCGCGTGTGTGATTGAATTAGGGTGTGCTCTCACCCCGCAGCGGCCCGATGCTAACGGGCGGATGCATCCGCGCACAGGCACGCGCACGCACCTGTAACGCGCACAATGACCGTACGCATCCACTTATTGCGACTGGCGGAGCGGAAAGAGCGGACTTTGGCCACCATGACGAGAGACTTGATGGAGAGAGAGAGAGAGAAGGAAATGGAGGGAGGGGGCCCGACTGAAAGGGCTGAGAGGAGAGGAGGGATGGAGAGGAAATGACAGACGGAGCAGACAGGCACTAGAAAGAATCTCTGATGTCATTCAAAGGTTTCCTCGGCTCACCACTCCGGCTCCAATCGCATTTATTTCATCTACAGGCAAAACATGGAGATTTGGGCGGTGCAGTCAGGACTGATTTGGGATGACGAAAGGAGAACAGGCCCCAAACTGCCCTTTAGACCCCATTTCAAGAAAAAAAAAGAAGAACACAAATGCACCCAAGAAACAATTAAGAAGGACAGATCCACCTGAGAGCTCGAGCCACCTCGTGAGGGGATTTCGGTGCTCCTCCCCAGTGTACCCGTGTCCCCCGTGACAATGACAGCTGTTATGCCTGGATTTGCCAGTCGTTCTCCCCGCGTCTCTTGTTGTAATTGTTGTGACTAAAGTGCCAGTGTGCAACGTGTTTAGTTCCCGCGGCGTTGATGGCCGTCATCGCGCTGCTAGTCACCGCCCTCCGGACTGTCGTTGGAGCTGAGCAGCCTGGTAGGAGCGAGACAGATGGAGTCAGGTTTGCGATCAGAGATGTGGATAAAGTGTGTAAAGGGTCTTGAATCTGATCTGAATAAGAGACACTTGAAGTGTGTGTATAAAGCCATTCAGTGAAAGAATCACTTTAAAAAAAAAAAGTGGAAGTTTCCTTGTGGGAAAATGTATCCTAACACCAGGTCCAAGCTGTTGTGGAGCTTTTGGTCATATCACAAGACATTCATCGACCTCCATGAGGTAAAGATAAAAGACAGAGGAGCCACAGAACTAAGGGGAGGATGAGGGAGATGTCATGTGTCAATGTGCACACATAATAACAGAGGATGCCTGTGTGTGTGTGTGTGTGTGTGTGTGTGTGTGTGTGTGTGTGTGTGTGTGTGTGTGTGTGTGTGTGTGTGTGTGTGTGTGTGTGTGTGTGTGTATGTGTGTATATGTGTGTATATGTGTGTGTGTGTGTGTGTGTGTGTGTGTTCACTAGAGTCTGGAGAGAGGTTGAGGTTCTCCCTCTTCCTTCAAAGAAGCTGCATCTTCAGGCTGTTCAGCATCTCAGGCTTCCAATGAAAGATGAGACAGATGCTACGATGGGAGACAAACTTTAAAAAAATATTTTATTTCATCATCAAAATTGCTTTGGCAACAGATGCTCAATGCACTTCTAATGACGCCGTGATCACTTGACGCTTTGGCAGTATTGTCTTTGCTACGCTCGTGCCAATAAAGCAAAATGAAATGAATTCAAAATTGAGAGGGAAGGCCCGTGGAAATCAATCGGGTGGTGTCAGTGTCACTGGGTTTGGTTGTGGAGCGAGGACAAAGAGCACGGCAGGGAGAGAAGTTATGTAAGAAATCTAATTTAAATTTCCTCAGCACCCCCCCCCACAGACACACACACACACACACACACACACACACACACACACACACACACGCACGCATGCAGACATCCGACCATTACCGTTGACTTCTCTTTTCATGCCTAAGAAGTTAAAAGCATAATTAAACTTCGGCATTCAAATTTTGCTCCCATTTTCCCGTGAACCGATATCGGGAGACCGCAGCAAGTGACTCATTACTAATGGAAAATATCCGAGGAAGATAGATAGGGGAGGGACACGTGGGGGTGGGGGGGGGGGGGGTCTCTCAATGTTTCTCATTTCTAATGGAAGCAATTTGAGTTCACTTCACTGCAGAGCAAATATTTGGTAATTAGTTCTATTTCCCTATTTTTCTTTCAACCCCCCCCCCCTTGGACCGACATTCCTTCTCTCCCTCCCTCCCTCGCTCCCTCGCTCCCTATCTCCAACTCTGCCCCACCTCTTCAGTGCTCCGTGTATAAATAAAGGTGGTGTGGCAGCTCAGAGTAGAGTTGGGGAGACGTCTACTGGTGAAATGTGGTAACTTCAGACCGATTTTGGACTGTGAGAAAATAGTTGCATTCTGGGAGATCATTTCTCAGAAAAATAAGATAAATATTAACCCATTTCAACATAATCTTCAAAAAAAGAGCCTTACATTGTATGTTTTATCCATAAAATTCTCCATCTTATGTCTCTATCTTATGACTCAATTAGACAATACAACCAGAAAAGAAAAAGAACTGCCAATATGGCATATATATTTATATATATATATATATATATACATATATATATATATATATATATATAGAATGTATTCGTATACATGAATATCAAATTTGTTTTTAAATTAAGTGTTTCCTGGAAAAGTCAAAGGGAAAAGAAGATGAGTTGGTGTGTGTGTGTGTGTGTGTGTGTGTGTGTGTGTGTGTGTGTGTGTGTCAGTGAGATAGTAATAGATCATATTTCCCATGGTGTCATTCACCAGCCATGTTCCATTAATCTCCCATACACTCGTATTGCCTATGATAGCACTATCATTCTCACAAACACACACACGCGCACACAATCTGAGATCATGTGTGTGTGTGCGCGCGTGTGTGTGTGTGTGTGTGTGTGTGTGTGTGTGTGTGTGTGTGTGTGTGTGTCTTTAACATGTTGAAGTGAGGTCCTCTGTCTCTCTCATTCAAGGCAACATCCTCTGTGTTGACTTTGTGTTTTGCCAACATTTAATCTGCAGCTTCTGTAAATGAACAAATGTTTTTTTGTCTATTTGTAAATTCCAGTTAGTTGACATAAGATCGCCCCTAAACACTGACTCAAATGCACCGTCAATAAACAGACCCACACGCCACCAATGGGCATGCGAACTATAAGAATGGTAGTGCCACCGACCCCGTGAAGCACACCGCTCACCTTAGTGTGGCTCCTCTGTGTGTTGACATTCAAACACTTCTCTTTTACAAGAAAGAGAAGCACAAGAATGAAGAGCAAAGCTTCTCTAAACGTTTCAATGCTCAGCATCCGGGACCACATTTATAGGAAAATTATAACCCATAATGCATTTCTCCTCTCAGTCCTCTTTCATATGCAATAAATACACCATTGATCAATTCAACACCCTCACCAGACTAAAGCCTTACTCTGACCAGTAGCTTATCGGGCTAATGTTGGCTAATGTTATAAGCTAGTTGTTGCTGTGTAACTGAAGTTGCTGAGGCAGTCTGATGACTCTACGACTCCTCAGTAGAAGCTCCATATGCTTCCATTGAAGCTTGAGTTAGCAGTGCTGGACCAAACGATGACGGCAGAGCGGACAAAACACGGAACAAGCTCATCAATGAGCGGCCATTTTCTAAAAGAAACTCGGTTTGAGGCTCTTGTGACAACGAGTTGGCAAACTGTTTGTCCACTTAGCTTAAACATCCAGCAGAAAACAGCATTGTGGGGATTTCAAGTCCTCCAACCGCCGGTGGGTCGGCTCTGGACGCTCTGGCTCTCCTTTGGCTTCACCACATGGTTTGGTGCTGCGGCTGCACGGAGCTGCAGAGGGCTCCGTTAATGCACCACCCTTTTCAGACTACAGGGAGTGATGTCATCCAGCGTCGGCATCGAGACGTCGCTCTCACTTGAATGTTTAACTGTGACAGTCATTCGGCCTCTGACCTCCCTGCGGAAGAGGACAAGTCCAAAGTTAGCTTCCACACAAGCAAATGAAAGATGACACGCAGCTCCTGATTGACAAGCTGGGATGTTGTTGGACATCGTGTTCAGAAAGCTTCTAAATACATCCGTGGTTTCTCAAAAAACATTTTGGACCAATATATTGTTCGAGTGAACAAGTTTCAGTACATTTGCCAATCTCAAGGTCATTTTAGTTTTCTTTTTATATATGTATATATATATATATCTTGAAGTCACATTGTTGCAGATTGATTGTATGTAAGAAGAAAATCCAGCCTAACAAAACTCAGCTCATGAGTTTAAAAGTCTTGACATATTGGGAGAAAATATACGACTATTTAGTTTTTTCCTCGCCGTCGGAGATGCTTTGAACAATAACTGATCCGTTTCCTTTGTCCTCCCTGTCGCCGCTGTTCCTCTCCCACTGCAGATATGTATCGTCTGGAGCTGGCTGGAGGTCTGGGGGTCATACTGCTGCTGCTGGGAGTTCTGACAGCACTCTATAAGTGTTACAACCTGGAGATCATGCTCTGCTACAGGAGACACTTTGGAAGTGATGAAACCGAAGACGGTGAGCCCCGCAAGAGAATCAGGGCTTCTGCCAACAGACGTATTGCACTGGGGGGTGCTGTGCACACACCCTCACTCTGTTGTGTGTGTGTGTGTGTGTGTGTGTGTGTGTGTGAGCGCACAAGTAATGAGTGAAAGGCCGTTGGTAAGTCACGATGGAAACATGTCGGTGAGGCGTCATGAAAAGAACAAATACATTGGACACAACACAATAATTACACTCAATCAAGTCTACGCTCAGAGAAAGCGACTCATTTTGCACAGCTCGTTTCAAAAGTGAAATTGACAAGGCAATGAATCTAAACAAATAATAGCTACACGGAGAAAAGAAAAATACAGAAGGAAAATGACAAAGACGCCACTGTGCAGGATTGATTGAAAGCCCTGATCGCTGACTCCCATTTGTTCTCAGGCCCAGGCGTAGGCATGATGAGAAAGTGTCACGGTTCAGGAGGTGGTCAGTTAATGCCGTTTAAAGTGTCGTGAACTGTACACAATCACAACGTTCAAGAAGAAGAGCATTCCTAAATACAGAAATACATTAGATTCTACTCGGCGTGTAAAAGAGGTCAGAGGTCAAACTGGGCTCCAGAAGGTGATCAGCGAAGTTATTTCTGGAATGCAAACATCAGCAGTAGTGTGATGCAACTGCTGATTTCCTAAAGATGTCTGCCTGACCTGGTACCTCCTCTCACTCACTCCGTCTCTCTTCACAGATAACAAGGAGTACGACGGCTATCTGTCCTACACCAAGGTGGAGCTGGACTGTTTGGGCAGGTCAGTTTCTGTGTATATGTCTTTAACAACGCTTTGGTATCAAGCTCCGCCTCTCAAACTCACAAACACAGCATCATGTGCTTTGGACATTCACTGATTGTACATGTTTAAATCCTGATTTAAAAACAGCCGCAGTCATGCAGTCATGACGGGGTTAGCCTAGCTTAGCATAAAACCTGACAGCAGGGTGACACAGCTGGCCTGGCTGTCTATGTCTTGGCAAACAAAAGCCAGGCGCAATGATTTTTTGCATGGCATCGTTACAGTGACATTGCCAGTTCTGGTAGCATTGTGTCTGTATGTAAATACATGTAAATAATAATCAGATTTATAAATAAATAAAAACTTATTCAAAAAGTTGTATTCAAAAAAACAGAACAGCATCATTATTTTATTTATTTATTTATTTATTTTTACATGTTTTTAAGAAGCCAAATGGCTTCATATAGCATCGGAAAATCAAGTGAAAGTAGTTTTTTTAATGGTCACAATCTGATCTAGCGCCCCCATCAGGCTTCAGCCATGGATACACCTCGCTACTGCACTAAAGTTACAGACGAGTTCAGCGTTCACTGCAGACCTTCGACACGCCTTGCTTCATGCAACACTTAGTATGGCACTCTTAAGCTTTCCTAAATTCCCCCATCACAAAAATACATCATATAGATTTCATATGGCGTCCATGTGCTGTTCCAGGTGAACCATCACGACAAATGAGTCCATTTGCACTCGAGGATGAACTGATTACAATTTGGTCATCAAAGGTCACTGTAACCTAAAAACAAATGTTGGCATTATGCAAATGTCACGCAAATGTGCAAGTGATATTTTGAACAGACATGTATGTAAACTGGCGGAGGTATACGATCGTTTACTGTTATCCCCTTAAAGGGATAGCTCACCCCCCCCCCCGCTCCCAAGAAAACATACATGTGTCCCTCTTACCTGTGGTGCTATTTATCAGTCTGGATTGTTTTTGGAGCTCTGGGCCGTCGAGACATCTTCTCTCAAATACAAAGGGACGACATGGCGCTCGGCTTGCGTGCTCAGAGCGTCAGACCTTGTTGTGAGCGGAAACTATGATTGAAAGAAAAAAGTTGCCACATCAAACTGCTCACAACAAGGTCTGTGGATTATCTTTAGCAACCGGGTCATGATTTCTGGAGACATTGCTGTCCACTTTTCCGAATGCATTTGGGGGCATATGGTCCCAATATATATTCAAGTAAAGGCAGACATGTCTGTCTCCAAAACCAGGCAACTCAAAATGCAGTTTGTATTCCCATCTTGCTTTTCATTTTCTTCCCATCTTGCTTTTCATTTTCAGGTTTTCATCTTGCTACATAAGAAAAAATGAAGGTCTTGACTCGTTGATTATGAATCTGGAGCCATAATTGTTGTTCTCTTGCCCGGCAGGTCGAGCAGCGATGAGGAAACATTTGCTCTGGAGATCCTGCCGGACGTTTTAGAGAAACATTATGGATTCAAGCTGTTTATACCAGACAGAGATCTAATACCCAGCAGTAGTGAGTATCCATCCATCTATCTGTCTGTCTCTCTACCTTCCCTTCCCCTCGCCCATTATAGCCCCCAATACCCAGAATTCATCACTCTGTCAGAATAAATGAGAACATATGCGCATCCTCATCATAACACACTTACAAAGAGACACACACATTTCTGTGTATGAGCTCAGATGTAAATAGCGTACACACACACACACACACACACACACACACACACACACACACACACACACACACACACACACACACACAGTTCAGACAGTTTCTCATAGATTTATGTTTTCACTTCCTCATGAAACTAACGCACAGGTTTTTCACAGCTCACTTTCACACCAACAAATTCCCACACATACTGCGCAGGATGTATTGAGTTTACATGCTGCACACACTCTCTCACACACACACACACACACAACACAAACACACACCGTTTGTCATCATTTCTAGGGTTACGCGTCACTCTCTGTCCAACTGGAGGGGGAAATATGACTCTTATTGCTCGATCTGTCAATGATCTGACCTGACACACACACACACACACACACACACACACACACACACACACACACACACACACACACACAGAACACTAAAATTGTTTAATGATGGAGAACTTCAACACACTTTTGCAAGGCATTGTGGCCATACAGAATATGGGTAAAGAAAAAAGACAGATATACTATAAAAAACAGATTTGTCAGTATTCCCAGCGCGCGCGCACACACACACACACACACACAGACACACACACACACACACACAGACACAGACACACACACACACACACGCACGCACACACACACACACACACACACACACACACATGTATCCATCATTGTTAAACTCATCTCTGGCCTTGCTAGCTGCAGGCACTGAGACGGTCCGTCTGCTTCATGCAACTGTTTCACATGAACTCACATTTAGAATTGTTAAGGTGTTCGTGCCTTTCCTGGTTATTTGTACAATAAGGAGGATTATTAAAGTTGCAAAGATGAATATTTGTATGTCTGCGCTGCTTGCCTCCCTCAGTGTGCGCCGCAGCAAGGGTGAGAGCAAACAGTGTTTTGGCCGCAGTGTAAATTCTTTTGAAAGGCTAAACGGTAACAGATATGGACTGAAGAAGGATATTTGTTCTGTCTTTTTTTTCTCAATACAATTCAGAATCTTTTTTATGTGCAAACCGTTTTCCATGGAAGCTCTGTGGAAGCTTTTTATTATTTTTGTATCTATGGAAGTGCAGGATGGAGTGCAGAACAAACTTCCCTCCAGAGATATTAAGATTATGCCTGAGCTTATTTTTTATAATAGCTGGTCGCAACTATTTCAGCGCTCCAATGCGGTGAAGTGTCAACCAGCCAAATGCTTTTGGACTTGCATTCATGAGCTTACATTACGTCCATGAGCTGCACTGGGTTGTCTTTGTTCCTGACTGCATACAGACAGCCTGTATTCTACATGCAAATGCTGTATCGCTGTAAAAAACAAAGTCGCACTTTTAAAGTTCAAAGTACGACAGCACAGTCCTGCCTTTTATCTAAGTGGCTATAACCAGGAAACGCATGGAATATAACCACAGTTTAAAGACACCAAAAATAGAGCAATGAAAAGCAACGTTCCTGTATTTTGTTTTCTTTTCCGAGTCTGAGATACTGTGACTCAAATATGGACAATTTACAATAAAACACAGTGGTGCCCTTTTTAAACCACAGATCATTTCCTCAGGTTTCATCAAAACTCAATAATCGGGTATCCAAGATATTCTACAATTGATTTTTTTTTTTAAATACATTATTTATTTTTCAACAATTTGTGGTATTTTTTTGTTCAGTTACAAATAGACAAAATATTAATATCAGTTTTAACTTTTAATATTTGTTTCAAATATGTATTCTACAATGTGACTATGGGCTTCAGAAGACTGGTTATGAAATATACCTGCTCATTGTTTTAAAAACATAATGAACCACATTCAGTAGTCGCCGAGGCACCTGAAGTATCAAACTAATGCCTCAAATAAAATATTGAGCTGTCATTCCCTTATGCATTAGCATTTCATAACCCTTACTTAAGCTTGTCCCCGAAAAAAAGCGTCCTCAAAAAGAATGTAGCCTCTGAAAATAACTTGATAATTTGGCAATAAAGTAACAAACTAATGTGTGTTCTTTGCACTATTTAACATTTTCTCTTGAAATACATAAATAAATTTACTTAGAAATAATACATAATGAATTGCCCTTTGGCAAAATTACGCCTCCTCCCCACACCCAGTCACGACACACACACACACACACACACA
The DNA here is from genome assembly GCA_016806645.1 of Ophiodon elongatus. NCBI lineage: Eukaryota > Metazoa > Chordata > Actinopteri > Perciformes > Hexagrammidae > Ophiodon > Ophiodon elongatus. Next base: position 698,113 of record JACSYO010000075.1, on the reverse strand, counting down.
CACACACACACACACACGAGAAAGTCACATTTCCTCACAAAAATGAGGCTCTGTGCCCCGAAAACATCCTGAAAACAAATGTCCGCCGCTCTGAGCCGCGTAGGGACCAAAGGTCATGTGGTGTGAACATGAACGAGTGAATCACACGGAGGGAGGGGCCTCTTCGATGCTCACCACAGCCAACGACAGAGCAACATGGCAATGTGACCTAAAACACGCCGTTCAATTACCCACTCCATTAGCCCTCCGAGATGAACGAGGCAGCGAGAAACAAACAACGGGAACAGGGAGAGGTGGGGACGGGGTCATTGGTTTGTGGTATTTCATTAATTGATTTACATAATCCTCAAAAGTAGAGAGCAGGAAGAGGAAGTGAGGGGCAGGAGGGAGGGAGCGAGGGAGGGAGGGAGGGAGGAGGTTAACTGGGAGGAAGAGAGAGAGACGGAGCGGCAGAGAGACAGAAAGGGACTGAATTTTTTGGGATGTTCTATTTGTGCCCCTCAAATTGAGCGTGAAATTGCAATGTGTTGTTGGAGAGTCTCTGTCATTAATTTAGTTAGCAGGCGATGAGATGGTGGGAGGAGAGAGACTTACAAAGAGAGGCAATCTGTTTTTCACAGAACACAGTTTTCAGACATTTCCGCTAACTGGAAATAAAAAAATAAATACAGGAAATAATGAGCAATTTCCGTGACCTGCGTTACAAAAAGAACAATAAAAAAAACAGCAAGAATGTCACAAACGAATAATTTCGGAGGATGAGTTGGGCGCCGTACATCTTATCACCTGCAGATTCACCAACGCGGGTTCCCTTCTCCCTCCCTGAGCTACAAGTGAAAGCCGATGGCGGCGTACCAGCACATCTCTGATCCCCCTTTCAGAGCTGATTCCAGAGCCAGAGCTCTAGCAAGGCATTTCTGTCTGAGTCAGTCACTCCACCGTTTCAGAACCAAATGAGTGGAAGGAGGGCGGCGCCAGCAAAAAGAGGGCCGGTGCGATACAGGGATGTTTCCCTCATACACACTAATGGTGTTCGTGTTTTCTGCCTCTTCCTTTTGTAATAAAAGATACTCTGTGTTTTTTTTAACTCTCTATTTTTGAGAAACAAATGCACAGCTAAAGGAATAGCTGAAACATTTTGATGAAATATATATTTCTTCGCTTTCTTTCCAAGTCAGATGAATGTTGATCATTGCCATCATATCTGAGCATAGCTTAGCATAAACGTTGGGAAACAGGGGGGAAACCGCGAGCCTAGCTCTCCTCAGAAATACACCTCCCATGCTTACTAGTTAACGCAGATTGCCATATATCCCAAAATGTTCTGCTATTTCTTTCAAAAGCCACAAAGCAAAGCTGGTCAAATACTGGATCTAGTACTTTATTTAGATACATAAATATTTTGGGCCCATCAAGTGCTTTTTGAGTTTTTACTAAGCAAATGTTAAAGAAATGGTTCAACACTCTGAGACATACGCCTCTCTGCTTTTCTTCCTTGAGTGAGATGACATCAAACGGGCCACGAGCACCGATATCGGTCTGAGTTTGTTCCTAGAGCTGTTCTTAAGAAGGTTCCTAAGAGACGTCTACGTCACGTTCACGACGTGTTCTCAAACTGCAGACTTGTTCGTACCTGTTATATTACAAGGATCAATATCAAATTCCTCGTAAATTGAGGCCATGTGCCCGGTGCCCGTGATCGGCAGGTGAACTGCAGGGCCGTGTGCACACGCAGGAACGGAAAAAGAAACATAGAGAGAATTAAGAATGTCCAAACCGAAGTCTAAAGAGGATGGAGTTTATAATACTTGGTAATCAGTAAAAAATATGATAAATTATGTTGAATTGGAAAGAGTGTTTGCAAATACATTTCTGGGCATGATAATTGACCATAAGTTATGTTGGAAACCAAAAATAGATCATTGAAAAAAACTAAACATTTAAAACTATTGGAATATTTTCTAGAACCTAAGTTGTTTGGAATCATAACTCACTGTACACTACATTGTTCTCTCATAGTTACACATTAACTACTGTGTGGAGGAGTGGGGAAACACATATGAAGTTCCATGCTGCAAAAGAGAGCGATATTCAATACACAATCTAAATAGCAGAGATAATGTTCATGGTGCAAGATCATTGGTTTTCAGAGGTTGTTTATAAAAAGGGAGAGCCAGTAAGAATTTAGGTCATTAAATGTGTTTAAAACAATGAATTAAAAATGTGTAGTTCACTTTGCAAATGTTAAAACACATACAGAGGTATGAATATTATTTAGTATGAAACATTTGGAACTTTTAATAAACCTAGAAGAGAAATGGTTGCCCTCAGCCTACACCTTTTCGATCTGATTTTTTTTTTTTCTTTATTCATTTATTTTTATGTGCATTCTTTTGGGAAAATTGTCAATAAGGACTGACATTTATGACTAATATTAATACCACTACAAACATCAATAGTTCTATAGTGGAAGTGAACCCCAATCAAGCTGTCATATTTAGTAGTATCAGTAGTGGAGAGGATATAAAATAATACAAAAATGATGCATGGGATGCTTTTACTCGTTCAGGACTTCAGTGTTAGTGTCGTGTTTATTTATTTCAAAGGGCCATGCCGCTTTTTTAAATGAAGGAAATAATTATTAAAAATATTGAAAAAATATATATTATTTTATATTGAATCCTATATTATACAATTGTGGAGTAAAAAAACAACACAATCACCAACTGTTTTGCACAAACATGTCAGAACTCAGGTGTGCTCTTGAGTGTGTATAGATTATCTGAGAGAAAGTCCCACATAAGAAAAGATTGGTGAATGTTGTTGTGAAACTGCAGAAGTGGGTTTTAGAGAAATCAACCTCATATCTGTGCAATCAAAACCGAGCTGAAGTCAAGATGTGGAAGGCGAGCTGAGCAAATAACACACCAAGCGAAACACCGTCAGATGTCTTTACAGTAAAGGCACATCCTTTACTGTAAAGACACCTCAGACCACTGCACCCAGCAAATGTTTTCCAGGAAGTCCTTTGAGCAGATGCGTTCTGCTGTGACCACAACATTGTTTTCACATCACTCCTCATGCTCAACAAACGAGACATCAGATGTTCATTTGTCAGCTTTAGGGATGGGTTTTATTCAGTTCAGACTGACCCAGATTATCTGTTCCCCCTTTAGCTTTAATGCTAAGCTAGGCTAACCATATTGCGACCTGAGCTCCGTGCTTAACGCACGAGGCTGGTGTTAATCTTCTCATGTTGAGCAAGGAAGAATTATAAATATGATTTGAAATGTTATACCACTCCTTCAAGTGTCAGTGTGAACAGAGAAAGCATCCTTTGTTATCCTCCTTTCTGTGTAAAATCCTACTATCTATGTCACGAAAAATGGAAAAATAATAGGAACGCATTCACTTTCCATGGATTTTGTTTGGAACTGTTTTTTGGGGTTTTTATATTATTCCTAAAAGAGTAAATTGCAGACACCAACCATATTTTGATCTTCACAGCATGTTAAACGAGGTCCCTCTCGAACGCTCTGCTTGCTCTATGTCGCTTTAACTCTGCCTCCATGCCTCTGCCCCTCCCAGCCTACATTGAGGACTTGGCTCGTAGCGTGGAGCAGAGCAGACGTTTGATCATCGTTTTGACTCCGGAGTTTGTCGCCAAGAGAGGGTGGAGCATCTTCCAGATAGAGACGCGCCTCCACTCCATGCTGGTTACCGGGGAGATCAAGGTGATGATTGGGGAAGTGAACGGGAAATACAAAAAATATGTGCCTTGAGCACATTATCACATCCGCTCGTTGAAGTTGTAAAGGACTTCACACCATACGGAGATGTTCTCCCTTCTAAAACGCCTCTCCATTCTGTGTTTCTGTGCGTCCAGGTGATCATGATCGAGTGTGCAGACCTGAAGAATGTCATCAACTACCAAGAGGTGGAAGCACTTAAACATACAATCAAGGTATAACCGAGCGAGGGCTGAAGAGAAGAAGGGTGCCACCTGAAGGGTGTCATTGGACACCGGGAGACTGGAAGCGATAAGACCACTCAATGATCTCTTCTTCTTCCCCTCCTCAGGTTCTATCCATCATCAAGTGGAGGGGTCCCAAGAGCAATGAGCTGTCGTCTAAGTTTTGGAAACAGGTGGTCTACGATATGCCTGCCAAGCGCAGAGAGACGTTGTCCAGACGCCAGGTATACTGCCATAAACAGAAGTTCTAGAATAGTCATATTCACACACTGGTAGTCATTTGCATGAGCGAAACCTCAGACCTTTACATTCACTACTTAGTACGAAATATACATTTTCCACTGAACCCAACTGGGTTTAGTTTGAGAGAACGACACCCTTTTCCTTCCACCCCTGGGCCAAACAGATAGTGTGTAGCTACAGGTGTAAAGGCAGAAAAGCATTATCTCCATCGCATGTCCAGGAGCCTACAAACTAAAAATAAATAAAAAATAGCTGCGGAAATTAGGTCTGCACATGTACTTATGCTCCCCCGAGGGCTCATACACTCACAACAAACAGATGGCCTTTGAGATGTCTGCTAAATACAGGTAATGTATGAAAATTGGAGTCACAATGGGGGAAAAATGTGTACATGTTTACCATGTGTGAACACCTCAGGTGGTGTATGCCCTGATTAGCAGAGAGATGTTCTGCTGCTGCTCGGCACTGGAGAATAATCACTGAGAAGCAAATACAGAGTGAACTATACGAGTGGAACAGATGGGAGGCTCACACCTTTTAGTTTTGCTCATTAGGTCAGGTGAGAACAGTGGCATTGTAAGTCACCACACATAAAAATACAAATAAAACACCCGAACTTTCAGGGACATCTGATAGTCTGCAGTTACCCGTGCTTGGAGAACCTGTTCCGACGCAATGTAGCCAAGAGGAGATAAAGGGAGTCCTCAATTCGCTTCCTAACTTCTTGAAAAATGGCGTGAGAACTCTGAGGAGCATCCATCATGCTCAGCAGCAAACACTGGGTGGCAATCAGCTGTGTTTGGACCCCTCGCCGCCGCCGCAACCTTGGAGGATGACATTTTACGGACTGCCTGAATCCATGTGTCGTTTGCTTCCCTGTCCTAGTTCACTTGGACTTGGATAGCGTTCACTGAAATGAACTAAATACATAAATGCAACAGAGTGAACTTTCGCAAGATAGTTTCAGACCAAAGGAAACAAAACAAAGGCTATGATTTCATCCTCTGCCATTGTTTCAAATACTGCACAGGGAACTTGAACCGTAATCCAAATTAACTTAATCCACTTAAACAATAAGGCCATGCGATGTTATTCCTTATTTCTTTGTAATGTCAAAGGAGGAAAACTGTGTTGAATACTCCAGTATAATTGATCTACAACTGTGTGGAATACTCCAGTATAATTGATCTACAAATGGTCATTTTTTTGATGACGTGTTCTTTTATTGAGAAAAACATAGAATATCATGTGTCTTATCTTTAAACACAACCCACCAATATGTTTCCCATCACTGTGGGAACGTCGACAAGACCAAAGTCCGTAACTACTAAAACATTTGTATAAATCTGCAGAGTGAAAACAATGTAACTGTGTTTCCATGGTAACAGGTGATGGACTCCGGTGAACAGGGCCTCTTTGGTGACCTACAGACCACCGTCTCCACCATTGCCATGACAACCACCTCCGCCTCCTTGGCGCCCCCCAATGAGAGTCGCCATGGACATCATCAGGTCAGCTGTTGTATTACTTCAAACTGATGCTGTTACTTAGCCTTGGTGCTTCCATAAACTCGTTGTGTCAGGTAGTAATGACGATGCAAAAAGTATTTTACGTGTGAGATATGCGCACAGTCATGCAAACACACATATAGATGCACGCATGCACGCACAAGCGCAGTATTACACACAGATCTCGGATGTTATAGGTCAGAAGCATTCAAGGCCACGGTGTGGCGTGTGCAGCAGGGCTGTTAGCACAGGTTGGTGGCAAATCTGAAAACACACCAAACCCCATCGAAAATAATTTGATGAATGAAAATGAGAAGAAAAGAAAATGCAATGGGATTCATACAGAACAGTGGCATGTAATTTGAAATGTAATACAAATGTAACAATGAGTTAGCTTATTTTAAAGTGCTTTGGTCAAACTACATTTCAAAGAGACTGGGCCAGTTAGGTTCCTCTGTCCTTGAGTACACTGTCCGCATGATTACCCCGATGGCCCGAGTCCTAGTGCAGCTGCATTGTCTGCACTGCCTGTATTTTCACCATTGTCAGACAAAACATTTAAAAGATCCACAATTATTCGACCAGACTGGATCCAAAGAGGATTATTTGCTTTCACCATTCATCCAGAAATTTAAGTATTGACATAAAGAACTAAGGTTCAATTGCCTCTTGGAATAATACTCTATACGAGTTAACAGAAAGTCACGTTGTCTCACTACAGGTTGCCTTAGCGACAGAGATCCCGGACTACAACCAGATGACGTTGCCGCTGGGAGGCGGCCACACTGCCACAGCAGCCCAAATGAGGCATTTCTGCCGCAGCTACGAGTTCCAGCTTCCTCCACAGCCTTCCTCCCTGTCGCCTCCCCTCCCACCGCCATCCACCGTGCAGTTCTCCACCCTGGGCCCCGGGGGGCGCCATGTCTATTGTAACATCCCTATGACACTGCTGAATGGACAGGTGGGAAAAACAGGACAGGACCACTTCTTGTTTGTTTTTTCTTTTGTTGCATATCCTAGATAGTTTCTAGCATCCAACACAGTGTATCCTTTCATTAAATGTCCATGCTGTTGTTTATTTGCATGTACTCAGAGTTTCATCAAGTTAAAAATAAAACCCCTCTTTTCTCCCCAGGGGTTCAGAGCAGATCACTGGGGAACAAGAGGTCTGTTTGGATAAAAGAAAATGTAGAATTAAAATAGGATCTTCATATTATCCAACCTAAAATATGTATTTTTTTCACAGACTGGGAAATAGCTGTAATACAGTATAGTTGTCATATACATCAGGCATGGTGCACTATTGGCATGCAATAGTACTGTATATACTGTAGAATTACAGACCCTGTTTTCTCTTTTGATCTGTAGATTTCTTGCTAGGAGTTGTGGTTTGGGGAAGGTTTCCTGCTGATCACTGTTGTGCTGTGTTTTTTTCCCAGGTGCCTCAGAGCAGTACGCTTGGGAAGAAGCCAGACCTCCACCTGAACAGCACCTTTGTACCGCTCACCAGCAGAGAACTAAGCTCTGACATCTGGTAGAGGACCCGCTCAACTAGCACTGGATTACAGACCAGTTCACAGACTGTTTTTACACCGGCTTTGGAAATGGGATGGACTGGTTGGTCGACTGGTTTTCATTGGGTTTTTGGACAGTGTACAGTCTTGGTTTTCAGGGTGGGGGACTACTTGACTTGAGGACTACCTGCAGATTGAACAAAGGACTGCTTTAAGACTGTATAAACCCAAGGCTTGGGTATACCGGCTGCAGACTGCATACAGACACAGATTCAGATTGTAAAACTGATCGTATGCTGGCTCTGGATATACCAACTGGGAACAGACTGATACAAACTGGTACGTAAGATGTAGCCAACACCATTGGAAAGGAGCGCTATTACACAACATCACCGGTCATACACATTTGACTGGTGCAGAGAGTCTGAAGACAAGGTTGTGAAGTGATGAACTGGACAAGGCAATGAAAAGGTCCAGGATACTTTAACAATGAGTGAGTAAGTATGTCGAATAAGCTACCAAGTTGGACCTCGGAGCACAAAAAGAAGCAAGTATCTTGAACTGCCGTCTGCTGACACACCAGCTGTGTGCCCCGAAAAACAAGTTGATTTGTCCGCTGCTTAACTACTCGGAAATAGCGGTCGATCAAAAAACAAAAGTAGCGTAATCTCCGAATGCCAGTCGACCTTCTACCCCGCTGAGTTCTCGGTGTATCCATCTACCTGTGGACTCGGTGGCTTGTCAGTAAACGAGGCAGACTTCAAGCAATGATTTTTGGAATACCAGTCCACCTTAAAACAACAAGTCAACCTCTTGAAATACAATTCCTGGTTTGGTACTAAGCAGCAAAAAATGGTTGACTTAAAAGAAATGGATTCCAGCAAGAATATCAAGATAATAAGTGATGGCTCAACTTAATTTCTGAGAAAGCAGTTAGCTGGTGTATATGGAAATGTGGCTAGTTTTTAAGACTAGCTGACTAAAAGGCTGGTTACTTCTTGAGCTAATAGGCACCGAGAGACTGCAAACCAGCCAGCTCGCCTTGTAACCCAGTAATCAGCAACTAGACATCATCAAGAGGTGAGCTGGCCCAGAAGCGACCTAACATCTTTTACCACCAAGCTAAACTCATGAAGGACTTGGCTTTTTCTATTTGCATGACCACCCATTTAGATAAAAAAAAAATAATCAAATAAATATAGATAAAAGAGTAAATGACACATTCATTTCTCGCTTTTAATATGGAGGAGAAGAAACGTCTTTTGTTGATGAAGTATATTTGTTTTCTGTCCGGCCATGAAGAAATGATAAAACCTGATAAAGGGAAAAAAGGAGATGTCCCTCCAAAAACATGTTTATTTTCTGTTGTTTTATTTAAGAATTGTATGCTTTTAGAAGGTTGGTGAGCATTATAACCAGTCTTTGTTTTTCATGTTTGTTACAATAGTCTCTGTACAGCTTCCATAACTTATGCATAGACCTATACACGACAGTGATTTGTTCTCTAGAATTTTTGTTATTTGTGGGAGTTGTAATTCTCACATTTTTTGTGAGACCCAGAGCCTCTTTTTGCTTTCATTCTGTTCCTCTTTTCATTAGTGGGTAGATGGGTGGGTGGATGGGTGGGTGGATGGGTGGGTGGATGGGTGGGTGGATGGATGGATTTGTGGATGGATGGGTGGATGGATGGATGGATGAATTGATGGATGGGTGGATGGATGCTCCCAGAAGTACAACCCTGCTAACGGACTGATGTTTTGAACCTGTCACTCTGGAATCGAGACCACTACCAGTCAGCCAAAGGGGGCTTCACTGCATACAGAGCCGGACTCAAAGCTGAACCAGACCACATTCTTCTTTGTGAGCTTTAAGAAACCAAGATTATTACCATAATATTTAAGCAAAGTGGATAATGTTTTGAATTTACACAAGGGTTGTGTCATTGTCTTATTTGAACCAATGAATTCTGGATATTTGAGATTGTTTGATACAATGATTAATTATTTGAGTTATATTCGATGGCAATATACAGTATAGTGGTTGTCTTTTGATTTCTGCTCATTTCTTTTACTATTCTTTGGATATATTGGTTGAAATAATTTAACTGAGAGCAAATAAAAAATATAGGAGTTGTTTTATACATCTTGGATGCCTGTCGTCTGATACAACTGTTATTTCTTCTTTCTTCTACTTCCCCAATTTCCCCTTATCTGATTTCATGTTTAGTTTATTGCTCAAGCAGACTCTCTGCAAGCTGTTTCCTCATTTATTTTCCAACTGTGATACACCCCCTGTGTCCTGCTCCTGTCACACTTCTTCTCTTTAACATTTACCTGACTGCCAGCCCACTTCCTCTTCTCCCATAGTCATTTTTGATTCCCTTATAATGCTGCTGGTATTGATGGCATTGTAAAACCTTCTGATCCGATTAGGTGAAACAGACTTACGCTCTTGCACACTAAAACCAGCTTCACACTCTGTTGGGCTAATCTGAACTGAGGTTCTGTAAATTGAATAGGAGCTGAGCTATGTTGAGCTGGCATTGCCAAATCTTGCAGTGAATAGAAACGTATGCTTAAAAACATACTGTAGTTGAAACAGGTCATTATTTGATCTTTGAATTGTCATGATGGAATAGTTCAAGATTTTAGGAAATGTGCTGTTAGCGTTTTTTGGTAAACTAGACTAAATACCTAACATAATTATGAAAGTGGTATCAATCTTCACATTTCACTCTCAAAAGGATGCAAACAAGTGTGTTTCTGAAATTTTTTGGATAATATAAAAGGTAAAATGAATACTCTAGTATTCCAATTACTTAACCCCCCCCCCCCCAACAAAAATTTTTTTTTACAAAGATGAAGCAATTTTGACAGTCATGATAAGGTTACTAAGTAACTAATTCATGTGTTTATTAAGTTCCTGTTTGCTAAGAATTGCCAATAAAGTTTACAGGCATTCCTAGTGGAAGTGGAAGGTTTCCTAGAGGAGGAATCTTAATGACTTCTCAAGCTCTTGGTTTCTCTTATCCTGTGAAATATCTCAACATCTACTGGATGGATTGGCACTAAATTTGGTACCGACATCCATGACCCCAAGACGATGTATACCAATGACTTTCTCGATCCTCTCGCTAATAATCAGGTTGACATTTGTGTCAAATTTCTTGACAGCTATTAGATGGATTGCTATGAAATATGGAACACACATTTAGGTCTATGTTTATGTCTATCTTAAAAATGTAGCTGTCAGTCTTCAACCTTTTTATATGTTTATTTTTATGTGCACAGGGGGTGTTATTGCGAAAAACATATTCGACAAAATATGAATTGCTTCTTTGTCATTCGATGAGCTAGGATGTTACAGAATGTGTGGTTTGGTACAAACCTTATACAATTATTTCTGAAACATTTGACAGCCCTTTAAAGGTGCTATTTCAACATTAAAAGCATATTTATTGCCTCTCCACGGCTCTCATCAAGGCGACTTGCAGGGTCTGCCCTATGCTTTGGTGAAAACGCTGTGGGTCTGGATGGTGTGATCGGCTGTAACCACCAGCACAGTGCGGCGGCTGTGAACTGGCCAGTGGGGAACGCTCACATGCACTAGCATGCACTATAAAAGGAAGTACGGCCGGCTGAGAAGCTCGGGTTACAACACACACAGAGGGAGAACAAATTCATTCTCTGCTGCTGTATCAATGCTCCGATTGTCGTAATGTGGCTTTGTCTCCAACTGGAGATGAATATAACTAAGTAAGTATGTGCACTTTTTACCATACTGTATCACACTTCATTTAAATTAAGATGTATGTATTTCCAAATCATTATTAAATATCACAAAACAATCAATTTACCCTAGTTGCCTGGTTCCAATGCAAATCTATTCAATGAGAAAATCAAGATATGCACATTTCCACCTGTGTGTATTGTCTTTCTGGACTGATCACATATTTCTGAGTAGCATTTCAGGAAGTAAAAACTTTTACTGTCACCAGAGTTCAAAGGTTCATGGCTGTTTGTCTCACAGATGTGGTGCTTACAGTGTACATTCCCACATACAAGGGTACATGTACACTGTGGTTGACTGGTTTCTATTCCGCTGAATTATGTCTGACATCAACAGTTGTTGAGACATTTCAATTGAAACCAATCTCATGGTAACACAAGAGGAAAGGTCAGTGGATCACCAATAATAATAATAATAATGCATTTAATTTGTAACGCACTTTTCATTCATAAAGAATCTCAGAGCACCAAAGTCATTGGGGTTCATCGTCTGGGGATCATGAACGTCTGTTGCAAGTGTCTACCGTAGGATATAAACTGAAGTTCTAGGAGACAGGATTGAGAAAGTAGATGCTCTTCCTCCTTAGTTACTTGGTCAAAATTGCTGTTTATTCTTTCTTACTTTTGTTTAGAATTATTTAAAGCTGGAGTGCAGAACGTTTGAACCCCTCCCCGGTAGTGAGAGTCATTTCCATATGTGAGCGGCCATAGAGACCTATGAGTATGGCGGAAGCACATTTTTTGGAGCAGATTCCCAAAATAAAAAATAAGAAACTTGGGGTTCAGAGGATGGATTTAAGTCAAATGCGGCAAGCTCACCTGCGGGTGAACATGGGCCATGAGGGGAAATTGCCAGAGACACCAGATAGCACAACTACGGTACACTGCGAATACAGACAGCTTTCCCTGGCGGTGGTGGGCTCAACCAGCATCGTGGAAACTCATTTTGCAATGGTTTGAATGTGGCGTTCATTTCTGTGGAAAAGTCCTGCAATCCAGCTTCAATGTCACTGCACATGAAAAAGAAGGAAAGATGCTGTAGTTGCTATCAACGTTTTATGACAGAAACAACAAGGGTTGAATGATTAACCTGACATTAGTGTTTCAAATGGACATTGAACCCTAACCTAATCCAGTGAGCTCAGTACTTCCCAAACACATGCAGCTTTGATGAAACCTTACTATTTAAAACATTTCGGCATAAACAGCACCACACTTGCGCAGGCACGCTGCCAGTCTGAAAGGTTTCAAATAATAATAATAATACTTTCATTTTATATAGCGCTTTTCTGAGTACACAAAGATACTTTACATAGGGCAGAGACAAATAGAAAAAAAAAATAGAAATACAAAGGAGCAAACAAAACAAACAAACAGAACAAGAAGCTGTGCGGAAAGAGTCATGTAGTGGAGGGTAGGGAGCAGGGGTTAGCAGGTAATGTCTTTAGCGAAGATGCATGTGTTTGGGAAGTAGCGAGCCTATGACTAAATAAATTAGACTTGGATTATGCTGACCCAGTTGTGTGAGAGTTTGTAAACAGATTATTTCAAATAGTTTTGCTGTTAAAAATGCACTATTTTACCTCAATTCATTAAAAACAAAAGTGTTCACCATGGAGGCATGCCAGAAACCAGTTTTCTTTACAAATTAAAGGTAAGACGGGGCGAGTAATGGATTGTACAAATGGGCGTTTTGTTGGTGAAGTATTCCTGTAATATCAGCTTGTAAGTAACTATAATGTTTCAGAGGCCAGAATTACACCACTAAATGCATCAGTTTATGATGTCATCAGATATTTGACATAGACAATGAAGAATGACCAATGCAAAGTTTCCCTCCTACAAATGGGTGTGGGGGTGTTACAATGTAGTCACAAGGTAGAAGCGGTAATAAATAATAATAATAATAAATTTAATTTATAACGCACTCTTCATTCATAAGAATCTCAGAGTGCACAGAGCCAGTACATAGTACATAGTTAAAACATAGTTAAAACAGACTATATTTAAAAACATAGTTAAAACAGACTATAGTTAAAAACATAGTTAAAAACAGACTATATTTAAAAACATAGTTAAAACAGACTATAGTTAAAAACATAGTTAAAAACAGACTATATTTAAAAACATAGTTAAAACAGACTATAGTTAAAAACATAGTTAAAACAAACTATAATAAAGAAAGAAATAGCTGACAGATTTAACACAGATTAAAAAACGCCTTCCTGAATAAAAAGGTTTTTAGGCCAGTCTTAAAAAAGTCCAGTGTCTGTGTGGCCCTTATGTGGTCAGGGAGACTGTTCCAAAGCCGCGGTGCTGCCGAGCAAAAGGCCCGGTCCCCCATGGTGTGGAGCTTGGTGTTGGGGACCCGGTCCCCCATGGTGTGGAGCTTGGTGTTGGGGACCCGGTCCCCCATGGTGTGGAGCTTGGTGTTGGGGACCCGGTCCCTGATGGTGTGGAGCTTGGTGTTGGGGACCCGGTCCCCATGGTGTGGAGCTTGGTGTTGGGGACCCGGTCCCCCATGGTGTGGAGCTTGGTGTTGGGGACCCGGTCCCTGATGGTGTGGAGCTTGGTGTTGGGGACCCGAAGGAGCGATCTGTTTGTGGACCTGAGGGTGCGGGTGGAGGTTTGGGGAGTAATGAGTTCTTGTAGGTAGGGAGGTGCATGTCCGTTTATGCATTTATGGGTGAGTAGTAGGACTTTGTAGTCAATCCGGATTGAGACAGGGAGCCAGTGTAGTGAATGTAGGATGGGGGTTAGAGGTTATGGTTATGGGGTTATGTGCTCATGTTTACGGACTCTCATCAGGATCCTGGCAGCGCTGTTTTGAATGTATTGTAGTTTTTTGATGTTTTTGGCAGTGATCTAGTGAACAGTGAGTTACAGTAGTCCAGTCTTGAGGAGATAAAGGCGTGGACGAGCTTCTCTGCATCTGACAGGGTTAAAGTGGGCGGAGTTTGGAGATGTTTTTAAGATGATAAAAGGAGGTTTTGCATAGGTATTTTATGTGGTCATTAAAGGTCAGGTGAGGGTCAAACCTAACTCCCAGATTGGTGACTGTGGAGGAGAGGGGTATGACCTGACTGTCAAAGGTAAGATGAGTTAATAAGGATGACTGAACCTGGTGTGGAGTGCCAACAAGGAGGGCTTCGGTTTTGTTTCTGTTTAACTGTAGAAAGTTGTTGCTCATCCCTTTATCTCCCCAAGACAGGCGGTGAGACATGACATGGCTGCAGAGGGGCTTGGGGCAGTTTTTATGTAGAGCTGTGTGTCATCAGCATAACAGTGGAAGGGCATCCTATGTCTGCTGATGACACGACCGAGGGGGAGCATGTAAATAATGACGAGGATGGGGCCGAGGACCGACCCTTGCGGAACACCACAGGAGACAGGAAGTAGTCTGGACTTGCATCTTCCCAGTGAGACATATTCAGTTCTGCCAGAAAGAGAGGACTGAAACCACTTGAGTGCAGAGTCTGATAGTCTGATGGTGGTGTGGAGGCGCTCTAGGAGGATAGTGTGATCCACTGTGTCAAATGCAGCAGTCAGGTCCAGGAAGATGAGGAGTGAGGGTGATCCTGCATCAGCTGTCATCAGCAGGTCATTGGTCAGTGATAACCAGATCCAGTGTGCCCCTTGGTGTGAGGAGGAACCTCAACATGCTGCTGCAGGCCAAGACACTCAAGCACACTCAGGAAATCTGCTGCAAACTGACAGGAGGGGTTGTCCACATGGATATTTAAATCACCAACAATGACAATGTTAGTTGACATAGTGCAGAGTGAGGTGAGGAGATCACTTATCTCAGGTATAAAAGATGGGTTTGGTTTTGGAGGATGGTATATGAGAAGCACTGTCATGGAGTATGGAGATTTGCATTTGAAGGCCAGGTATTCCATAGAGGAAAGATCAGGCATTGGCAGAGGAGATAGTTTTAGATCAGCCCAGTGCATGATGGCTAGTCCACCACCATGACCAGAGCTGCGGGCTTTCTCCATGTAGTTATAGCCAGGGGGGCATGCTTCATTAAGCACGGAGTAGTCCCCTGGTTTATGCCAGGTTTCTGTTAGGCACATGAAGTCAAGCCCTTTGTCCAGAATATGGTTGTATATGAGGAGGGATTTATTAGTGAAAGATTGTGTGTTCAGCAGCTCCATGGTGGTAGGAGACAGAGCTGGGAGTGGAAGTCTCTGCAAGCTCCGTAATACACTGGGATCCACTCCATGTTTCCCATTGTGCCTGGTATTGGGTAATCTCGCGATGTTTCCGACGATGACTCCTAGGTTTGTTTTGCTTCCTAATTCCACGTTGAAACCGCGGCGCAAACCTCTATGGATGTAGTGGGGTCCGTTTCTCAGAATCCCACACTCCCGACAGCGGGCTATGAACCCCTTGTCGGGTGGAACCATGAAGCGGCGCAAACGCCACAGCTGCGGGGCGGTGTGTGACGTCATTGCCAGCGCCGATGTCAAAACAGAACACAAAACAAGCCACGCCAACTTGCAACAACTCCAATAGAGCAGGTGGGCTCTCAGTTTCATTGGTCAGTCCAAAGTCCGCCGTATTCCTATTGGATTCCAACACGGGAGGTAGGCTCTCAAATTAATCCCGACCGTATTCCAACACGGGAGGGAGGCAAAAGTCTGTCGTATTTCAACTCAGGGAGCAATCACAATACATAAAAAAACAAACTAAAACGGGGTTGAATAAAATAGCTATAAAAAGTCACATCAATAAAAAGTCACATAAATCACACAAGCGGTAGCAAAGTGTCAAGAGGAGCGGCAGCCAGCGTGCGCCAGCATACCCATCATGCACTGCGAACCGGTGACAAAAACAAGATCATATCACTGACAGTGAAAGAAATGCCTGGACAGAAAAGCATATTGAGAAAAGAAGCGACAGTGGTGTTTACAATTTTTCTTTTGTCTGCATTAAAAACAACACCATACACTAAAGAGCTAGCAGGACTACAAGAGTTTACTATACAGGCTGAAAAGTGGCTGCAAATCAAAGCTAGCACGGATTAAACATCATCTTCCCTTGTTTCACAGAGGTCAGACGACCTCACCAGATGAGGCCTTCACATCATTCTCGATGTATGTTGAAGCCGATGGGTCTGTCCTTTCATGATGGTGCAACCCTCTCACCACTTTTCTTAATATTTTCTTTATGCTAATTCATTTTGGTAAATATACTGCATCATGCAAGTGCAACATTATTATATTCAAAATGTAGCTGGCAGTCTGAGACATTTTAAATGTCTATTTTATTATGGGCACAGGATGTGTTAGTGCAAAAGTCATATTTTACAAAATATGAATTTCGTCTTTGTCATTGATGAGTCAGGATGTTACAAAATGTGTAGTTCGGTACAAGCCTTTGAAATGATTTCTGAAACTTTGGACTGATTTTTAAAAGTGCTATATTCGAAATTCAGAGGATATTTATTGCTTCAACACAGCTCTCAACATGGTAGCTGCTGAGCCGGCTGCTTTCAGACAACAGTAGAGTGCTGACAGAGCAGACAGTGTTCACCTGAGGGCACCGGAGGGCACCGGAGGGTCGGCACTGCGCTCTAGTGACGACGCCATAGGTCCGGACAGCGTGCTCCAGGGCTGTGCGCTATACCGGTTTCAAATTTCCATACGGTATGAATTTTTCACATACCGTCATTCCGGTGCATAGCCGTAACAACTGTTGTCGCTCTTCGGCAGGCAGCAACATATGTAGTTCACCTCGAGGCGCAGTGGTCGGAGCTACTTGTCTTACGGGTTTTGAGATAGAGTCATGGTTATAACTGAATAACAACAATTAATAACCCACAACTAACGCTCTTTAACAGGAAAACACCACAACACAACAGTTAGTGACACATAAACAATTTGTAACACTAATAATTGTACATTTATAAAATTACACCGCCGAACTGCATGCTGGGTACAGGACCCAGGGGAATGTAGGTGAAAAAAACAGGAAGAGACAGAAGAGCCACGTGAGCGGTGAACAACGAGCGGTGAACAGCTGTTCAGTTGGCCGGCGGTCCTTTTCGGTGTCAATGAATGAATGTGTTTACTCGGAAAAAAAATACCGTGATATACCGTGAAACCGCCAGAATCTTACAAAATACCGTGATATGAATTTTTGGCCATACCGCCCAGCCCTAGTGTGCTCAACCATGTAACCGCCGTATGAGCGCAGTGTGGCTGGGAACTGGCCAGTGGGGAACGCTCACATGCACTAACATGGCATGCACAACATGCACTAACATGGTATGCACAACATGCACTAACATGGCATGCACAACATGCACTAACATGGCATGCACAACATGCACTAACATGGCATGCACAACGTGCACTAACATGGCATGCACAACATGCACTAACATGGCATGCACAACATGCACTAACATGGCATGCACAACATGCACTAACATGGCATGCACAACATGCACTAACATGGCATGCACAACATGCACTAACATGGCATGCACAACATGCACTAACATGGCATGCACAACATGCACTAACATGGCATGCACAACGTGCACTAACATGGCATGCACAACGTGCACTAACATGGCATGCACAACGTGCACTAACATGGCATGCACAACATGCACTAACATGGCATGCACAACATGCACTAACATGGTATGCACAACATGCACTAACATGGCATGCACAACATGCACTAACATGGTATGCACAACATGCACTAACATGGCATGCACAACATGCACTAACATGGCATGCACAACATGCACTAACATGCAAGATAATAGGAGGTGTGGCCGGCCGAGAAGCTCGGATTACATCACAGGCAGAGGGAGAGCGAATTCATTCAATGCTCAGGGAGACATTAGTCCGCTTTACTGCTATATTAATGCTCAGATTGTCGTATGGAGAACCTTTAAGTAGTGGTAGGTATTTAATGTATTGTAAACTTTATACAATTGTGGCTTTGTGTCCAACTGGAGATGAAGATATCTAAGTAAGTATTTTTTTTCCTTTTACCATATTGTATCACACCTCATTTAAATTAAAATGTATGTATTTCCAAATCATTATTAAATATCACTAAATAATAAATTTACCCTAGTCACCTGGTTCCGTAGAACTCAAATCTATTCAATGAGAAAAAAACAGCGTTTGCAAATTTCCACCTGTGTGTATTGTCTTTCTGGATCGATCACTTATTTCAGGAAGTAAAAACTTTTACTGTCACCAGAGTTCAAAGGTTCATGGCTGTTTGTCTCACAGATGTGGTGCTTACAGTGTACATTCCCACATACAAGGGTACATGTACACTGTGGTTGACTGGTTTCTATTCCGCTGAATTATGTCTGACATCAACAGTTGTTGAGACATTTCAATTGAGACCAATCTCATGGTGACACAAGAGGAAAGGTCAGTGGATCACCAGAGTCATTGGGGTTCATCGTCTGGGGATCATGCGTGTCTGTACAAAATTGAATAGTAGGAGCTCTTTCTCCTTAAATTGTTGTTTATTCTTTTTTTACTTCTGTTTAAAATTCCTTGAAGCTGGAGTGCTTTTGTTTGCCCCTGCTGGCAGTGAGAGGAATTACCATTTAGGAGAGACCATAGCAACAGAGCAGCAGCTAGGAGTATGGCGAAAGAAAGAAAGAAACAAATAAACAAACAAACAAACAAACAAACAAAGAAAAAGTTTCCACAGACACCTGACACAACAACTGATAATAAAACACAGAGCGTTTCATGGCAGTGACGGGCCCAAACATTTGTAGAATTTGTTTGGCAAAAGTCCCACCAGTCTTAGTACATGTACGGATGAAACAAAAATGCTGTATCACTCACCTGATAATATTTCAAACAAACAATAAACCCTCCCTTATGCATGTCCTTCTGTCATATGAGCCTACGGCTTTTGAGACGTCAAATGTCAGAGGTAGGAAAAATAAATATTGGAGATTTGATCAACTTTGCACAGAGGTT
The DNA here is from genome assembly GCA_016806645.1 of Ophiodon elongatus. Classification (NCBI taxonomy): domain Eukaryota; kingdom Metazoa; phylum Chordata; class Actinopteri; order Perciformes; family Hexagrammidae; genus Ophiodon; species Ophiodon elongatus. The sequence goes on along the minus strand of JACSYO010000075.1, from coordinate 679,108 downwards.
TTAGAAGTTTTAAAAAAAAGATTATTTCATAACCAAAACTCTCTTCATACAGCTTTACAGCCACAAAGTCACAAATAGGAAGTTACTGGAAAACTAGGGCAGTAGTCATGAAGCTTCCTATTGCAAAGAGTTGCTCTTAGTGACAAAATTCAGAGAAATTTTACCCTCTACAAAAAAAAAAGAAGCTTTACAGGTTAGATCGTGCTACATCTCCTACCCAACGCAACAACGCTATAAACAGGAAATGAACATGATTACGACGCAAAGATATCTGGCAAATGGAAAAATGCAGCCGTGTTCGCTGGTTTACAGATTTCCATGCCGACCAATGCCCCTACTTATATAGACTGGCCAGCAATCACAGAATCACAGACACTGATGAAAGCTGAGCCATTTTCCTCCAAATTACCAGCATGGTAAATTAACGTAAGCATGTTAATATAACAACTATCACCGTGCGAATGGTCTACTGCAGAAGTAGAACTTTGTCTTCAAATATTTTGTACTAGGGTATACTTCTAAAGTAGGCCTACAACTTACAATGTATTCAACATTGTCTGAATTTGAGTCAAAATTCTACGATTCTATGCCCATTCCCACTGAATGCATTTTTCTTTTCTTTTCCTTTTTCTTTTTGATCAAACCAATCACACTTGCTCTGAGAAGTTTGCTCAATGACTCCTTGCTCGAATTGTTTAGGCTAAGTTAGGAGCTCTCCGAGAGCATTCTCAGAATGTTTGTCGAAACGGCTTCTAATGACCACATTTGATCTCATCAGTAATGCTGTAATAGACTTCACTGCAATGTCAAAACTGACGCAATTGCATTTATATCTCTTCACGGTGCAGATATGAAGCGAGAAACACAGCAATAACAAAATCCCCCTGCAAAAAAAACATCACAACTGTGACTGACCATTCACTGATACTTACTCACAACATCAGTTATTCTTTAAAAGCTTCATTGTGGAACATTGTGAAACATTTAGTGCTAAGTGCATAAGTGCTATGAAACATTGGTGTATTGACTACATTTTCACTACATTTTCAGTTTTAAGTTATTCTAATGTCTTTCAACACAGAAAGTTGAGCTATATTAAATGCAAAAGTAGAGAAAAGTAACTTTACCATTTATGAAATGTGCAAATTGGAGCAAATATTGAAATCAATAAGAGAGATGGAGATGACACTGAATAAGAAGAGGTGCAGTCACATTTTCTGGTAAATGTGATGGCGCAATAATGTTTTTAAAGACGCATGTTGAGTCAAGCTTCAACTTAAAACTCACTCATCGGGTTCTTTACACGCTATTATAAGCCAAAGCATATCCAACACCAGCGTTTATATGAAATGTTTGTGCTCCTGTTATCACATGTATTTTTCCTGCATTGCATTGTTTTCCATGTCGATGAAGAAGAAGGCCCTGTGCGCTTGTCTGCGACACTCAGACCACAAACCACAAAGCATTTGGACACTGCTACTTGCAGAGCAACATCCGCATTCTGTCTGGCAGCTTGCTGAAGCTGCCGCGGCGCTCGCAGATCCCTCTCTATCGAAAATGCTGGAGTGTGCCTTTTACAGATGGTGAGTCCAGATTTTAATTCAGTTTATTTCAAATGCATTGACTTTAAATGGTCGTACAGTGAAGGTCAAGGCTCATTGTGCTTCTTGAGCAGGAGAACGTTTTTATATGGCTATTGATAAAAAGGATCAGATTGTCTCCACTGCCTTCAAACACTGGAGCTAATGTCTGCTGTACAAACGTGTCATTTATGGCTTTGTCGTTATTATCTGTAATTGATTATACAACAAGAAATCTCATTTTGGATCTCATAAGGAATTACACCATTCAAATCTAATCCCCCCCCCTTCCCTCACCCTCCACACCTTGGTTTCTACAGGGGGAATATATTTAAATGTTGTCACATTCATGTTTTCTGTTTCTTTTAAAATAATCACATTTTTAAAAAGTTTAGATAACTCATTTAAATACATACAGACACAAAAAAAGTGAACCTGTACTATTAAATACAAGTATATGGTTTTGAAAACTAATTTCCTCTAAATATATGCAAGATCAGTGTGCAGCTTCTCTCATGTGAACCCTCAGACATCATACCGCCACCATTAACAATAAGCCTCTGCATGTTGCTTGTTAAAACATGTCGCTTAATATCACAGGGGCAAGTCCACAACAGGGTGTGGAGCAGCGTTTTTTTGCCAGAATATTTGAGTGTGCGTCATTTATGTCTTTAAAACAGTGAGAGTTAATAGTGTAGGTTTTAATGAATGTGGAAACAGTACAGACTGTTATGCCTGCCTCTTGTGTCTGATGAGAAAGTATCACCACAAACTATGAACACCCTAATCAACATGTCATGTGACAGGAACATGTTTTATCAAATGATTTTTGAGTCGTAGTTTAGTGTTTCCTACAGTTTCAAAAAAGTATTTTAAATATGATTTCAGTATGTTTCAATCTGGAGCTAAATGTGGTCTGGGTTTCACGTACCAGATACCACGTACTAGATAAGATTCAAGCTGATTACTTAGAGATTCGATCTCTCTGTCTTGGTCAAACAACCAATAGTCCTCCTCTCTTCTGCGTTGTGCAAGCACCAGTTTCAGCGGTTCTCCAGCATAGCAATCGTATGAATGAATGGCTCAGTTGTGATATGAATTTTCAAGTTTCCACTTGCATGGTTTCGTCTGACCAAACTGAAAGCAGACAGGTTGGTCCCCGTCCACCAGTGTCTTGAATATACATTTTTGACAAGCTTTCTTGCTGCTTTCTCTCGCGAGTAGCTTAGCTCGCTTTCCGGCTCATGGCTGCCGCTGCTTTCATGTGGTCACGCGCTAGCCGATTGCAGCCGGATCACCCGAAACACATTTTAATGCGAAGTGAATAGGGGGTCACATTCAGTCAGCAACGTGGTTCCATGGGGGCTACTCGTAATTAGAATATGTCCACAGTCTATAGAGAAGCTTGTAAAGCATGTCCAGCAGGTCTCTCTTGAGAATGGGACCCTGTGTCTCAATAAGATGATCCGTGTAAACAAAGGTTCAAATAAAAGAAATCAATATGTACAGTGTGTAAAAACACATCCAGCGCTTCTCTGCAAATGTGTCAGTGCTTGCACTGAGCCCAGCGCAGCTCGCAGTTGTGGTGGTTTCTGATGGATGCGGATCTTAATTGAGACTCCCTCCTTTGCTCTAAACAGTTACACATAAATCATAACGAATGAGGACCGCTTACAGTACTGGTCGAGGGAGAGGCAATATTAGCAAAGGGCTTCCTAATTCCAATCCAGTAATGGACAGTAAAGTGCTCCTGATGTGAGGTTGTGAGGTATTAAACATATAACTTTCACTTTTGTTTTGACAGTGAAAAGACCACATGGACAAGAGCGAGACGATGGTTGTGTTTTTTGATGCTGTTACTCACTATTGGAACGTTTATGTTAACTTCCCACATGTCAAGCCTCAATGTGTCATGGCTTTTGAAGGCAGGGTACAACGCTTTAACTGCTTCAGTGCAGAATGTAAGTATATGTGTTGGAGTCGAGCGATACTTTTTCATGTTCAAGACGGACTGTTTAAATTCAGCTTTCGAATATCATCTGTTTAAGATTCAGGCAGTAAAATGAGATTTGTAATTAGCTAATGATGTGCAAATGCTAGTTGCAAACAAGTTGCTAATTAATGCCAATATGGGAGATTTGATTAAATGTGTTCAAACAGAACGCATAACGAATTTTAGAAGCAACACAATTGCAAGCAAAGTCGATGGAAAGACACAAGTGAGCATGAATAGAAATTATTTAGCTAAAGTTAACATCTGTACAGTCACTACATTGGCAGTCAATTTTCACACACATCTTGATAGCTCCGTGTTTTGTCTTTCAACATGAAACTAATATTAGTGTCGTTAAGTTAACAATAAAAAAAGAAAATGAAAAAGATAAATCATTGAGGAGCAACACTCCAAAAACCTGAACCTCATCTGTTTGCAGACCTCGGCAGTTGACCCTTCAGTGTACTTTGTGGAATACCCAAACCAGTACAGTTTCATAGTGGATGAACCACATAGATGTTGGCAAGAAAGGCCATTCTTGGTTCTTATGATCCCGGTCGCACCCAACAACAGAGAGGCTCGTGACACGATCCGCAACACGTGGGGCAAAGAAACAACAGTGGTGGGTCAAGTGGTCAGCCACTACTTCCTCCTGGGAATGACTAAAGAGGAAGATGGGACAGAAACCGTCAAAGAGCAAGTGAGTTGATTCATTACAAGTTACTGAATTTGCTTTTTCCATCCCTTTTACCCATCATCGAGTGTAACGTAATAACAAGAAAGGGGGGGGGGGGTTCATAGAAGGTGGGGGGGATCCAAGCACAGTCCAACATGAGCGAGCTACAGCAGGTGCTTCAGAGAACGCAAATCTCACAGGGGTAATCTTAGCAGAGACAGAAAAGAAAGTGGTTATTGTTCAGCTGCAATCAGACCCATGTCATTGCAGTGAGCTAAACTCGTTTCTGTGAATGCTGTTATGTGAGCACAACAATGAAGAACAACCACACATTCCTGAACGAGGAAGTATAACGGCTGCAAAAACACGCGCCGGGCAGGTGGGAGGCGAGGTGGGCGGGTCCAACAACCAGCAATCTTTCAGCCAGGAGACCGTTGTTTGTTCCCCATGTGAAGAGAGAATTCAAGGTTGATTTATTATTAAGTAACTTGCGTAATGTAGCTACCCAAACCACAATTATTTCAAGTAAGTAGTTAGTGTTGCCTCAACCTAACTAAGTATTTCCCGATCTATTCCTAAATCTAACCAAGTAGTTGTGTTGGCTAAACCTAAGTGAGTAGTTATCTTTTAAGAAGTTTTTTTTCTTTTTTTTTAAAAAGACTACACGACGAGCGGAAATTGACACGTTTGTAACTGTTGGTAAGATATCGATACGACATCATTGTGTAGCGTTTAGTGCTGATGAGCCAGGTATTTCCTTCAGGAGCTCGGTGGCGATCAGACCAGAAGATCAGAACTGAAAGGAGAGTGAATATTTGACACACATTCTCCAGGTCCCCAGAAACACGACTCCAAATGAATGCTAATGTTGCTCTGCAGCCTCTGGACGTGTAAATAAGCAACTGGTTGCTGGCTTGTTTGCGCTGCCCCTTAAGTGGCTGAGAAAGCGATTAACTACTGCTGTACCCTCTGTCTGCTATCTCCCCTCTGTAGGTGTTACAGGAAAGTCAGATACATCACGATATCCTCCAGAGTGACTTCTTGGATAGCTACAATAACCTCACTATCAAAACCATGGTCATGTTCGAATGGCTCAGCTCCCACTGCTCCAACACCTCCTACGCCATGAAAATAGACTCGGACATGTTCCTTAACGTCCGCAAACTGGTCGACATGCTTTTGAAAGCCCCGCAGCACCTCTACCTGACAGGAATGGTGGCGAGGGGTGCTCCTGTTCTCAGAGACCGCACCTCAAAGTGGTTTCTACCCGTTTCCGCCTTTCCCCAGTGGCATTACCCACCGTATGCCCGGGGACTGGGCTACGTGTTCTCACGGGATTTACCCAAGAGGATAGTGGAGGCGTCTCCACATGTTAAAGCTGTTTACATCGAAGATGTCTACGTGGGACTGTGCATGATGCATTTGGGAATCGCACCGACGGATCCTCCACGTGGTGATTTGTTTATGGGAATTGTGCCTGATAAGCCAAGCAACTGTTACTGGGCCTCAGTCATAACAACAATACTGAAGAGCTCCGACCAGCTTTCACAAGTATGGAGAGTATATCAGTCTCAAGATGGCTGTTAACACTTCTGACTTCCTTAAAAACAATCGTATGCCCTGCACAATAATACTCCGATTACATCCTATTTTACTGCCTTTGTTTGGTCTGGACTTTCGATACCAAAACAACAGAGCTTGTGGGATAGATGTGTATTTTTGAGGCTGAGCAAAATGAGGTTTATAACTTAGGTCTTTGTAGAGATTGCACAAATGATTCCAAAGATGTCAATGATTGTCAAGATTTTAGGACGTAAACCAATGGAGCTGTCTGCACATAAAGCTCCTCCTATGTGGAATATCATTTTGATATTCTTTTTTCAAAGTAACCGTGATGCCATGAAGGAAAGTGTCGATTTTTGTTTCAACTATGATACGTTGAGCACAAAATGTGCATGACTAACTTTCCCCACAGAAACGGCAGCACAGGAGGAAGTTACCTCCTACTTCTGGTAGAGGGGCTTGCTGAAAACCACACACTTCATCTCACACAGGCTGCCGCAAAGCAGTGGTTGCAGTTACAACAACGTTGGACCAAACTGACTCACCACAACATTACAACAAAGTACAAATGTACGCACAGGAAAACTAGAATATATTTACCAGAAAAACAGCTTTTGACATACATACACAAGAACATGCTGGTCTCACCGAATATGATGTGAGCAAGCATACTGTCATTATTTTGAACAGAAGATGATTTTTGCACGTGATGTACAATAGAAAGGAATGCAATGTGTTGCACTCAGACGGATCTGAAAATGAGGGGAGGTTGTGTGCGTTGACTGAGCAATGGAAGGTATCTTAATGTGAAAAACGTGGTAGTACACCACATGCAGCGTGCTTTGTCTCTGTAGCTTGTGGTGCTGTTGAATTGCGAAACTCAGGGTTGTTTCTAATAGTTCATATTTTAATATTCATTTGTTTAGCGACTCTAGTGCCGTGGCTGTAAGGACGGCAATGTCCGTCTATCAGTCAGGTCACCACTACTTAAATATCTCAACTACTGAATGTACCATGAGATTTATTGTGCCGTAACGGATGAATCCTGCTGACGTTATTGATCATCCGTTGTGCGATTGTTTTTCTTGGTTTTGTGTGAAATGTCTTTACATCTGTTAAATGAAATGCCGCACAATTTTTATACACGTTCATGGTCTCCAGAGGATGCATTTTAATGACTGAGGGGATCCAGTGACTCTTCCTTTCTTTGTTCAGTGTGAAACTTTCCATCTCGCACTATCTCCAGGTAAAAAAAAAGAAGGTATAATTAATCAGTTTGTATTCGGTAGCGTAGTTTACATGTACCGTAAACACCCTTCAATTAGCCTGATAACTGGTTCAAAGAATAGGCCTCACACCCATTCTACTTTGGGTAGTAGAGATAATTAAAAAATGAAAACCCTCACCTTGAGATGTTCTCATTAGTTGACAAAACGGGAGAACCTGGACATGTCTCCAGTGGTGTAACCGTTAGTGGTATTTGTATTTTGATTACATCACTGCTTCTAACTTATTAAGTACTTTGAAGTCTTCCATTAAGAATTTCCCCTATTAACCGCCTCTGTGTAAGGTGAATTATGGGGAATGGTGGTAGCACTGACCCTGGACAGCCTTAATTATGCAGTACAGCTGAGTCACGCATTATTATGGGCTAAGCACATGTACGTAGGTCTGCCAAAAAGCTTCCCCTCATCTCCGGTTTTCCAAAGTAACACAACTCAGGGAATCTTCTGGAAGCCAGCAGTAGCTTTTAGCTGCAGAATGGCAAATTAATCTGTCCATGAAATTTCAAATGGTATTGATCAGTTAGGCCTATAGCCAATAGCCACCTTTAAAGGTGGCCTATAGCCACCTTTAAAAGTAAATCAACTGACGTGCACAAATGAGCAGATACATATTTTTTTATTAAAAAAAATGTAAATGTATGTATTATTATTTAAGATGACTTTTCCAATATAATATTTAATTTGCAAATGTTTGTTTTTCAATAAATGTTTGGTCAGTTAATTTCACTCAATACTGATTCATCCTATCAAAATTGAATTTGACTTTTTTTGAGTTCAGACACTTGCAGTACACTTCTGGACCTTTTATCCTTTTTCCCTCTTCCACAACCATCAATGTATTCCAATTTATATTGTACATATGAACGTCAGTGAGTTGTTAAATGAGCCTCCTTTATGTGAAATGCATGTTTGATCACGTCCAAGTTGTTGATACAGCAGATTTAGAAGGAGACGTTATTACTTTGTCTTCTCTTCCTTTTCAATCTTTCAGCAGTGAGACTCATAAAAAGCTATTTCCTGATATGTTTTGTCTTGGTCTTAGTTTCTCCCTTCCCTTCCTCTCCCCTCCTCAGCCATCAATAATAACGGAAGCAGCATCGCGGCTGATTAAACTGTGGGTAGTTCACACACCACTTCTGATTTAAACAAAGATGAGACCACCCTGACAGGCAGAATAACACTAAAATACCACGTTTCCTCATCAGAATACAGACAAAATATCAAAGATGGGGGTTTCACGTTTTGCAAATCTCTCCTAAATTCAACCTCGTTACAAAAGCAACAGGGATCCATGTAGTTTGTAGACAGACAGACAGACACAGACAGACGGACGGACAGACGGACAGACAGACAGACAGACAGACAGACACAGACAGACAGACAGACGGATGCATATAGAGGAAGGAAAAGAAAGAGACAGAACCAAAACATAATCTAAAAGCCACTTCCTGATATGCCTTCACAGAGAAGCCCTGCCTTACACCTCTGGTGTTTTCCCTCTCTCATTTTCACATACATGAGTAATGTCAGACATCAAGTTAGTGACACGCAAACATGAGCAACAGCGCTCTCTTGTGGTCAATAGGCAAATGAGAAAACAGACCAAAGAAAAGCACTGTTGAAATGACAGATTGTGAATTTAAAATACAGGCTGTTGCTCATCAAGTTTTAATAACTTTCAATGAGGAATTTGCTAATTATATGTAGCTGGAGCCGATCCCAGCTGACATTGGGTGAAGGCAGGGTTCACCTGGACTGGTCTCTAGTTTATCTCAGGGCTCATATAGAGACAGACAACCACTCACCTCACATTCACACCTACGGGCAACTTAGAATCCAATTAACCTGAACTGCTGTCTTTGGACTGTGGGAGGAACCCGGAGGGAACCCACGCTGCCACGAGGAGAACGTGCAGACTCCAAGCAGAAGGACCACCCGGGATCGGGGATCGAACCTGGGCCACTCTTGCTGTGTGTGAGGTGACAGTGCTAGTCACTACACCACCGTCGAGCCCCTTTACAGTGTCGATAAGAGTTAAAAAAAAAAAAAAAAAAAAAAACAGTGTAAGGTCTCCACCATGACAGACTAAGGCAGATAAAGAGATGTAAATGAAATCAGCATGAGCTGCTGCAGGATCTGAATAATGTGTTTGTCAAGCAAAACTGTGTGCGTGTCTGTGTGTGTGGTTGTGTCTTTTACAACCACTCTCTTGAAAAAAAAAAAATCACCCTCTAAGACAGATGTGTCTGAGGGTCAGCTGGGCGAAGATGAAGCTCCCTGATTTCAACATTTTTCGTTTGTGGAGCCTTTTGGTCTGACAAGAAGCTCCATTTTGGCCACACTCAGGCTAACTCAGGCTAACTCCAGCTAACTCCGGCTAACTCCGGCTCATTGTTGGCATCCAGAATCAAACTTTTGCCATTCACCACAGTCTGGCAGCAGTCAAGCAATCCGGTACGTCAGATTTCGACTGTGGAGAGCCATTTTAGCTCCCTGGTGTCACGAGTCTGTCCATCTCATCTTCACTGTACAATGAGTCTTAACCTTTGGTTAATAGCTACCCACAATGCTTGCTGACTTTACCAGAGGGGTGTGGACTGACTTCTATTTGGGCGTTGAGGTGACAAATTTGAAGCCACTATGGCTCCCTGAACGGTTGGATGAGTTGAATCATGCTTCGGTTGAAAATGTTTTGGTCGCCAGTCTAGAGGGAGGAGAGCCGAGGTGGAAGCTAAGCTAACCCAGCTAGGACCTGAGGCTAATCCACGACCCAGCATGCTCCTGGTTGATGTTTGGGTCACAGGAAAATAAGATGGATGAAATAAGACTCCAGGCAAACCCAGTAACGGGGGATCTGAGACACTTGTCCCCCATCTTAACAGAGACCTGGAGGCCGGATCGAGCTGCACTTTTAGTAACTGTGTTCCTTGTTGGTCAGCCTTTCCTGATGATCTCAGATGTCTTCAGTCTCTCAAGGTGCGTTCACACAAAACGCGGCGTGAATTTTCGCGTGGTGTGTTCACACCAAAAGCGTTGCGAATATTCGGACTATTTGTGGTTATTTCGCTTTTTCACACTCGACGCGCCGCCGGAGAGGGGACGTGGCTTATCTCCGTGGAAATAGTTCCTTTCTGCCATCCACCGTGGAAGAAATAACCACTAGTTCTGCTTTGTACGGGTTGAGGAAGTCCCACAAACGTTGGAACATCAGACGCCCTCGTGTCTGGGTTCATAACATTATCCGTAGCCGCACACAGCTTCTAAAGGAGCTGCGTCTGGAGGACTTCCTCTTCTAGACTATCAACTTCTCCTTCATAGTTTGATCAGCAACGGCAGGACGGCGGTGATGACGGGCGGAGCTTCTCAACGCTGATTGGCGTTCGCCACTCAGCGTCACGCAAATTTTTCGCCAGAGTTGAAAAATTTCAACTCGCGCGAATAAGCGAATTATTCATGTCGCGTCATTCGCCGAGTTCGCGCCGCGCGGTTCGCCCGATTTCGCGCCGTGAGATTCGCCGCCCGGCGAAAATTCGCTTTTTCGCAACCATTTCGCGTCTGTGCATTGACTTTGTATGTAATCTGATCACGCGAAAAATTCGCGCTGCGTTTGGTGTGAACGCACCTTCAGACCTTTGATTTGTATGTAACTTTGCTTTTTGCTGTCTCCTTCCAGTGAGTTCTGTCACCTTTTGATTGCAGGGGTTCTTTTTGCACGCTGACTGTGAACTGGTCTTCTTAATAACTTGAATATGACATTTACCAATTTTGAACTATGAACTATTCTATGTTTAAATACAGAATGAAGTATAAAGTAAAGGTTGCCTCGCCTTGCGAAATAAGAAACCCCCGTCTCTTTGATTCCGAGGAACTGACTGATATCTGGAACTGCTGTCGCCTATACGTGTTTATCCCTGCACGTACGTATGTGTGTGTGTGTGTGGGGGGGGGGTTGCATGTGTGAATGCGAGCGACCTCAGGAAATGCTTTCGAGAAGTGGAATGTCAACTTCCTCTGAATACCTCGTATGTCTGCGAGTACACAGAAAGAAAGAAGCGATGGCGAGGGACAGACAAGTGGCCTCTATCACTCCGGAATTTTCTTATTCAATTGTTTCTCAGAATGTTGTCTTGTTTAGGTTGGATAGGAGTAGGAAAATGTGTGTGTGTGTGTGTGTGTGTGTGTGTGTGTGTGTGTGTGTGTGTGTGTGTGTGTGTGTGTAAGCAGCTGACCCTGATGTGAACAGGGCCACTGTGTGAGACCACAGAGAGACCATTCTTCACTGCGACACAAACACACACTCTCACACTACACACTACACACTCACAGCCATCCCCTCCATCCCCCCACCCCTCCTCACGCTTAATTCGTCACATTCACTTACACACACAAACAAACATACAGAGGGTGCAAGAGAGTCACTTGCCATCGTTCTCTCATTCTCCTGCACACACACACACACACACACACACACACACACACACACACACACACACACACACACACACACACAGTTGACTGTGTCCCACCACATAATGACCCTTATTTCACCATGCTGACTGTGACTCATTGGTTCGGTCAGGAGACCAGAATGTCAAGCTCCATCTCTTTTATATATTTTACACTTGAAAACATAAATACATAGGTAAAGCTAAAAAAATAAATAAATAAAAAAGAGCTATTGTGTGAGCCATGCGAGGTGAAGGGACATTTATTTTTCTAGTTGCATATTTTTGCATTGAAATGTGTGACCTAACAGAATGCATTTAAAGTGAGAGGGGCTATAAAGTAGGTCTCATTAAGAAACACCGGTATATTGCTAATATTAACCATAATTTTTGTAACGTTAAACATCTTTTTTTTCACTAACTTTCATCACAAAAAAAGCAGAAAAAGAGCACACATCTGTCGAGGTTGGTATAAAATGAGGGTGTGATATAGTATATATATAGAGTGCAAGTTTTAAGTTACACAACACAAAACAGCTAAAAGTAACGTTAGCTAGCTCATACTACCAACTGCAAAATCTCACTCTCAAGACCAAACTGAAGCAGCTTGTTTGTCATCCAGTATGACACAGTTTAAGTAATTTAGTCACGGATAAAAAATAATTGTGTAAGTCATGGAGGTTGTGGTAATTTTCCTCGAATTGGCAGGGCAGGGTAATTAGCTTATTTAGCTAACGTTACTAGTGCACCAGTGATGATTAGTAATGGGTCCATTCATATTTCTAACAAATTTGTCACGCAAAAACATTTCTGTTAGTGACAGCTGTTGGGGTAAGAAGCCACCACATATGGCTGCTTGCTGGAAAACCATGCCTCGAGTTAGGAACAGCATCTTTTATCTACTGAGCTCACATGCCTCCACACTGGCATGCCTGCATCGGGACATTACAAAAATATGGGAAAAAATAACATTGCCAATTAGATTTTTTGGTTACAAGTGGATTCAGAGCGAGATACCTTTGCATAGCATAAAGGCACAGGTGTAATTAATAACGTTAACGAACCAGCATGTTCAAAAGGCCTACTGTGGGCCTGGAGGTGGGAACTGGGCGGCAAGTTCTGCCAAGTGAAGCCGATGTCGAAGTGTCTTGAAACCTGCATTCTCTCTACTGGCCACGAGGGGGCGACTCCTCTGGTTGCAAAAAATAAGTCTAGTTGTATAGAAGTCTATAGAAAATGTCTCTAATTCTCACTTGATTTATTACCTCAGTAAACATTGTAAACATGAGTTTATGTCTCAATCTCTAGTGTCAAGTCTTCTTCAATACAGCATGATTTTCATTTAGTAAATTATTGTCCATTTAGAGCCAAATAGACCATAAAGCAGCGTATGCCTTAGGGCGGGCTTAAGTGTGATTGTCAGATCGCTGCCACTACCAGAGCCGTATTCAGCGTATCAACATCACTCCTCTGCATTCCAAAAATGGTAACTTCTGTTCATTGTTTACAAAAAAAAACAACGTTGTGATGGCCGTAATCCAAGATGGCGACGGTGAACTCGAGACTTCGAAACGGCAGTCCACAAATCAACGGGTGACGTCACGAAACGACTAAGTCCACTTCTTGTATACAGGGTGGGACACATGGAATCCAGCAATAATGAACGTAATCAATGAGGCTAGGCCTGCTCCATCCGGTTCTATCAGATGTCAAAAATATATGTTGCAAAGAGCTTAAAGAGGCTACAGCTTGAAACTATATATTTTCTGTATTAACTTGTTGTTTCCAAGATTTCATGTTGAAAAGGTTCAAGATAGACAGTAAAATGCACGTGGGCTTGAAACACTAGAAGGTGATACCTGGAACAGCAATGACACAAGCACCTGCAAAATGTCAAGAAAGGGTTGTCACAGATAGTGAGTGTGTGTGTGTGTGTGTGTGTGTGTGTGTGTGTGTGTGTGTGTGTGTGTGTGTGTACTTTTTCTTTCCGTTAGCTTTAGTACTACATAATAATAATTTATTAACTTTTTTTTTTTTTTTTTTTTACTTAACAGTCACTTTCAAAAGGTATTTGCCAAGTGGACAGTGATGGTGGTGGGATTCTCTGACAATCACTCGAGGACCGTGAACTTTTCCCCACAAAAACAAACACTCGCGCGCACGAACACGGACACACGGAGATACACGTGGAGATTTTGTAACGAAGCATTTGTTATTATTTTTAGTTAGCCGCATATGTGCTGTACAACAGTTGTTTTATACAGTTGTGAACGTCTTCCTCGTCGTTTCTTTTTCCTGTTGTTGTCTGTGGACTGGTTGAGTTATCCGAGTCGCTTTAAGAAAAAAGAAAAAAAATCACTTCCCAGGAGAGAAACGTCAACTGAGACGAGGTTAATGCAGTCAGAGACCGGACGTTGTTCTTTTTCAGAACTAAGCATTGCGTCGTCCGTGTGAGGTTTAAGGCCCTAGGCAGAGTCAAATAATTATAACAACAACTAAGTAGTGTCTGTTATATATGTGGGGAAAAGGGAAGTGCACTTCAAAAAGCTTGGTGGAAACAAGTCCAAACACTCCGGGAATTTCGTTTTTTATAGATAATATTTACAGTTCTTAAACCTGGTCTGATACAATGTTTGTCCTTCTCCTATACATTCTGATAATTCCTGTTTCATCCCGTCTCTTCACCCATGTAGAATTTATTAAAATCGTAACTCTACAAGAGTCGGCTCATGGCTCTTATTCTGAAAGGTCCGCCCGGAAGCGGAGTGCCTGTCGCAGGCTGGCTTGAGTCGCTTCTCGCTCAACTTCAGAATGAACCCGACGAGAGGAGAACCCGTTAGTTCGCTAGTCGGGAGAAACGGTCACCGTCCATGTCTTTAGGACACAAATACCAGCTCGCTGACAACAGTTGCTGACAGCAATGTCGAGAGAAAACACCACTCGGAGTTTGGACAGTATAGATCTCGCTGCTTTAAGGGTACGTTTTAAAATGTTGTCTTGCTTTTTCTTTTTTCTTTATTTTTTCTTCTTTTTTTTAATGAAATGTGTTTGAGTAAACATTGCAGGATGTGGTGGGTGTTGCTTGAAACTTAACGGCAGGGATAGTTTCCAGCAAAAACTCAACCTGGGCAGTCGAGGTTTTTGCCCCCCCTCCCCTCCTCTTGTCTAACGGTCGGCTCTGGCTTTACGCACTTTAACGAAACGGTTCTGCGCGTGGAACGCTTCACGTGCAGAGAGCCTCGTAACGTTACCGTCCGCGCGCCGTGTCCCGTTCGCTGTGTCGTAACGTCACAAGCTAACGGTTCTACGCACGGGAGCTCTCTTTGACTGCAGCCGCTGAAAAGTTGACATGCAACAAGTGACAGCCCACTGAGTCCAACTTTGTACCTCTTTATTGACACAAAAAACGAGGAAAAGAAGAAAAAAAGCCCTCTAGTTACTGGCACAAGGCTGTTTGAACCCAATTCACATAATTATAATACTTTATAGCCAGTTGGAGGTGTTTTTTATGCTGGTTTATGGAAATTAATTTTGCCTCAGTATCAATGCCAGTGTCCCTTTTTATGGCAGTGTGTTTCTAGTTATGTATTGTGAGTTTATGTATCTTGAGCTGATAATATTTCTATAGCCAGTGAAGCCAATACCTATAAAATGAAAGATGGCAGTGATTTTATTTTTTTAACTCTCATTCCTTGTCGCTCGCAGAGTTTTCCCCATTTGCTGTCTCACTTCCTCAGCCTGCGTCCCAGTACAGCACCGCATTGTTCCTCCTATAGTACCGAGTACATAACGCGTTCAGCCGAGCATGAACCTGTTGCAGTACGACTTTGTTGAAATGTACCATATTTCTATATTGTCAGTGCACCCTACTTGATGCTTATCTTGCTTTATCTCGACCCCCCATCCCCTTTGTTCTTCTTCCTCCCAGGACCCAGCAGGTATCTTTGAGCTGGTGGAGGTGGTTGGCAATGGAACCTACGGTCAGGTGTACAAGGTGAGCGCTCGCATGGTGTCACAGGAGCTTGTTGCACGCACGGAACACAGAACACTGATACCAACACACATGCACGGTCGTGTCTTCCATCTAAACCTTGGTTTACATAGCGGTGAGTTTAGAGCATGAAAAATTGGCTTGTTGTCGTTAAAAAAAAAAAAAAAGAAAAGCCTCTCAAGCTGCACTCACACAAACGTCAGTTCTAGTAAAACGTACTACTTCCAGTTAGTTGGGAGTAAAAAAAAAAGCAATTCTCAGCTGACTGAAATATCCTGTCAGCTCTTACAAACAGAACACACACACACACACACACACACACACACACACACACACACACACACACACAAACGTGTAGAGCATCTGCAACATCTTTTAAAGGCCCTGGGTGGGGCTCACTTCCTTATCGCAATATCTGTTTGTGTATGAGTGGTTTGTGGTTTGTAGGAGGTGTTGAGGCCTATTTAGGTCTATGCAGACGGTTGTGCCCTCTGCGAATCATGTTTACGGGCTCCTGCGAGACCACAAACCATGCATAACGTGGAACCCTTTCAGTTCTGACCCTGAAACACAGAGATCTCTTTGGGGGAATGAGGATCGGTGTGAAGGGGAGTTGAGACCGTTTGTCACTTTGAGAGTCCGGTCAGAAGACTACGATTGTTTGTACCGTCGTCCGAGATTTAAAAACATCATTGCTACCTGCAAAGATAATGTCAAATTGCTTTAATCCAAAATGAATAATGCGAGATGCATGAAACTATAAGAAAGGATTTTTCATTGCTCCTGCAGCAAAAAGACGTGTCGGAGAGAAATCAGGTCAGGTTCTGGTCACTTTTAGAAAATAACTACTCCAATAAGAAAAAATTCAATTTTAAGGGTGGTATCCAAAAAATGTGTGGTATAGCTTAAAAAGGTAAGAGTATGAATAAAGGTTGAGGTTAAAAGTTTAGGGTTTACGAACGCTTCTCACGAGTGTGTGGCACAGAAGGCGGGTGTGTGCCTCTATTGCTGCTTGATTTCCTGAAAGAGGAAATGTTGCAAGAGATGCACAGGACAGTACGGCCTGTGTCGGGCTTCACACAGGCTGCTTTTAAACGGGGCTTAAAAAAAAGAAAATCCCAAATTTCATCAGGTGACCCACATTCATTGATGCTTTAACAAGCAGAAACCTAATATGGATGAATGTAACAGTTTTATAGATGGGGACTTGCAGCAGTTGCAGCAGTGATTGTGATCTTCATTCATGTTCAGATTAGGAGGCATCCTCCGGTTCTGCAGTGAAGCCAATGTGTCTTAAAACTTGCATTCTCCTCTGGTTGTATAGAAGTCTATGAGAAAATGACTCTACTTCTAACTTGATTTATTCCCTCAGTAAACATTGTAAACATGAGTTTATGTCTCACTCTCTAGTTTCAAGTCTTCTTCAATACAGCATGATGTTCATTTAGTAAATTATGGTCCATTTAGAGTCAAACAGACCATAAAGCAGGGGATGCTTTAGGGCGGGGCCACTGTGATTGACAGGTCGCTACTGTTAACAGAGCTGTATACAACATCTCTACGTCACTCCTCCACATTCCTAATATGGTCACTTCTGTTCACTGGTTGCGAACGAAACAACATGGCGACGGCCGTAATCCAAGATGGCGACGGTGAAATTGCCGAACTCGAGGTTTCAAAACAATGGTCCACAAACCAATGAGTGACGTCACCATGGCTACGTCCACTTCTTATATACAGTCTATGATCAAGATACTACAAACAAGGCAATATACAGGAGCCCACAGACCGTTTGAAAAGGTGTAACAGCTGAGAGCATTTTTATTTTGTAAAGTAATGAATGACGGACATGGGATTGGGAGTAGTAGTGATAGTGTGTAGTGCTGACAGGCAATCGACTGGACCTTAATGTGGACACGTGAATATATCTTTCAGCATGTTGTGTGTTTGTGTGTGTGTGTGTGTGTGTGTGTGTGTGTGTGTGTGTGTGTGTGTTTTCAACCATACAGCGAGTCCCATCATGGGGAAACAGGACAGGAATAGGGCCTTTGAGAACAATGACTTGTGCCACACACACCAAACACACGGCCCCTTAAGAAAACACTTAGTTGTGGATTGACGTGAGGAGATGCTGACATCCCGGGCTTTTCCTCTTATTTATTTACATGTGTGTTGCATTTCCGTTACATTGTCATTTTTAGCATTTATTAATGTGGCACGAACGGGAAAGTTCCAAAATAGGAGAGTGCATCAGAGGAAGGTTAGGTGTGACCCGATCACAACATGATAACAGAACATGTGTTTCTTCTGTACAGTGCTGTGTGAGTGTTTAGCTGGCCAGAGCAACAAAAAGCTGACCAGATGTGGGATTTGTAGTCTTTAGACTACAGGTCGGATTTTAGGTCGGCAACCTGCATGTGGCCCTTCAGCCCCTCTGTCGCGGCTCCCTGAGGCTTTGACAAAAAATAAAATAAAAAATAATTTTATTGCACAGTGGACAATCTTTCAAAGGGAACACCTCTTATCTTGGAGTTTGAAGTGATACTGTGTCACTGAAAATAAAAAACAGTTTAAATATTTTTTTAACTAAAATGTGCGTCACATCCTGTTACGTCGCTGTGAAGCACCTTTCCCTGCAGGTGGCGAGTCATGGTTCACAGACCCCCGCCCTCGGTAAACTATCAACGGATGAATCCAAAAAGAGAAAAGTTACGGAGGAAAATAGAGAGTTTATTCACGATGCTGGCTTACCTGTCTGCTTGATATGTGGTGAGAAATGAGCGAACAACAAAACATATAATGTTAGAAGACACTTCCAGAACAAGCACACAGCATCTACTGAAACGTATCCAGCTGCAGATGAGCGAAAAAAAGAGCGATTTCTCAACTGCTGCAGCAAACTGAGCAAAGTAAATCTACTTTCACGAAGCGGATCAAGTCTGCAAACTCAACTCCTGCAGCTGGTTCTGAGGCAGCTCATGAGAAGGTGAAGCGTCCGGCAGTAAAAACATATCCGTCCTCAGGAGCGTTTCCAAACTCCTCCGTCCTCGGTGCTCTAAAACTCTGGCATAGCAAAAAGATAAGTGTTTTAAAATGGAAACGTAGTACTGTTATTTTATTTATTTTCAACAAATATGGGGAGGACTCACGCTCCGCAGGCCAGTGTATTTTTTATTCTCCTCTTCATAAGAGTTTGATATTGTTATAACAGGTAAAATAGCAATACAATGTAAATAATTGTCTTTATTCTTGTTCCATAATTTCATAAATACAACAAACTATAATTTTTGTATATATAATATGACTATATATAAAACTTTATAAGCTGTGATATCAAATAACTGTTGCGGCTCCAGACGTATATTTATTTGGTGTAAAATAGGGCAAAATGTCTCCTTGGACAGTAAAGGTTGCCGACCCCTGCTTTGGACCGTACTAATGAAAGGCAACGGGCTCAGGTAGGAGGGGATGGCATCTGAGTAGCACCGCGAGTGGTTGCGGCGCCTTGTCGCTCGCTTCCGAACTTTTGAATGGCCCCCGATCACACCGCCGCACGTCCCTAGAAACACGTTGCGGCCACACAAAAAGCTATCTGGCTCCTCTCTTAAGACAAGCATAAAAGTTTAAAAAATTCACAACTTTTCTGCGCCAGGCTCGTCGATGTCACACTCGGCCAATCAAATCAAGCAAGAGGCGGGTCTACAGCGGGCTCGCTGTGCGAGCGCCCGGGGCTTTACAGACGTGACTGTCACAAATAGTCCACTGATAAACGCTCTATTGACGTGTTTGATGATTTAACAAAGTTTTTAGACGCTTTTAGAAACAAGGTTTCTTAAAAAATGTACATTTCAGTTCATATTTTACAGCAATATCCAATAGTTTACAGGATATTCAACCTTGGTTTCTTTCTAATGCATTTAATGCTTGACTTGTTTCTTAAACAGGGCTCGTACAAAGGCAATAAAGTAGTCAAAGAATACAAGATATGAGCTAACAGATGATTACAATTCCTCCCCGGCATTGTGGAAGTTGTTTTTTGCCGTTTTGTCAGTTACACTCGTTGTCCTCTTGCCTCTTCACAGTTGTGTGTGTGTGTGTGTGTGTGTGTGTGTGTGTGTGTGCGTGCGTGCGTGCGTGCGTGCGTGCGTGCGTGCGTGCGTGCGTGTGTGTGTACGCCTCTGGTGTTTTGTAGAATACTGCGACAAAGAGTTGAGAAAAGACACCTTTGTGTGTGCTTGGAGCTTGTGTCCAGGAAACCAGGTTTAAGTAAGGACACGCAAAATTTCAAAGACACACAAGGATGAAGAGGCGGAGGAGGGAGATGTGTATCTGCGCACGGTGATGTGCACTTTGGTTGCGGTCCCTGCCATAAAACCACACCGATCCGCTCTTGTTTGGTGAAATGGTTTCCGAGTTCCACTCGGGTTACGTTGCCAATTAGTCCCGCTCTAAATCGAAGCCTTAAAGCTCGCCCGTTGTAGCATCGGGAGTTGATTGTAGTGATTGCAAAATGTTAACCATGACTGGTGTTTTGATCCTCTAATTGCTGGTTAGGTAGATATCACGTCAACCCAAAACCCCCGGTGTCAGCGGGGAAAGTGAGCCCCCGTTAGCCTCCTTTCCATTTTAACTCAGCGGAACGGCCTC
Source organism: Ophiodon elongatus (assembly GCA_016806645.1). NCBI lineage: Eukaryota > Metazoa > Chordata > Actinopteri > Perciformes > Hexagrammidae > Ophiodon > Ophiodon elongatus. The sequence goes on along the minus strand of JACSYO010000075.1, from coordinate 658,927 downwards.
CTCATCAGCAGACGGGTACAATTAGAAGTAACAGAGAGTCCGATGGAGAGCGCAGAGGGCTGGAGAAAAACAATCGGGCCTTTTTTTCAGCCAAATTGCCCCAGTGCACTTGTTTTTGCTTTTTGCTTTTTCCACCGCATTGTATGATCTGAGATGATTATATAAATTAGAGCAATGAAGGAAGCCACCGTGCAGATTGAGACATCGCTTTATCGCGGAACAAGACGACACACGGCGCTCTCTGTTGTCGGTCTCGAACAGACGGACAAGGAGGTTCGAGAACGAAAACAAGGCAGGACCCAAATAGGAGAGGTTATTACAAGAGCTGTGTTCCGGTTATCTGTGTGCTACAGTTTGCATCAGTAATGAAACTTGGCTTTGACCTGTACGTGACATTCAGTGCCGCAAGCTCCACCCAATGTAGTTTCTCTGCAGGCTGGAAAGCAGTGCCACGGCAGCGGGGAGGTTTGTAGCTCAAACTGGATCCAGGTTCCTGCAGTTGAAATGCAGGTAAAGGTCCTCAGACCCTCAAAAAGGTCCCCGACAAGACAAACCCAATCCCCCTTTTCTCCTCTCTTATCATGCACAGATTTCACTGTGTTCGGCTTCAGCACCGTGTGCACACAAGGATCAGATCATCTGTGTCCAACTGATGCGGAACACACACATATGCACATTACTATTAAAGGCTGCATTATGTGCGGTAGTAGTCACATGGCGGTAGTATGCATGCGGTAGTTTTGGGCCCCGGGACTAAGAAATCCCTGACAATCTGAGAGTCCTGGCTTTTTTAGAACGAGTAAACAGCTTTTCTTTTGTTTATTTTTGTTTGTTTTTTTGCCATGAATTACTGATGGTTTACCCTGCCCGTATTTCAAAAGAAGGCCCATTCAGATGCCTGCGTGTTGCAAACCTAAAAGTGGAGAGTGGCTTCAGGTCCCCTTGAACAGCGACACACAGAAGTAATTTCAGCTCTTAAACTTGTCAAATAAACATTGCTTTATTGGGCATTCTTAGAACTGCATCACCACGGGGACGCGAGCCCTGTGCATGCTCCTCTCACTCAGCATCTAGTCATCACACACACACACACACACACACACACACACGCACACACACGCACGCACACACACACATACACACATACACACACACATACACACACACACACACACACACACACACACACACAGAAACAGAGAGACAGGGCGTTTCCCTGTTTGCAGAAGGAACTTCCCTTCCTTGCAAGCCACTGCTGTAGAGTCCTCTGTGTGTGTGTGTGTGTGTGTGTGTGTGTGTGTGTGTGTGTGTGTGTGTGTGTGTGTGTGTGTGTGTGTGTGTGTGTGTGTGTGTGTGTGTGTTAGAACGTCAAACTCCCCCAAAGCAAAGTGCTGTGATGACTGCTGATGCAACACTGTGCTGCTCTGAGTGGAGCCAAAGTATTTTCTTTTGTCAGGTCTGACCTCATGTAGAAAACAAGTCATAATCTTAAACACTCGTTTTACTCACGCCCTCTGGTTTTAGAGTCAAGTTTGAGAAAGGTCGAAGCCGTTCCAGTTTGGTCCAGAGCGTCGCCTCAGTAAACCTGACTGTGCACACTGCACGGCCCAAAAAAAAAAGAAAACCAGCTGGCTGCAATACAATACAAGTGAATCACTTACACTTCCTCAAATCCTTCTGGCTTCAAGAGCGTCACTTCCCTTTTCTGTGACCCACATGTCATCATTCTTATCCCACTCACGCTGACTGATCTGCTGACCAAAGCGTAAAAAAACAAACACTCTGCCATCCTAAGATACACAAGATGGTTTCTTTGTGATCAAAATATTCCATTTCTTCTTCATACTTAGAAATGGAGAGCTCAGTTTACGCTGTTACACATTGCGGGGGTTTTTCAGCTGAGGGACAAAGAAGTAGGAGACCCAGGGAGACAGGAAACATCCTCCAACATAGTGTCCAGTTGAAGAGATGTGTGTTAGAGGAAAAAAGCAAGTGGGAAAGAGACAAAAGGAGGGGACGGGGGGAACAAGGAGAGAGAGGGCAAAAGGAAGGAAGGCAGAGGTGAAAGGCAGAGAGACAGAGAGGAGGGGAGGAAGGAAGAGGGAGGGAGATGGATGAAATTTAGAGAGAGAAGAGGAAAGTAGCCCCCCATGAGGTTTGGAGCTATGCTTTGTGCTGATCGCCCGTATGTGTGTGTGTGTGTGTGTGTGTGTGTGTGTGTGTGTGTGTGTGACACAGAGCAGGGAGACCATGGTCGGGGGGGAAGGGGGGGAGGGGGGGCTACTGGTTACAGGAGGGACTTGCTTTCTCACTCTACTTTCTAATTGCCAACACTAAGATTCAAAGTACAAGGGTTCTATTATATCACACTGACATAAAGTTGGGGGACATCAGCAGAGGCTGAGATATCCAGACTGGTGGGCTAAGCTCTGAAATTGCTGTCTCCTACAATTCCCACAACGCAACTTAGCCTTTTAAAGCTGCACTCATTTATAGTTCTTCTGTTGACAACGGAGCTTTTTTTCACAGCTGACACTTTGACTCATCAGAGCACGACATGCAACACCTGGAATGCAGCTGTGACTCTGATTGACGACCGTGTGACACGTCCAAATGTTTGCCGTGACAAAAAAGGGAACGCTGTGAGGAAAAGCCCCGCAGATAATTGTCACCCAATTCAGCTGTTATCAGTAAACAAAACAAACATCAACTCTGATAAACCCACAGTGCTCATCATCGTTTGACAGGAACCAGCAGACACGCTTAATGCAGCTCAGGCAGCGGGAAGGCAGTTAAATGATTGCAGCGTTGTTTCAAAGGACCTCGATTATATTTCCGCATTTCTGTATACATTTTCAAACGTATACAGCGAGACCAATATATTTGCAATACGCTATCATCAGCCCATATATTGGTCTAGCTCATTATTCCGTCCAGCTATACTCCTGTCAACCATCTGAAAATGATGATTGAATCATGAATCTATAAAACATTCAATTCAAGCTTAATCTGTTATATATATATAAATATATTTTATATAAATCATCTAGCTCACAGTAGACACACACACACACACACACACACACACACACACACACACACACACACACACACACACACACACACACACACACAGAGAGGGCCACTTCATTTTCTCACTCCTGTCATATGACAGTGGGACAGAATGAGTTCTCGTTCAGTGTCATGTCAAACCAGTCCATCTCCTTTGACCCCGTAGTGCCAGCCAGTGAAGGGTCCATGTGAATGGACTGGGGGTTGTTTCTTTAGCGAGCACACACACACACACACACACACACACACACACAGACAGATATGAAGCCTTTAAATAGCACCGTTCCTACAATGCGGTCTGGTGAGGAGAGCTGATGGCGTCCGTCCAAGCACAAAGTACACATATGTAAATACAGGGGGGACAGATAGAGAGACAGAAGAGGGAGCTGAGGGAGGGAGGGGGACATGTGAGAACGTTACACAGAGTCAGAGGTGGTGAGACAGGAAGTTGGATCCAGTAAAAGTGTTTCTCTCATTTTGTCCCCTCGCTCTCCGCGGTGCATTCTAAATGTCTCTCTCATATATCTGATTAGCATACGTATGGATATATTACAGTAACCTTTTCACTGACACAATGTAGTGTTCGCTCATTCCGCCACTGTATGTGTGTGTGTGTGTGGGGGGGGACAGAGAAGACATTTGTATCAGGATTTATTTGCATATGCGTTTGATTCCCAGCATTGTACGCCATCATAACGTGTGCGTGCAGGAGCCTGTGTGTGTGTGTGTGTGTGTGTGTGTGTGTGTGTGTGCGTGCGGGGGTGTGGGTGTGCGCGCGCTCGCGCGTGTGTGTGATTCATCGGTCCTCAATGTCAAAAAGTGAGCAAGCTTTCTCCAATTATTTCTGGTGGAGAGCAGAAAGCCCTTTGTGTCGGCGGTGCATGTCGTTAATAAGAAGCCCGGTCGTGAGTACGGGGCGTCTCACTTTGGTGCGTGGCGGTGGCAGCACAGCCAGCGGACAGCGCGGAGTCTGATGGGACAGGAAGGCTATTTCCTTATTTATAACCGTCAGGCCCAGTGGGCTGCTCACGTGCCACAATTCTTTGCAATTATGGAGACAGCGTCCTCCGCTTGGGGACAGAAATCAAGTCCAGAGAGAAAAGAGGCTGGTGAGCCCGACACAGCGCATCTCACGCCCGATATGTAAGGGTAGTAGATTTGAGAAGGGTATCGGCTCAGAGTCTTCACTGCTCTGTTTCAGTGAACTTACATGTCATAACATTTCACTGTTCAGCTTATTTTGTTTCTACCCTTGCCGTGCCATTGCATTGGGTATTTCACAGTTATTTTTTAGATTATTACCAGGAGTTAATCACAGGTGGGCCTCGTTATGTGCATGGAGCCACCATGCAAAGTGGTGATGTACGACCTGCCGTGACTAGTGCCGCCACCGATTCATTTGGTCAACCTCTTTATTTACTGTTTATGGACTGCCATATTCAAGCCTCAAGCCATCTTGACTTTTTGCATCCAATGAACAGAATTACCATATTTTGAATGTGGAGGAGTGACGTAGAGACGCCATAAACATCTCTGGTAGCGACAGCGACCTGTCAATCACCTTGTAGCCCCGCCCTAAAGCATCCCCTGCTTTATGGTCTGTTTGACTCTAAATGGACCATAATTTACTAAATAAACATCATGCTGTATTGAAGAAGACTTGAAACTAGAGATTGAGACATAAACTCATGTTTACAATGTTTACTGAGGGAATAAATCAAGAGAGAAGTAGAGTCATTTTCTATAGACTTCTATACAACCAGAGGAGTCGCCCCCTGGTGGTCAGGAGAGAGAATGCAGGTTTCAGACAGCAGGTTTTCCGCCTGGTATTTACGGATACATTTCAGTGTTTGCCCAGCCCCCCCTGGAAGCATCTAACACCGATATAGATTAGTTAGCCCACCTTGTTAGCATTAGCTTTCCGACTAGACTGCTCTAACTACTGTTCCAGGAGTTTGTACAGTGATGAGACAGTATGCAGTGCAGCATAGAGAGTCACACTCACGACATGTAGTTCAGCTCATACCAGTGCCAGTCAATCATAGAGAACAGAGCGACTGTGAATGTAGACCGCATCAAACAGCGCTACAAAACACATCAACATAATGATATTAACGCACACACTGAGTCCTTTTAGCCGGGTTGTGACTGGTGAGTTTCAACTGCTGACTTTAGTTCTTGGAAACTCCTGAAGACGTCTCAGATGTGGACATACTTGAGTTAGACACACAGGTTTGATATCCGCCACGGTTCTAACGATATAATGCAGCAAGCGATCCTGTGAGTGGAATTTCTTTGGAAAGGGAATAGAAAGTGTTTTTCTAAGAATTAGTCGCAGGGAAAAATAAAACACAAATAGGCAAATATTAAGAATGTAGTGTTTGTTTTCAAGTCTAGCAATTTCTCTGAACCTGTAGCTGACTGATTGAGTATAGTGGGATTTGTCATGCCCTCCAGTCTATTGCACACACACACACACACACACACACGCTCAGAGCCCTGTCATACATCACAGCTTAAAGGCTTATAGAGTAGCTACTCTAGTATCTTGTCAGCTTTCTGACTCATGACAAGGTTTTCAATTTTCCCCTTTTCACCTGACTGCACTTTACAGCTCTGGCTCTCCCCCCCTGTTCTCCCCCCTCCCCCCCGTCTCCTTTTCTGTGGCGGCGCCTCCTCTCATGAGAAAAATTAAATTATGTAGACATAGCCGCGTCCAGCGCCGAAAGTGATGACACAATCCAAGTGTTGGCCCAGAGGAGGTGTTGTAGTGTGTGTGTGTGTGTGTGTGTGTGTGTGTGTGTGTGTGTGTGTGTGTGTGTGTGTGATTTTTAACACCGATACTAATCGGACCAAATGTGTTAGAGTCTGGGCCAACACCACGTTTGTTGTTTCTGAAATTTATAATATTTAACATTTTGATCGGCCGTCATTCCCATCAAGATCACTTCAAACACTTTTTTTTCGCAGAGTTGCACCTGTGATTTAATGAATGTGTGAAGAACATTGCCATGAGCCTCCCAGTGTGTGAAGGGTCACTTTTATTTGTCATCACTGACGTAGTCCTGATTTGATCAATAACTGTGCACACATCCTCATTTGGAAATGACGTGAGACATATTTAATTTTTTATATCTGGAGTCAGGAACGAGCAGCATTCGGGGAGTTTCTTACAGACACAACACTAATCCCAGGGACGGTGTGCCTGTTCTCCACGTCACCACATCTGTGTGGTTAACTCTTTGTGCGTGTGTCTCCCCAGGGTCGCCATGTCAAGACGGGCCAACTGGCAGCTATCAAAGTCATGGAAGTCACAGAGGTAAGACATGGAATTACACATTGTGAGTATTAAATGTAGAGCATCCGGTGGTAGTAATCTCAACATCGCCAGAACCATCAGATAATCATGCTGTCAATGTAAATTGCCTTTTTCTTTTTCTTTTTTTTTAATCCACTCGTGACAATATTAATGCAAGATACACAGATCCTCCTGCATGGTCTGTAACGTCCAGACAGGATGTCCTCGGAACCCTAGAAGATCTTATAAAGTCTTCTGTGGCTCTGAAGGGAGAGTTTACAAGTCTGAAAAATAACCCCGACGATGTCATCTAGGATTGGTCTGAGTCACAGAGTTCTAAAGGCAGGGCTGGTAACCTTGAGAAACTATCAAGAGTATGCAATATCTTATTTTTTAATGATTGCACCAAGAAAAAACAAAACAATAACCCAGTCTTTCGCAATGAGAGTAGCTAGCAGCACCAGCTCCTAAAAATTGCTAAATCTAGCTAGAAAGTTGGCAACATTGACAACCCGGCTCCTCAGTCCTCCCTCCAAAGCCACTCCCCCAAAACGATCATTATGCACGTTTGTCACCAAATGATTGGACGGGACTTTTACTTTTACAAATACGTTTCCAGTACTTGTTAAATCTCTCACATGATCACGATTACGTTCTCTGCTGGCTCAGTGCTAACGCGCCAATCTTAAATGGTGACCATGGTAAGCATTAGGCAAGGCAAGTTTATTTATATAGCACATTTCAACAACAAGGCAATTCAAAGTGCTTCACATAAAACCATTAAAAGCATCAAAACATAATGCAAAAGGCATATATATTTGCTCAACATAAACATGTTAACATTGCTTATGTTTGCATTTAGTAGTACAGCCCCACAGAACTGCTGGAATGGCTTTTATTGTTGTTTAAACAACATTCCACTGCTTCTCAATTATTAGGATTTGTTTAATGGGAAATCTTTGGGTTTTGGACTGTTGTCTGACAAAGCAAGTCATTTGTAGACATCATCAGGCAGCAACCTCTCTCTCCTGACCACCAGGGGCCGACTCCTCTGGTTGTATAGAAGTCTATAGAAAATGACTCTACTTCTCTCTTGATTTATTCCCTCAGTAAACATTGTAAACATGAGTTTATGTCTCAATCTCTAGTTTCAAGTCTTATTCAATACAGCATGATGTTCATTTAGTAAATTATGGTCCATTTAGAGTCAAACAGACCATAAAGCTGAGTATGCTTTAGGGCAGGCTTACTGTGATTGACAGGTCTCTACCAGAGCTGTAGACAGCGTCTCTACTACACTCCTCCGCATTCCAAATATGGTCACTTCCACCCACTGGTTGCAGAAATCCAAGATGGCGACGGCCATAATGCCAAACTTGAGGCTTCAAAACAGCAGTGCACAAACCAGCGGGTGATGTGCCAACTTCCTATATACTCTGTGGTTGTGATGGTCATTTTGCACCATTTCCTCCATTTCATAGACCGAATCATTTATTGATTATTAACTAGGGGGTGGGGGGGGGAGTAAACACTGGTTGGAGTAGTTTTTATGCAGTTTCTGTTTATTGTATCAGAAAACAAGCATAACAAACTGGTCAGGCTTAATGCTTCTTTCCACTTTTACACCTCACGACAAGTCTGCTTACTGCACAACTGGGAACACTGGTTTCTTTCCTGTTGATTGGATTCTGGTTCCTCTGTGTTGCAGACAAACTCTGTAGCAGGAAATGCTTGGCCATTATCTCCCTTCTCTCTCTCACAAACACACACATACACACACACACACACACACACACACACACACACACACACACACACACACACACACACACACACAGAGACTGCAGACACAAGCAGGAGGCTTTGTGTTTTAGACGGAGGTGAAAGTTCAAACTCTGCCTTGTCATTTTCTCCCCTCCTGTCCTGTGGAGATTTAAAGGAGGTCAGTGACTGGGAGAAGCTCTCTGCTGTTTCCTCTTTTCTGATGAACAGCCACATCCAGCTCCTCCACCTTCCCTCTGCTCCTCCACCCCTCTCCCACAGCCCTGTGTAGATTTAGGGGTTCAGTGAATTGCAGAAGTCATTTCCGAGGATTTATAGGGAGAAAACAAAAAGAAACTGATGCACTCTGTCTCCTTTCCTCTCTTATTCGGTCTTTGTGTCTCAGAACACTGACCAACCTCAGTTGTTTTGTGCAGAAAGGGCAGTGGTTGAATTAGGGTCAAATAGCCGAGTGAGAAGGCCATGTAGAGGTCACACAGCAGCCTGATTGGAGATGCTCTCTGTCTGGAGGTGTACGTGTTTGTGTTGCATGGACTCTGTGGGAGAAAGGTTTTACAAACCTTTAAGCCAGTGTAGATGAACCTCAGTGCACAAGCAGGATTAGCAACATGTCCTGTTTGTGATGTATAGTTTACATCTCCAAGGAAGGAAAAGCAGGAAGAGAGGAGGAGGATGCATGGTATTCTATGTAGGACTCTTAAAATCATCCATATGTTGTTCTAGAACAACATATGGATGATCCGGCAAGAGGCCTGCGCAGAAAATGGCGTAATTAAGGCCGGGGCGCGAAACAGGTGGTCTTAAAAATCTTCACGTAAGTAAATATCAATTTATTATATTTTAGCTAATCAAATAGTTTACAGGATATTCAACCTTTATTTCGTCATAATGCATGTAATACTTGTTTCTTAACAGGGTTTATACAAAGGCAATAAAGTAGTCCATGAATACGAGATATGAGTTTACAGATAATAATAATCCCTCCTCGTCATTGTGGAGATTGGTTTATGTCCTTTTTGCCGGTTACATCTACACCTGTGGGCGTATCTCTGGGTTACACTGGTTGTCTTTTTGATTCCTCACAGTTCATTTTGTCTGTACGCCCTGTGGCGTTTCAGAGAATAATGCATATGAGTATAAATGCCTCCGCACATACTGCGGAAGCTCGCACTGCGGCGCAAACACAAACACAGCTTTACTCTTAAAGCGCCCATCAAACTGTCTGACATTGATGTTTTCACTAGCCTGGAATAGACTGTGCATGTAGTTTGATTCCTGCTGTGTGCGTTGTGACGTTTTAGGAAGAAGAAGAGGAGATCAAGCTGGAGATCAACATGCTGAAGAGCTATTCCCACCATAGGAACATCGCTACTTATTATGGAGCTTTTATTAAGAAAGGTCCTGCTGGACAGGACCACCAACTCTGGGTTTGTTAACTACTATATCTGTTATTGCTGTTTTTTTTTAATTTTTGAAATGACTCTTTTCTTTGTTGTTTTTGTTGTATTGAATAGCTGCTATCCTTCTGGATTTATCAAGTGTAGTCTTTCATCATTCTCATATTGGACCCGGTTGTTTGGGCTGTTTTGACATCTCATCTCGATGTGTCCCTCTAGTTGGTGATGGAGTACTGCGGAGCTGGCTCCGTCACAGACCTGGTGAAGAAGACCAAGGGGAACTGTCTGAAGGAGGACTGGATAGCGTACATCTGCCGAGAGGTGCTCAGGGTAAGCCGACCTAAAAACACCCAAACCACACTCACCACAGCAAACAAACAACTGGGGAGCTTTGTTTCCGAGGTGGTGTTATGGTGGGGAACCTTTTTTTAGTGCTGATTAAAACCGAGGTAGTAATTTGCGCGTGGATGTAAACTAAAGGCCGGGCGAGCGGCGCTGCAGCTGTTTGAGAAACACGATGCTGCTTCGGGTGTCGGACTCTCTGACGGAACATCAAAGAGGAGAAGCCAAACCATGTTCAGGGACCAGCATCCCTCTCATGTTTTCCCACTGTGACTCCGAGGGAATGACTGATGTGATTACTTTTTCATTTCGATACTTGAAAGGCCAGTTTGAACGACATGTCTGTAAGGATGTTATGCTTATCGTTATGAGGGATCACAAGGTCCTGAGAAAGAATGTCCTGCGTCGTGTGCGTCTGTGGCTCCAGTAACGAACCTACTCGTACGCAAACAAATCAGCTCAGTTCCAACATATCTGATGGTATCAAGGTCAGAATGAAAGTGAGAGGATTTCTTTTTATTAAGACAAAGCGCTCTGGATGGTCGCCAGTGTTTTCCCTGCTGCTGTCAGCCGTGCTGTCTCTTCATTGTTTCAGCGCGCACACACACAGACACACACAGACACACACACACACAAACAGACACACACAGAAACAGACACACATACACAGACACACAAACGGACACAAACAGACACAGACACACACACACACACACACACACACACACACACACACACACACACACACACACACACAGAGAGAGACACACAAACAAACACAAACAGACGCTGGTGAAGTCATTGTCTGAAATAAGACTCACTTCCTCTGTTTGTTTAACCTCCTTTGAAGAAGCGAGAGCACACACACACACACACACGCACGCACGCACGCACGCACACGCACACGCACACGCACACACACACACTGACGCGCACTTGTCCAGGCTGTGCCACTGATCGGCAGCCTCCGTGCTACTCGGTCACTCAGCTACCTGAACCCTCTGAACCCCAAAAACCGCCGGCGTGTTTGACTCCACCGTTTCTCAGAAGCTGTGAAAGGCGTCGTCCTCGTCAGGTTTTCGTCTCTCCGATGGTCTTTGAGCACGTCATGTATGCCGAGCGCTTCCGTCACAAAAAGCATCCAAAACGAAGCTTAAACATTGTGATACGTCATCGAAAACCTTTTATTCTACATGTCTCATTTGCAATCTGGCCCTCAAATAAACCGTTCAAAGAAACCAGATACTGTAAAAAAACAAAAACAAAAAAAAAAACATAAAATTCTGCACAACCAGGAAGCCACGACTGACTCGGCTGAGACCAACAGTCACATGACAGAAATTCAGTGGAACTATAACTAATCTGTGCATTGAGGAGAGGACAGGAGAGGGTGTAAAAATGTAAACAGTTCGATATATATATATATATATATATATATATATATATATATATATATGTATGTATGTATGTATGTACATATTTCCGTTGGTAACACTTGTAGACACAAGGAAAGATTCCAGTGTTTTTCAATTCGTCTTCTTTATGATTCATGACTTGGTAACTGTGTTATACTGCACAAAAAGCATATCTGAGTTCCCTCTTCTTCTTGCCATGACTGTTCTGTTCCCATAGGTGCAGGGCTTTTATTTTGCAGTGGAAAGCAACGCCACAGAGAGAATGTGACGTCTGCTTTGGGGTTCAGAGGGCTGAGCAATAGGAAGGGAAAGGCAGGGCAACTAACTCAAAGTAGATTCTACTCTTTGTTCAGTGTTCCCTCAAAAATACACACATAATGCTTCCACTCTGTTCAAGGAGTTGTGCCTTTTATATTTATAGTGATAGTGGTCATCTGACTGTGTGTACGTGTTTACGTGTGTGTGTGTTTATATTTGTCTCCCAGGGTCTTTCCCATCTTCACGCCCATCATGTGATCCACAGAGACATTAAGGGACAAAATGTTTTGCTCACGGAGAACGCCGAAGTCAAACTGGGTATGACACATCCACACATGCACTCTGACTTCTCCGGCACGTCCGCATGCCGGCGGGGAGAACCGCGGAGCAATCAACAGTCATACATGCACGCACGCACACATACCAAAATCACAGAAACGCAAAAAAAACACCTCGGGGGCGATTGGAGGGCGTTACATCGCCTCTCGTTTGTTTGTGTTTCAGTCGACTTTGGAGTGTCGGCGCAGCTGGATAAGACGATCGGCCGGAGGAACACCTTCATCGGTACGCCCTACTGGATGGCTCCCGAGGTCATCGCCTGCGACGAGAACCCAGAGGCCACATATGACTACAGGGTACGGAATCACACACACGTAGCGGCGTTTCTGGCCAACTAGAAGCACCTTTCATCGTTAGTGTAAAATAGCAGACGTTTGGCTCGACGTCTTGGAAATGGCGTCTGTAATTCCTGGAGCTGTTTCACTGAATACGAGCTGAGCTTCACGTGTGCACCGGTACTCAACCTTTTTGTCCCGTCTCTCGTTCTCAGAGTGACCTCTGGTCTTTAGGCATCACCGCTTTAGAGATGGCTGAAGGAGCCCCTCGTAAGTAAAATAAACTTTGATTGATGTCTTTGAAACAATTACGTGTGATTCATTCATCCCCTCTCTTTTACCGTTGGTCCTCTCTCTCTCTCTCGCTCTCTCTCTCTCTCTCTCTCTCTCTCTCTCTCTCTCTCTCTCTCTCTCTCTGTCTCTCTCTGTCCCTCTCTGACTCTTATCTCTGTCTGTAGCTCTCTGTGACATGCATCCAATGAGAGCGCTGTTTTTGATTCCACGAAACCCTCCACCCAAACTCAAATCAAAGAAATGGTAAGCCTGTGCAGAAAAAAACACTCCCACATCTGTACACACACACACAGCAGGAAGTAGACACACACACACACAGCAGATGGTATTTGTGAAAGTGGTCTTTGTTGTGGGGGCTTCATGCGTCGGACAACAGGCAACACTTTCGTCCCACGATGAAACTGAGAAGCTGAAACATGTCCGGACATGTTCAGCAGGCAACAAGATGCAACTCCAAGCATTCGTTCTCTCATTAGAATGGACACAATGTTGATGCTGCCATTTCTAACATCTCAAATGGGAGTTATTATTTGCCCCTCTCATGTTCTCCTCCCCCTCCATACATAATGGACGATCCCCTTCAGCTTGAACCGGTCGTTGAACTCATGCTGTCTTTCATTCAGTATTAATGTCATCAGAAATGCCAGTTTGTAGGACAGCTTTTAATAGCTCTGGAGGTCCGGGCTTCGCAGAGCGTCCCCCTCTCCTTGTAGCTCGGGGGGGATGCCGAAGACAGAGAGCAGCAACACACGTTCCTGTTTTCTGATCGCAGCTCGGACCACACGCCTCCTCTCCCATCACAGGAGTGTGTCTGTGCGCTGATGTTGCCCGGGTAAAAACGTCAACAAGGTTTTTTTTCTTCCTTGCTAACATTCCAACAAGTGATAAGTAGCTGACATTCTGCGGGTGAGTTAAAGCACATGTTTGAGAACATGGTGGCGTGATGTGTTGGGGGCTGTCTTTGATTTGAATACGTTTGATTAATTGACCTGCTGGTTTTCATATGGGCCCAGTGCCTTTCACTTTTCCTTGTGCTCTACTGACTGCATATTTATTTACACATTATTTTAGTTTGCTCAGATGAGGCACTTTATAAACTGCTTTTGGATTGCTTTTTGTCTTTTTATTATCATGGTCCGCTTTATGCAAACGCTCCCTTAAGAACGAGATGATGTCATGAAAGTTAGTTTAACTTAAAAACAAAGAACATTTGTTCAAAAATCATCTATCGTGATAAAACTCTCATCAATACAAATTCCTCAACCTCTGTGATGTCATGTACATTTCCACTCCAGTCTTTGACTAAGCAACTTCCCATTTGTCAACTCTTCATTCATAGACTCTATAGGACTGTGTTAAAGGCTACGTTGGGGCTTATGATCAAACATATAACCTGTCGTACATTCCACAGATTTTACTAAGAGTATGTTTTTGACAACTTTCCTTGACCGCCTCCTTCTGTCGTCCCGCAGGTCGAAGCGCTTCTTGTCCTTCGCCGATAGCTGCCTGGTCAAGAACCATCTGCATCGACCCACCACGGACGCCCTGCTGAGACACGCCTTCATCAGGGATCTGGCCAACGAGAGACAAGTGCGCATCATGCTCAAGGATCACCTGGATAGAACCAGGAAGAAGCGGGAGAAAGGTGAGGGAGAAATAGATGTAATGGTACCAGATGTGTTAGAAATGGGAAGAAAAGTACCGACATGAAACTGCTCACAACAAGGTCTGTGGATTATCAGGAGATTCTGGAGGAATACCTCCAACCCTCGGAAACTCTAGATTGATGAATAGAACTACATGGTCTAGATAATGATGTGTGTTTTTGACTTTTGGGGGTGAACTGTCCCTTTAAATGCAGTCTGCCATTATAGTTGGACCAAAACCTGGACTGTGGGCAGATGTTTTATTTTCTCTCTTTAGGATTTCCGGAGTTCTTTTAGTCAAACTTCAGACTCCAGTTGATCCCAGTGAGTCAGTAATAAATCACTTCTTGTGCTTACAGCGGAATTATTCAGCTGCTGCTTATGTTGGATGTCTTACAGTGGTGATGATGAGGATGATGATGATGATGATGATGATGATGATGATGATAATCCTTGGGAATGTTTATGCCTCTGCGCTGACTAAGCAATATCTTAAAAAAAAGAAACTCTGAGGGTAAGTTTCGCAAATTTAGCAAAAATGTCCTCTTGGACTTGGTGGTCAAAGGTCAAAGGTCAAGGTCACTGTCCGCCCAGTTCCTGTGACATCTCAGGAACACCTTGAGTGAATTTCTTCAACTTTGGCACAATCCGTCCACCTGGACTCTTTGGTGTACGGACTTGATTTGGCTTTTCAAATGTCACTGACTCTACAGAACATGGCCGTAACTCAAGGATTCATGTGCAAATTATTACAATTTGACACCAATGTCTCACAGGTCTCAATGATGTGATGACATTTTGGCAGACATGGATGTCAACCGCAACCGTGAGGCGCTAGTCCCAGGAGCCAATCAAACTCCCGTCCTGATTTAACGCCCACATTTACTCGAGGTCGAGGTCCTCATCTCTCTCCTGCATTGTTGGAATTATTTAGGTGTTTGAGAGTGGATTTCTCTGACAGCGGCAGTCAAGGAATTTAAATAAAGTCTTCAGGGCGTCTTACAGAATGGATTCTCCATGATGTCTCACGGATTCTCTCTGCATTGGGTGGGTTTCAGGCTCTCCACACAAACTAAAGCTGAGACAGTGAACCGGCTGCACTCATGGCCCAGCAGCTGCTTCTCTCAGGCTGTTAGAAACTCTGCGTTTCTGCTCATTTACAGGAAAGGGTTCATTAGGGCGCCGGTGTTACCCACGAGCAACTTCTTTTTGCACAAATTATACTTTGTTCATTTAGTAAAGTGTGTAAAGCCACACGTTGTCACACATAAAGCTGTCCACTATTCCTGCAATGCAGTGCAACCCAAAATCTGATTTTGGGGGAAGGAAGCACAGATCATGTGACGACAGTTGCATGCGCATGAATACACCTCAAAAAATGCAGTTCATACACCACCACCGGTTGCCAGTTATGCCAGATATTTTAGCTGAGTCGAATGCAGAGGGAGGGCGACAGCCAGACGGCCAGACCAAAAAAGAGGGAGAACGTTGGGTCGGGCCTAAAGGCTGTACGCGCTTGACCTTTCCATCCAGTCGGGAAAACCTTTTACAGGCGCAGAAAGGGATGATGTGCTGAATATGCGATGGCAGTCAAACTGTGAGAAAAACAGTTTGGGGAGGGGGGGGGGGGGGGGGGGGCTTCGCTCCTCTTTTGTTCTCTGTTGTTGTTGATATTCGAGCAGTGTGAGACGTCCTCGTATTGTCCATGAGGTTTATTCTTCATTTGGCTGACTGAAAGACAAGCGGGACAAGAGACAAAAAGAGACAGTGATAACAATGGAGAGAGAGAGAGTGGGAGGGAGGGAGGGAGAGAGAGAGACTGACCAGAGAGAGAGAGAGAGGGGGAGAGAGAGAGAGAGAGAGAGAGAGAGAGAAGCTGAGAGGGGAAGGAAGGAGGAAACAGAGTGGCCATCTGGTTCTAATCTTCTGTTAGCTTATAAAAACACACTAATGACTGGTAGACTTTCTGCATGTGTGTGTGTGTGTGTGTGTGTGTGTGTGTGTGTGTGTGTGTGTGTGTGTGTGTGTGTCACCCCTATGCCTCTCCAGAGGAATGAAATGCCGGTAGTCTTAAGTGTGTGTGGGAAAAAGTCACCGCTGCAGAAAAAACCCCAAAAAATAAATATGACGGGACAAGATGCAAAAAGGGACGTGTCATTTTCAGCATAACCAGGAGAGCAGTTTGGCCAAAGATTGTTTATGTTTTGAAGGATGAATCACCCCCCCACCCTCACCCCGCAAAAGGAAGAGGGGCCACTCCTCAGTCAGCGAGAGCAGGCGTTAACCCTCAAACCTCTCGTCCCTCCCGCAGCTTTTTGGCTCTGAAAGACGCGACGCGAGCCAAAACTCTCAAAACGTGACATCACAGCAGCGGAGCAGACGTTTCCTCTGTCCGATGCAACAGCCAAATTTGTGCGCTAATTTTTTTTCCTGGCTTGAACGAACACACCTTTCAGCGCGTTAATGGCAACACATGGCGCGAGCCACTTCCACGCCGTGTGTTGACCAAATGTTGTGACGCTGCGCGGGCTGGTACCGTCTCCCTGGCCTCCAGACAACCTCTGGAACTGTGCAGGGATTCTGGTGTACGAAGACTTGACGCAACACTTTGACAACTTTCCAATCCAAACTATTAGGTGTAACATACATCTAAGATCAGGGGTGTGTGTGGGCAGGGAAAGACGGGTCCCGTAATAGGAGGCACATGTAAGAGAGAGACTTGGGTCAGGAGATGAGTCAGCGATGCCGATTTGAAGCCGTGGCGTAACAACTCTGTCACTCACTTTCCTATTGCCCAACTTCGCCCGCACTCTACTTTTGCGTGGCTTCGATAATGACTAAATTGCCGGCGGCGGTAGACGGTGGCGGAACAAGACGGTGACGGGCATGGATGAATTCTTCATGAAACAGTGGCCACTTCAGAAAAAGGCCAGAGACGCGAGTAACGGGGGCCCAGAGGAGAGGAGCCACAGCAGTGCAAACACACCGAGGGCCTTCACTCCAGGCTCCGCCCATCCCCCTACAGAGAGTGCTACCTGAAGGATGCCACACACCAAAACACTGTAAAATCATATTCATGGTCTTTATCGCCGGATATATAAACTCCCTGTGAAGAAAGGAGTCAAACGTTTGGAACAGCAAAGGCGTTACGATGGAACGAAGGTTGAAAGGTGGAATATCCCGTAAAACGCTTTGATCTGGCAAAATATTCACTCAAATTTAAATTTCAACTTTATTTTATCTGTTATGATCAGACATGAACTTTCACCCTTCCTTCGAATGTCTGAGCAGTGGGCTCCCGTGTAGCACCCAGGAACCAACTTGGTGATCGAACCGCCGACCCTTCTACCTCCTGAGCCACGCCCATTTCTAAGATATACTGCTTTTAAAGCATTTAAAAACAATTTGGTCTTCTTTTTTAAAATCCTGAGACACATATATATATATATATATATATATATATATATATATATATATATATAACAAAAATAATTCATCGTTCATCTTCTTAAGTCGTGTCTGAAGAGTTCCGCGGTGCAGCCGAACTCAGTTACAATCATAAAGCCAAACGCTGCGAGAACTTGTGGATCAAATGTTCTTTGGATCGAAATAATCCAATAATACTTGCAAGGAGATGTTTGAGTTTTATTTTATTTTTTGCATGATATTAACCAAATATTACTCCTATTCTCTCCCCGTACTTCTCAGAGGGTCCAGAGTACGAGTACAGTGGCAGTGAAGAAGAGGATGACGAGGTGACGGAGGAGGAAGGGGAGCCCAGGTAAACGCCTTCTCACACAAGGCGTTCACAGCGCCCCTGGAGCGTTCTTCACTTCACAACGCTCTCCGTCCTTCTGACCTCCTTCTCTTGCAGCTCCATAGTGAACGTTCCCGGAGAGTGGACGCTGAGACGGGAGTTCCTTCGCTTACAGACGGAGGACCGCGACGGGGGGAGAGACGGGGGCCACGGGGGAGGCGGGGGTCAACCAAGACAGCAGGTAGGCATCGAGGACACGTGCAACCTTTCACACACTCAGTCACATTGTGGTTATTTACCGTCAACGACAACATGTCAGTGTGGAAGTTGGATGTTAGTGTGTTGAGTGAGAGACGGTCATATAACTTTGTGGAGTTTTTGTAAGTTATTTAATAGTCAATGTTTTATGATTAACATACAATTGACGAAAGAAAAGTTATAAACATGTTTGTCTACGCTGTCAATCTCTACAAAATACCCCACATGAAATCTAGTCAAACGTGTGCACAGGATCTGTTCTTATATTCATACATTCAGATATTTTCACCGGCTCCAGTTCATCAATTGTGAGGATTTCAGTCAATCTTTGGGTTTTGGACGTCACAAGCAAATCAAACATCACTACGGGTTCTAAAAACAGTGACTGGCATTGTTCCACTTTTACAAATGATAAAATAAATAATTAGCAATCAATCGAGACAGTGATTGGCAGATCAATCAATGATGATAGTAATAGTTGGTAATCGCGGCCCTGATTCATATTATTAGTAGTAGTGATGTAGTAATACAGTAGTAGTGGTTGCAGGTTGTGCGTTCAGTACAGCGAGTTCAGGTTCCTTAACTGAAACGGGAAACGTGACCACCAGAGTGTCCGCTCTGAGCTCTGAGCTCTGATCCTGTGTCACACTCAGCCATTAGACCTTCAGTCCTGTTAAAGGTTGAAGTCTTACTGGTGGAGCAGCAGGCCAGTCGACCCCGGGTCAGAGCCAAGTCAACGTACCATCTTTCACCTTTTAAAAACCTGCATTGTTTCCCTCATTTCATTTGCAACTGTGACCGTACAACCCCTCCTGCCCAGGCGTTGCAGCAGCACAGGCAGCAGCTGGCGGAGCAGGAGCGCTACAAGCAGCAGCTGCTGGCCGACCGGCAGAAGAGGATCCAGCAGCAGCACGAGCAGCGGCAGAAGTTAGAGGACGTGAGTGCTGCTCCATCACACTGTTCTCCTGTTTTAACTCAGCGTTAATAGATCAGTGAGCAGGGAATACAACCTTTCAGAGTAAGAAATCCCCCCCCCTCACTAGAAGCCTTCAGTGTCACCTTCCATCTCAGTTACTCTGCCCACTGACCGCTCTCACATGTCACGTGACCCCACGACAACTGTTGTAACTCTGTGTCATGTTGATGGTCAGAGAGACGTTTTACTGCAGGGGGTTCTTGTTGAGCATGTCAGCTGAATGCCTATAAATAGAAAGGTCATATGTTGGCACCATGTGAACAAAAACAAAAGACAGAACAATACACTTATACTTCTAAATATTGTAAATTATGTTGACTTCCTGTCCATATCTTTGTGACTACCGGCACCGTTTGCCGTTTCCAGCAGCAGAGGCGGCAGCTGGCAGACTGCGCTTTTCAGTGGGCGGAGCTCCAAGAGATCTTGGTGGGGGAGGAGTCTGATCTCCATGACAACAGAATCTTATTGGATGAGCGAAACAGGAGGAGCGACAGGAGACAGGTAAAGACATGCTTCTGGTCCGCTAGACGCTTTGGTGTGATGAAATAAATGTTACTATGTTGGTTTGTGCTAGTTTCTAACGCCTCCGTGCCGTTGACCGCTGGACACGTCCTGCTTCAGGGTTGTCCGACCTTCAGGGCCATTATCACAAACGTAGGAATTTCAGGAACGCCTTGAGTGAATTTCTTCAAATTGGGCACAAATGTGGATTCGATGACGAACGGATCAGATTTTGGTGGTCAGGCGTCATTGTGACCTCACAAACCAGCTGGTCTGCTCCCTCGTGCTGGGCGGGTAGTGCACAGTGGGTTTATCATTACTTTTACACTGAAAGCAGCTGCACCCGACACTGATGAGAGCAGTAAGACTGAACCGGAGCTCTGAGGCTCAGTTCAGCGTTTAGTCTGAGCTTGCGCGCCAGAGAATGACATCATCACAGCTTGGTCGTGCACCTCTGAATTTATGTACCTTGGCGCTCGATCACGTGACTCTGACAAATAGTTCATTGATGAAAACGATTTACATGTCATGGGATTATACAAAGAAGGCTAATTCACTTTTAAAAGCTTTAGAAACAGGAAGGCCTAAAAATCTTCATGTGATTAAATATTTTAAAGCCAAGTCAAATAGTTTACAGGATATTCAACCTTCGTTTCCTTATAATGCATTTATTGCTCGACTTGGTCCTTTACAGGGTTTGTACAAAGACAATAAAGTAGTCCATGAATATGAGATATGAGTTACACTCTTTCTCTCTTTGATTCTTCACATTACATTTAGTTTGTCCGCCCTCTGGTGTTTCAGAGAGTAGTGCAGCGCAGAGAGTATATTTGCCTCCGTTCATGCTTGTTGCGTGTGTGTCGTCTGCGGAGGCTCGCACTCCGGCGCCAAGAGGGAGAATAAAGAAAGCTTGAAGTTGCCCGATGTAAAACCAAAGCAGTCATTTCACCCATTGTTCAAAAAGAATGATTTATTATTCCAGCTTTAAGCTTTTTAAGTTACTTCTTTCATGCAATTTCTTCCTGATGGATTGGCATACTGAACCTCCGTTTCTTTAACACCTCATAAAATTCAAATATGAAAGATAGGCAGCTCCGGAAAAAAACGTGTCATCATCTGACCTTTGTGCCACACCTGTCCCGGGCCAGTCACACCTTTTGATACAAATGTCTCAAATCCAGATTGTTTGGGGATTCGTAGTTGATGTACGACCGAGGTTACATAATATCTGTCTTTACCAACAAAAAAAAAAGCTACCCGTCAGACGAATGTGCTGTGGCAGGTGTGTGTGTGTGTGTGTGTGTGTGTGTGTGTGTGTGTGTGTGTGTGTGTGTGTGTGTGTGTGTGTGTGTGTGTGTGTGTGTGAGGCTCCATGGGAGAGCTGATGCTGCAGTGAGTTAACATGTGAACTGGAGGTAGATTAAAAACGTTCCCTCTGTCGTTTTATCCCTATTTTAGGAAGACCAAACTTCTTGAGGTGGGATGTGACCTTTTTGGATCCATTTCCATCAACTTGAATCCCGTCATAATACGAGAAACGTCCTTCTTCTCATTATTTAACGTGTACATTTCACATCAAACGGGCTTCTTCCTGCTTGAATCTAAACTTGAGGAATGAAATAAAAGACGGGGTCCGGTTATAGAAAACAAGTGGTCATTGCACTGCTTGTTCAAAAGATTTTGCCAATCAGTCAGAGACTGAATAAGAGATCCTTTGTTCTTCTGCAGCTTTGTGTTTTTGAAGAGGATGGAGTTATAATATAATAATAAGATATATTCTACTTTTTTACAACGTAATTTACAACGTCAGACAAATCTTTCAGCGATTTAAAAAAAAAAAAAAAAACACCTTTGCTTTGAAAAAGTGTGTTTGTGTGTGTGTGTGTGTGTGTGTGTGTGTGTGTGTGTGTGTGTGTGTGTGAGAGAGTGAAGTGTCTCTACCAATTCCAGTCATTTTACAGAAAGACAGATAGCTCTCCACGATATCACAGTCCTTTTTTTACTCATTAATTTGAACACGGAGGTAATGAATCCATCCCACACCCCAGTGAGTTTCAATAGATGTACATTAACACCGAGGAGCAGGTTAGGAACTGTGATTTCTTCATGTAGAAGACGCTGTCTTTCAACGCTATTAATAGCTGTCCGCTTACATCGCATGTCTGTCTGGTGTGCTGGTGGTCTGTACGTACTGGGTTCTGATTGCACAGATTGCCTCCGAGTCGTTAAGTTCAGGCGAAGCCTAATGGATCCATCTGATGCTTCATTACGTTTTAATGCATCCGCATTTAATTATGTGACGGGCTCAGTGAGAGCGTGATGCGACGGGATTGTATTTTGTCAGATGGAGAGCTCGTCTTGGTGCAGTGGTTCTGGTCGCTTCACACGCTGATGGATTTGGCGAGCGTCACGCGGTATTTCAGTGGCGTGTCGGCGGCCTAAAGGTGGGAGACGTGTTGGAATCACCACACTGCACGGGGACGGGGGCTGATCAGCTGTAACCCCAACCGCTTTGTTATTGTTTGAGTCTATGAGAAAATGACTCTACTTCTCTCTTGATTTATTCCCTCAGTAAACATTGTAAACATGAGTTTATGTCTCAATCTCTAGTTTCAAGTCTTCTTCAATACAGCATGATGTTCAAGCAGACCATAGAGCAGGGTATGCTTTAGGGCGGGGCTACGCTCATGGTCGCCAGAGGATGTATCCTACTGACTTTGGTGATCCCCTGAGTTTTCCTGTAGTGCCGCCAAGAGGTTGACATTTTAACCCTCACCCACGTCCTGTTTTTACTGTCCTGTCTACGAGGAACATAGGGGATTTACTTTAAAGTAAAATTACCAGAAAGGAGACCTTTTTTGAAGCTGATACCTTTTTTGCCAAGCTAGGGAGAGGCAGAATATTTAGTTTAAGACCGAGTGGTTAAATAACTTGTAATTTTGTAATGTAATGAAATGAGGGTTTGGTACCGAAATCAATCAATCAATCGATTGACTGTTCTACTACTCGTTGCCACTGGTGAGCTAAATACTTGCTCAATCAATCATTTAATCATTTAGCTCAAAGAACGTCCACAGAGCTGCTGGCTGAGCTGTCATCTCTTCTGTCTCTGTGGGTGCTCGTGACTCCCAGTGACTCCCAGTGACTCCCTGTGGCACCCAGTACAGAACGTTTGCTCCCAGGTGAGACTTGTTGTACAGGTTAGTGCTGGTCGTCGCCGTATCGATGAGAGGAGAGGAGGGTTGATTGATGATTGGGTTCTCCCTCGCTGATGTGAGGCAAATTCAGAACTAGGATATGATGAGAATAATGTGTAGAACCTGCGCATGTGTCCGCCCGCTGACCCCCGTTAATCAGTTATGGACCGGTTTGCCGTCTCTGACACCCCCCTATCTCTGCTCCGCGCTCCACAAGGGCCGTTACCGGTACCGGTATGATTTGGGTTGTGGTATTAAAGATAAGATAACGACGTTAAACGGAACATGATGCTCAGACTTTGTCATTGTTTGAATAGAGGAAGCCTTTTTAGTTTTTTTATGTTTAAATAACAAGCCCAAACTCTTTTATGAATGTTTTTTTTTCACATCCCTTTAACTTTATTGCTTGCAGAAAGCTTAAAGATGTACTTATTTCAAAGCTCCTTCTGATGCTTGGCTCCGCCCCCCTGGTGATCGGACGATGGGACGATCACGAAACCTGAGCTCTCCTAGGATTATGGCTCAGGCTGCCCCCTCTTAGTCTGTTGTTTTTGGTCTCAGCCGACGAAGATGTCTTCAGTCGATGAGTCGTATTGATGCTTTTCATGCTGAATGACCTTTTTCTAAGAAGCAAATGAGCTTATCTCTGGTAAACACAAGACTGAGAGTGGTGCTTTTGTGCGATTCCTTTTACAGATCTGTCCATTTAAATCTTGAACTAATTGGTTAAGCAACAAAAAAGTCAACGGAGAAGTTCTTTGGTCGAGGAATGCAGTAATTATGGCTGAAATGACAACTGTACAGAATTCATCCTGACGTCTCGTCAAGCGGCTCGAGCTCCGCTGAGCGCGACCCCTTCAGGTCCAAGTCCAACGCACACGCAGTGTAAAGGCAGCGGCACAAACAGAGAGCATACTTCACATTGTTCACGGAGAAAGTTGGGACAGTTGGGACTAATTAGACACACGGGGGTTTTCCAGGAGAAAATTCAAAAAGAGGTCATGATGAAATATTTAGAGTCGAGGGCGTCGGCTAAAAGCTCCATGCCATCTTGCACACTCTGAATATTTTAGTTCCCACCTCTCAGAATTCTGCTCAAGACCTCAGTGCACCCTAATTAAAGTAAGCGTGTGTGTGTGTGTGTGTGTGTGTGTGTGTGTGTGTGTGTGTGTGTGTGTGTGTGTGTGTCTTCAGCAGGACCAGGCAGGCAGACAGCGGTGTGCCGATGTGTCAGTAAGGCCTCTGGACTCCGCCGCAGAGCAGGTAACAAACCTTCACTCTACGTTTTCACCCACTCGTCAGTAATTCTTCCATTTTTTTCATATGAGTGAGGGCCGGTGGAGTTTTCTTTTGCAAGCTTCTGAATGCGCGAGGTTTCGGGCATGTGTTTGTGTGTGTGTGTGTGTGTGTGTGTGTGTGTGTGTGTGTGTGTGTGTGTGTGTGTGTGCTGCTAACCTCTCAGGTGGACGCTCTTTCTTTCGTTCTGTCATTTGTTTCTTTTCTCTTCTGTGATTTCTCTTTTTTATGATTTCTACACGTCTTCCCATCTGACCTCGTCCTTTGCTTCGTCTGCTGCCTGTGTAACCTGTTCATGCTGGGTGTGTTTGTGTGGAGGCAACAACAGAAAGATGAAAACTTTGTGACATGTGGATGCTTTACTGAGCCTGAAAACAGATGCACTGGTAAAACGATTCATTAGTTAATTTTTCTGCAACAGTCTGATCATTGTTTTATTGTCGAAGCACAAATGTCTGTCTGGATCGAGCCTCTTACTTGTGAGAGTTTGCAGCTTTTTGTTTGTCTTTTGTGATGGTGAACTTAAAGCCTCAGGCTCTTGGACCATTGGCCTGACAAAATGAGACATTTACATTTCTCAGGTGGATCAAACTACTTAGCCATGGCGTCTTCAGAAGCAGCGATGCTCTCACTTAAAAGGGAGAAGAATGAGAAGATAATTTTGTAAAGCTTTGATCCAAAGACTGAAATCCAAGAGGAATTGTTTTGTGAGAGAGAGAGAGAGAGAGAGAGAGAGAGAGAGAGAGAGAGAGAGAGAGAGAGCACTGAGTAAGATGAGAGGACCGGAGAGAGGTGAAGAAGACATGATTAGAAGACAAGAACAGAGCAAATTGTGTCTGGAGTGTCTTTGTATACCGTACGTGTGTTTAAAGAGAAGGGCGGCGTGTGACATAACCCAGAGGAGTTCATCATTTGTGAAGTTGTCATTCAAGGAGGCAGAGACAGATTGGAGTTTTTTTAAATGACAGTATTGGTGTGGCGTTGATGGAGACAACCGTGAGGCGTACCAGTGTCCCAGCAGGGTCGGATCCTGGCGAGCTCTAAAGCCAGCGCTGGTCTGCTGGTCCCAGCATCCCGTCTCCCTCCTCTCCTCACTTGTTGTTTCCTCCTCCGCTCTACTTTTTCTTTTTCTTCACATGAAGCTTTTTCATGCACTTGCCCTTTGGGCAGTTAGCTGAGATGTTTTTCATGTCCGAAATGGAAAATGTAGGCTTATAAATAAATAAGTAAAATCAACAGGGACGACGACAAATGGACAGAAAGAAACACCCAAAATTCTAAATATTGTCTTTTGACTTTGTTCTTGTCATCTATAGTAGTTGTTTGCATAAACAAATCATTATATCCTCTGGAATGTTTAGGTAAATATAAGTCTCAGTCAAGGGGCTGATCTGCACAAAGTGCAAGTGAATAAATGTACTTAAATGCAGCATCTTCAATTTTGTAAATCCACCCTCCTAAGATCACAAAAGCACATCTCCGACTCTCCGCCCAGAGAATCCACTGCTGTCGCACATCTGAGCTTCACCGCCGGCCGCTCTCTGTTTTCAGAGGTGGCTTTCTGTTCGTCTGCGTTCCACACCACAGGAGTGAAGCACATCCCGCCTCTCTGAGCGTGTGTCGTGTCGGGCTCCATGTGTTTCACCACCGTGGGGTTGGGGAGGGTGTGGGGGGGTTCTCAACCTGGGAGTGTCCGTTGATTTGCATTGAATACATACAAATAGTTTCATTCATATTCACGAGGAGAGAAAGTCATCACTCCTCCGGGCTGCATGTTCACCACGGAGCTCGTGTCAGCTGCTCTTGTTCCTAAATTAGAACACCTTGACTGTCTGCCGTGATGATAGTATTATTATTATTATTATTATTATTATTCCCTGGGATTTCCCTTCTGAAGTCAAATCTAATGAACCAATATTAGGCCATTCTCCTCGATATGGACAATTGTACTTCTAATCTAATTAAGAAGATAAGACAAATAAATCATCATCTGCATTCTAAAATGATCCCAAGTTAAAAACTAATAATAGCTCTCAGTATTTATGCAGACATTGTGCTTTGTTTTCCTGACTTGGGTCTCAAGGTCCCCTCTTGACTGAGATGTGAGTCTTGACTGATGAAATGTGCAGGTTCACATGTTCACATGTTCACATGTTCACATGTTCACATGGACATGACTCCACACAAACCCTCCCCGGCTCCGTCACTGTCTGTGTGTTGCTTTTCATGTCCGCGACGCAGAGAGCTCCGGCTCCGAACCAGCCGCTTCCGCACAAGGCCCCGCCCCGCCAGCCTCCGCCCTGCCAGCCGCGAGCCGAGCCCCGCCCTCTGGCGCAGCATCAGCAGCCGTCGGCGGGCCGGAGATCCCACCGCACGCTGCCCAAGGACCAGACCCAGCTCCTGTCGCTGCAGCACGACCACAGACACCGGGAGAGAGAGAGGCAGAGGCAGAGGGAGAAGCCTGTGGCGGCCGTCCAGAAGCTAGCGGCTCACGGTGGGAGCACGGCTGCCGCTGCCGCCGCTGCTGCCGCTGCTGCCGCTGTCGCTTCCTCGCCGAGCCGCCCCGCAAACAGCCAGCGCTCAGCGGTAAAACCCTGCCTTCCTCAGCTGTCTAGCCCCCATCACCTCTGTACCCCCACGCCCTTCAGTCTGTCTCTCTGTCCCTCACTTTCATTGAGTTTCATAGTTTATTCTTTATATATTTGTTTTGGTGGGATTTGCCTTGAAACTTGTTCCAACATGTTTGGTTTTTCAACATGTTTGGTTTCTTGTTTCAACATATTTGGGTTTTTTTCATGCCTTTGCATGGTGGCATGTACAGACTATTGTGCAGCAATGTGGTTCTGACATGCAGTTCAGCATCATACCCTCTATTCTTAGCTCGGTGGCTCAACCACACAGGGAACTTGAACAGGAAACAGACCAAAGGTGCCATTTCTAGAAGAAGACGTTTGTAAACAGCCAGTCAGATGGCTGACTAAGGTTTACAATCAAAGCAAAACAGCAGCTTTTATTTATTCCTTCATTCATGACATGATCTAGAAGTCAGTGAAGTTGGATTACTCTCACTGTATATAATGTTAGTCGTATGTCGCGCCTGTCTTCCCCTGTAACTCAGATGATCAACATCAAGTTTTTAAAAAGGACATTGAACAAAAACAATTCTTCGAGCTAAAGTCAGACTGAAGAGGTTTCGCTGAAGCAGTTGAAAGTAACACAGTTTTTAGGTGGGATTCTAAAGCGCTGACTGCAGGGACTCCACAGTAAAATGTGGTCTACAATCAAGTAGCCACAATAAAGCACTGAGTCGGCCTCCAGAGGGGGATGCGTCATGGGCCGTGTCACAGTTTCATGTTCCTCTTGTCATGATCATTCCTGGTATCCCACATTACTTACGCTCATATACGCAAAGTGCATTTATGGATGCATGTGTAGTGCAGTGCTTGTACTGTATGTGAGAGGTAGTGTGACTACCTGATTAAATAGTCCATAGACACACACGCACACACACGCACACACACACACACACACACACACACACACACACACACACACACACACACACACACACACACACACACACACACAGGTCCTACATGTGTTTTATGTTTTTAGATTGACCTCCAAGAATCCAACCTAGCCAGGCTGCTTTTGGCTGCCGGTCTGCCCAGCCAGATGCACTCCCGGCTGGGCTCTGGGAGCAGCTCGAGTCCCTGTACTCCAGCCATGCAGAGGGCTCACCTCAGCCAGGTACACACTGCTCTCCTCCCCCTCTCTTCCTCATGCGTCCAGCCTGTCCTTTTCCATCGAGTGCAGTGGGGCATTTTCATACACATGATGTTCAACTTTGGTGAAGTGTCTCAAAGTGATCATGTATAAATAGAATCTTTTAAGTTTTTAAAAAGTGACCACGGCTATGCCACTTCTTTTCCCCACAGAATGCCAATCTGCGCTCGAGTCGAGACGCCCCTCACAGCATCTCCATGTCAGACATGGCCATCTCCCCGCTGTCCCCGCTGTCCCCGTTTTTCCCCGCGTCCCCGACCGACGACGTCTTCTGGGACCCCGGGATGCCACCGAAGGTGAGCCACGGGTGTCCCATTAACTGCCGGACGACTCTGTGAGTTTTTCGAGGTTTAGATGACTTGCAGGAACGAGGCAAACATTGGAGTGACCGAAAGAGGAAGTCGGCGTCGTGGTCGTGCCAGCCGGCGGGTGAGGCCTGCGTCACATGAGGTTGGCATTGTGTGTCGGCGAGTGACACGTGTCTTACATTCCGGTCACTACAAGCTGAGGAAGCGGTGCGCGGCACGAGGTCGGCCCGCTGTGGGCGCGTGTTCTCAGAGCAGAGGGGTCACACCGAACCCCAAAGCTGGTTGTGAAGCGCTTTTCACTCAAAACATACCCGCGATAAAAACACGCCTCACTCTGTTGTTGCACGCAGAATGTGCTGTGAGATGTATTTACTTTTAACGGAACAACACATGGAGTTGACAGAGAGCCAGTCGTTTTAATGGTTTACAACTGCCCGAATTCAAATGTTCTCACACAAGCTTAAAAAGTCTTAAACTCTAACTTCATATCAGACTAACGGCTCTTATTTTGAATTATGTCGCAACAGTAGACAGGAAACAACAGACAGCGACTGTGTGTGTGTGTGTGTGTGTGTGTGTGTGTGTGTGTGTGTGTGTGTGTGTGTGTGTGTGTGTGTGTGTGTGTGCGAGCGTGCGTTCGGAGCCAGATGCAGGATGTGGGCAGCTTGTCAGAAGGATGACAGGTATTCCCACAGTTCACTTCCTGCTCTGCTGGGTGTGTCTTCCTCCTCCGTAACCAGGCCGCGTGACCCCAGGAGACGAGAGGTCAAGGGGTCACCAGCTGGTTGGTACGACTTGAGAGTTTGAGAAGAATGAAATGTTGAAAGATTCCCTTCAAAAAGGGCAGTACGTTCCACAGTTTGATCCGGTAACCGACTTCACAACGCTGTTCTTGTCATGTCACAAAAAAATATCCCTGAGTCAGATAATGTTTCCCCACC
Organism: Ophiodon elongatus; assembly: GCA_016806645.1. NCBI lineage: Eukaryota > Metazoa > Chordata > Actinopteri > Perciformes > Hexagrammidae > Ophiodon > Ophiodon elongatus. The sequence goes on along the minus strand of JACSYO010000075.1, from coordinate 629,789 downwards.
GCGTGTGAGATTTGGACATTTAGAGTTTAAATGTGAAGAAACGGCAAAGCCAAACGGTCTTATTAGATTCTCCGTAATAAATATGTCCATGTGGCTTATTACAGACTTTTATTGCACTCTGCTCGACACCCTTTAAGGCACTTTAGGGGTTGCCGTACATAAAGGTTTCATAAACCGCAGCAACCTTCCCATAATAAGCGGCTTGGCGAGACGCGAGATCCTCGTAAAGCGGAGAGCCCTCCCAAACCCATGCAAAGTGAAACAAGCCATCGGGACCACCGGCAGACTGACTGATGTGTTTCTGTCTCGTCTCTTTCCATTGATTCTTCTGCTGCTGCTCTCGGCCCAGGTCCCGGAGCGCACCACCTCCAAGTTCTACTGCCGAGAGCTGGTGATGGGACACAAGAGGGCCACCTCAAGGTAGACACACAGCCACACTGAACGCACAGGAACATGCACCCAGGACCTGGAGACACGTGTCGTTTGTGACGGGCGGTTATAAGTTATAGAATCTATATTTCATGTTGACGGGGGATCAAGTTAGTTCAACAGACGTTTTTTAGCACATTTCAGGCCATCGTTTGGGTTTTATCGACCACAACGTCACTGTTTTGGTTGATTCTCACGGCTTACGTCAGGCCTGTTTTTGAACGCAGCCGTCTGGTCTTTTAAACAGACGACAAACAGACAAGGTCAGCATCTAGCTAGAGAACACAGTGGAGCGTTTAGCAGCTCAGGAGACACATATTTCAGTCAGGAGTTGGTGGGGACCAAAACAGCTAAAGTGAGAGGGAATATTGGACAAAGTGTTGCCACATGTCTACCGCTGGGTATATAGGCAACTGTTTGCTACCATGTTAGCCATGACAACTTAAGGGCCAATATTTCAAGGCTATTTTTAGGGGTTGTTTCACTGACCCTAAATGGTAAAATTAATATCAACTAATACCTTTTAAACACCTAGTTTTGTTTCTAGTTAGTTGTTTATTGTTCTTGCACATCACATCCCTGCTCTGTTTTTAATTAACTGTGGAAATGGACAGAATCAACTAACTTTACTTTCTCTTGCAACATTGTTGAACCTCGATATGACAATATATGAACAAATCAAAAAGCCACACTGTACTCTTCCGTCTAAATGTAAGTCTGTCAGCTGATCTGTTAATAAGGCAGTATGTGCTCGAGCTCATAGTGTGCCCCTTATAGACTCACCTGCAAAGTGGAGTTCTACCAGTGAGGTGTTTCTTGACTTTGGGAACACCCTCGAGCTGGCGTAGCTGTGGTATCAGCTGAGCGGGGAGCCTCAAGCAGCCAATATGTGGCCATTGCTCGGCAGCGTAAAGACACAATGCATCGGTCTGTCCTTAGGTTGGACACAAGAGAAGTCTTAGTCTCAAGTAGAATGTGGACAAGCATTCTTTATTTGTAATAGATTTGGTATTGCAACCATGCTGTGAGCAGGGCCGTTCTCTACCCCACAGTTATCCTTTCAGCTCGAATGAGCCTTGTTTATTGTGAGGGTTCATATCGCACGACAGTTCAGCGCACCGCCTCTCACCCTCGGAGAACAGTCGTGGTCATGGGAGGAACTGATTAGCTCAGCTTGGATGATCATTTTTCGATTAGACGAAGCTAATGGCGAGGAAATTGGGTCACCTCGGTGGCAGCGTGAAGGATATACTGAAGATGAGAGAACATATAGAAGTGCATAACGTACGACTCACTCTCTACCCGGGCCCCTCCGTGTGTGTGTGTGTGTCTCTTTCTCCATCTAGTGGCGGTCCAGTGTCTGCAGCCGATAAGAGTGGACGGTCTGTGTCTCATGGAGTGTCCTCCTCCAGCAGCAGCAGCAGCCACCAAGGTGTGTGCCCACCTGAAGCCAGCACCTCGCTGAGCTCCGCCTCCCGCCGTTACCTGCTGTATGAGTCTGCTCCGAGATATGAAACTCGCGGTTCTGTCTGAAATGACAACGTTTGTTTTTCTCTGCTTGGGTTCCTGCATGACAAGAGTCAGAGACTTCATTGTTTTGACCTCAGAATTTAACTCTCAATATGCACTGAGGCAAGTGAGAGGAAAAGAAACATCTGGTGATTCATTTTCATAGTCTGGTCTAAATACTTTTCTCTCCTCTGTTTACTACTTAAGAACAGGTGGAAGAAAAGGTTCTGCCAGGACCATCTTTTTCAGTTCCTAAAAAAAGAAATATCTGTTCAACAAGTGTGGGGGGAGTTTAGCCAGTTTAAAAAATATCTGTGAAACAGGTGGAGGTAAGGTGGGTTACCAGGTGTGTGTTTGTTGTTGTAATTCTTATTTCGGCCACAAGAGGCTGAAGTACGCTTCTCCATGTTCTAAATAGGACAAACGCATTCATTTTTTTCCTTTCATTTCTTCCCGGAGAGTTTTAATTTACATAACTTGCTAACACACAAAATATATGTACCTTGTGTTTAGAGTGTATGGATGAATTATAATGGACCTGGAAGAAAACATGAATGCTTTTCGTTCTAATTAGAACCTCCTGTGGCTCCTGTGGAATGGGTATTACACAGCCAATGCTTCGAAAATAATATGAGAATTAAAACAAATGACTTATACTTTGGACTTATTCTTAAGTCATAAACACAGGAGAGAAAACTATTTACATCAGACTCAGATTTATTTAATGGCAGTAGCCTGAGCATATACGGTTTGCTTTTCTATGATTTAAAGATTAAAGATGTTCAAGTTCACCCCACACACAGAACACCACCCTCATAGACAGGCAGCCCCACCAGGCCCACCACAGTACTGTAAGGCAACACCGAGTTGTGAGTTCAAAGGTCGCTACCTGTGTCTGGAGAGAAGCCACAACTCGTCCTCGCTGTGCTCTCTGTGCACGGCACCGAGATGAGGAGGTGACATCGAGTGTTTTTTGGAGTTTCCTCCTCTGTGTGGAGTTGGGAGGAAGCGGCTTCTGATGCCTCCCGCTCAGTTCGCTGCCTCTCTTTCTTCTCATGGAGCCGCAGATCAGAGATTCTCCTGGAGACTCGTACTGTTTTTCATCCGCTCATGATGTGACTGAGGCTGCTTTCCTCAACCATACTGTTGTTGGAAAGGGTACCACGCACACATATTTGATATATATATATATATACATATAAAAATACAAATTGATTATGATACCTTTTGTTTATTACCATAAAAACAGCTGGTAGCATCTGTCTATCACGAGTAGTACTGGTGGTGCTAGTGGTTCTCAACATTCACAACAGACTGCATTTCCCATGAACCCCTTTGATTCATGCAACTGGTGAAGTCTTGTTGCTCAATATAATCATTTTACAAAAACTCTTGTTATGTGATGGCATCGTTTTTCTGTTCTCAAAACTGTTACAGAGCAAAGTTTTAGAAGCCAGTGCAGCAGCACCAACAGAGTCAGTAATCCTGCTGCCTTCTTTATTTTGTTACGTGTTCCCCAACACATCCACTAATATGGTCCATATAGAGGGTCCATGTAAAAGGGTCCATGTAGAGGGTCCACGTAGAAGGTCCACGTAGAGGGTCCATGTAGAGGGTCCACGTAGAGGGTCCATGTAAAAAGGTCCACGTAGAGGGTCCATGTAGAGGGTCCATGTAAAACGGTCCATGTAGAGGCCAGCTTTAGGTGGATGTGTTTCTGACCACGGCCTCATTTGTCCAGGGTAGTTATACCTCTCCCCACTAACGTTAGTCTTGTCAGGTTTCAGCGGTTTGCTTAACACCACCCTGCAGAACTGCCACTAATGTAATGTAACTAGTGTGTGTGTGTGTGTGTGTGTGTGTGTGTGTGTGTGTGTGTGTGTGTGTGTGTGTGTGTGTGTTGTAGGCTACTTCAAGCTGGAGAGTCCTCTTCTACAGCACCGTCTACAGCAGCACAGCAGGACGCAGGAGAACGTGACCAGTGGACAGACGCAGGTAAAACCAAACTGTGCCGCTCTTCCTCCCACTCGTCCACAGAGGCAGACAGTAACGTAATCGGAGCATCAGCTTAGCGACGCAGATTCCCCCTTTTACATGAAACGTGAAATGACCTCAGATTAAGTCCCTCTTCTAGATAGAGCAGTAGTTTTGTGTAATTATCTTCTGCGTTCCACATGAAACAAAAGTCTGTTGTTTTGTTTTTGGTCTTCTGACTCCCCTGACCCCCTTCACTCATATCGCTCCCCTCCTCCGTCATGCAGGGCGTGAGGTCGCCTCTGGGTCGGCTTCACAAGGCCACGGAATACTCCTCGTCCAGCGACGAGCTCGGCAGCAGTGACGACGAAGAGAGGAACGGGTGAGCTCTTCGCCGGTGTAATGATGGCATTGTGCTTAATACATTGTTAAAACAATTCCTGAACACACCATGCATTTCACCCAAAGAACTGAAAATCTGATTGGCGGGGGACCAACTGTTGTGGCAATTAGTTGCGTCATTCTTAGTTTCACCATTGTGAAACACGGCCTGCTGCAGGAAGCTATGTACCAATCATGAAACCAATGTGATGATCGGTGAGAGGGAGCTGTGCTCACTCAGAGTCCTGCCGTGTCACTGAGAACTAGGCCTACCGGGCCTGAGCTACACCCAAAACACCAGCTTGAGAAACTGCCCACGTTCAAATGCAACCTGAAGAGTCCCTTCTCTTGAATCAGGATTCATTGGACCATCTAAACCTTGACAATCAAGCTGGGACAAGACAGATCTGTTATCCCGTTACCTTTTACGTTCCCGCCAACGTTTCATTGAAGTTGATTACTGGGATACAATGCTTTCATGTCTGCTAGGGTTACCTGTGAGGGGAATAAGAATACTTTTTTTAATTTTTTATATGAATTATTCCTCCTCTGGTGTCACTTTCTGATCCCAGGAAGTTAATCAGCCTGGTTTCCGTTGCCATCGATCTTGAGGACGTATTGATCTTGTCTCGGACTAATTCATGCAGTACCTGCAGTCAGGCTAACCTCCGCCTGTCTGTGCGTTTCAAGGTCCGGCCTGTCCAATGGAAAGGGGAGATACTTCCGAGGAATACCCGATGGCATCGTACTGCAACCTCACCACAATCTCAACCAGGTGCACACGCACACACACGCACACACACACGCACACACACGCACGCACACACACGCACGCGCACGCACGCACGCACGCACACACGCACACACACGCACGCACGCACGCACACACGCACACACGCACTGCAGTTTTTATCTTTTTAAACGCCGGAGGGTGCAACATCCATACTGTTAGAGGGAGACGACAACAGACCCCCCCCCCCCTTTCTCTCTTCATACTTTGTCTCCTAACTGTGCCCCTCAGATCTCTCGGATAGGTTCAGATGACACTTACCTGCTACCGGACCTCCTGCAGAAAACCTCCTCCTCAGGCAGTCCTACCCACAATGCACTGGGCCAGCAGCAGCGAACACACGAGCTCAGCTACTCGCAGTTGCCCACGGCCCCCCGATCCCCTACGTACCAGGAGCTGCATGTGAGTTCAGCAGGAGTGTGTGTGTGTCGTCAGGGAGACAGAGTTATGTATTGAATCAGTACATTAAAATATATCGTCAGTCTCGTGAGCAAATCTCTCAGTGGGGGAAAGTAAGATTATTGTTTTGGAACTAATCATCTTTTTTTAAGGAGTCTTGATATTTTCATAGTATTTTGATAATAGCAGGCTGTTTGACCTAAACAGAGTAGAGAAGCATTGTTCACATCCTCAGCTGTGTCACTCAAGAACTGTGTGACTTGTTGCCTTGGTTACATTTGTCCAGCAGAGGGAGGTGGTGGTGCACAGGTACCACTTTCAGACCCAAGAGAGATTCGTAGTGTGTTTAGAGAGTGGAATCAAATAAAGGGAATTTCTTTTCGTGAAAACATGATTTTGGGATATTGGGGTACAGAGCCAGAACCAAACAATGAAAAAGGAAGGTGTAGAATAAACTGTTTTTTCTTCCTTCCTTTTCTTGATGCACATCATCAGGCCGTCAGCAGTCCCACCGGTAAAGACTCCTCTTCGTCCTTCCTGTCATTCATCGATCCGAGACTCATCCCCATGTCGTCGCCACCTCAGAGCCCTGGCAAGTACATTCACACACACACACTCACACACTCACACACACACCAACACATTCTCCTGTGAGTAAATAAAGGCACCCTTATACACAATGAGGACATTATTTTACTCAACATAAAGAAGGTCCCGTCAGCTACGCTGTGCTCACTTGTTGAGGCTGGGGTTTTGTCTCCACACAGTGGGCAGTAAAGGTGAGCAAATCAAGAGGGAGAACCACAGGAAGGGCTCTGTGGTGAACGTGAACCCGACCAACATTCGACCGCAGAGCGACACTCCGGAGATCCGCAAGTACAAGAAGAAGTTCAACACCGAGGTTCTCTGTGCTGGACTGTGGGGTTTGTAGTTTCATTTTGTTCGCTGTGTGTCTTTTCATTTGTTCTTCCAAGCCCACAAACGTTTCCCTGACAGTGTGCAGACTCCATATATAGCATTGTACAGATGTACTGCTGTTTGACAGAGACAGCAGGTGGATGCACAAGCTGCACGTTGGTTGGTTGTGGGGTTTCAGGGTGGTGTTCGCTGTGTCCTGCAGGTGTCAATCTGCTGGTGGGGACCGAGAACGGCCTGTGGCTGCTGGATCGAAGCGGTCAGGGGAAAGTCTACTCCCTCATCAGCAGACGCAGGTTTCAGCAGATGGACGTGCTGGAAGGTCTCAACGTGCTGATCACTATTTCAGGTACTCGCGCTGGAGCTTCACGTATGCAAAGCACGTGATGAATGCACGCATGCAGCACTTCATACACAAGCTGCAGATGTAGAAACACTCCCCTCTTATCCCTCCCTGTGCGTCCGTAGGTAAAAAGAACAAGCTCCGTCTGTACTACCTGTCCTGGTTGAGGAATAAAATCCTCCACAACGACCCAGAGGTGGAGAAGAGACAGGGTTGGACCTCGGTAGGGGACCTGGAGGGCTGTGTGCACTACAAAGTGGGTAAGTACACACTGCCAAGGCCACACTGGATGGTACAGTTAGGTTTTATTTCCCAAGCTGCAAACATAAGAAACATGAACCACAAGCATTGTTTTATTAGACGTCTATGAGAGTGAGAGTAACGAGGTAACGACTTCTTCTTCCTCCGTCTGGTTTCTCCAGTGCGTTACGACAAGATCAAGTTCCTGGTGATTGCGCTGAAGAGCGCTGTGGAGGTGTACGCCTGGGCCCCCAAACCCTACCACAAGTTCATGGCTTTCAAGGTTGGGAACATTGAAATTCAAATGTCAGCGACTACGTTGACATGCACACTAATATTCCACTATTGAGTTTGAGTTGTAAGTGGCATATTTTTGTGCAGATATTTAGTTAGCCTCATTCCGAACGGAGCTTTTCTCCGGTGCCTCAAGCACAGATCCTGATCCAGCACATGGAGTTCAACCTGCCAGCCAGTATCTGAATTAAATGGTTAAACCACCACCAGCAAGTTAGCAATACTGTCCTCCATTGTCTTCGTCTGTCCTTGCCACATCTAGGACAAAACATTGATCGACAAAAAAAAGAAATGTAATAAGGTCACTACCTCACCATGCACATCCAGTCACACACACAGACTCTCAGCGGAGCTGTGTCCCATTTCTTTTTGTCCTTGGTGGCCTGAGCTGGGTTTTTTCCTTCCACGTGGTTTAACCCTCTCCCCTCAGAAGAGGCCCAGAATAAAGCAGCTTGTGGAAGTAACGGCTCCACTGTCTTCGGATGTGATGCAGCTGCTTGTTGACCCATGACGAATGTAGCCGTTCCAGTTAGATTACTGGTCTTAGTCTATTTTCAAAAGGAAAGGTTATGATTGGAATGTTTACTTGAAGTGCTCAGACCGTCCTTGCTAACTTGTGTGTGTGTGTGTGTGTGTGTGTGTGTGTGTGTGTGTGTGTGTGTGTGTGTGTGTGCGTGTGTGTGTGTGTGTATATCTACCCCAGTCATTCAGGTCCCTGCCTCAAAAACCACTGTCCGTTGACCTGACGGTGGAGGAAGGTCAGAGGTTAAAGGTCATTTACGGCTCCTTGTCCGGTTTCCACGCCATCGATGTGGACTCTGGAACGCCGTACGACCTCTACCTGCCCACGCACGTGAGTCCGCTCAGTGTGTTTCACGTTCAGCTCGTCTGTCTGAAGGATACCTTTTCAGGGTTATTTGTTAAAAAGGTCAAACTTAGTACGCGAGTACAGATTTGAGCTTTTTGTTCTGCAATATAAAATATTTCAGTATACACATTTTGAAACTTTTACGTGTCTTGAAGAAGGCGGTTTAAAAATCAAAAAAGGGGGTGTTCCTTTATGGACATTATCTCACTGAACAAAGCGTGTGAGTATCATTGCAGCAGAAATTTTATTTTTACTGCAACAATCCATTGGAAGACTCCCATTGGCTTTTATTACGATGGAACCAGTGTGATGGTAAAGTGTGTCGTCCCAGCAGCACTCCATGCCGAACAGAAAGTGTGTCACCAAAACATGCAGGCAGCCTCACTGTAGGCCAACTGTATCATCTCTCACCCGTGATGCTCGCCTATGCACGCACACACACACACGCACACGCATGCACATACACACACACACACACACACATAGAAAGACAGACAGAGGAAAAGAGATAGAGAGAACCTCCTTATCTTTACAAGCATCAGTCGCCTGTCACAGATCTGCAGCTGCGAGATAAAGTTTATTTCTCTTGAGGCAGGTTGTGTCAGAGTAAAACAAAACGTTACGTCTTTTTTTTTTCACGGAGCACCAATCATTCACATCCTCAAACTTGCGTTCATTACACAGATGAAAAAAAATAGAGAAATTATAAAGACCATCTTGGCAAAACCAGACTTCGATAACGGATCACGTGATTTCTTTTTCTCTCTCACTTCCCTCTCTGGGCCTCTGCAGAAAAAGCCCATTGAGAGAGTGTATATGTTCATGAAGATACTGGACCCTGTGACATTAGGTATTGATACATCAGTAGAGTATGGAGACCTCTGAGGTCCTACATGGTATAGATCGTATTCTCACTGCAGCCGGAGCCCTCTCACTATCCCCACTGTTGCTTTGTCTCTCCGTCACCGGCCGTGATCGCTCTATTCAACCACATCGCCTCGCTCCTCTCCGTCTCTCAGGGGGCACCTCTCCTCCCCCCTCTTCCTCCCACTCGCAGTCTCCAGGCGTCAGTCATTGCTCTCCTGTTTTCCTCTCTCCCCCTCCCACTCATCCTATAGCTGTCAAACACTTCTCTCTCTCTCTCTTTCTCTCTTTCTCTCGTTCAGTCTCCTCTTTTCCTCCCACTCCTCCCATTGTTCGTTTGCTCGTTTTTCTCCCCATTTTGATCTTCTCTTTTGCTTAATTTACCTCCCTCTCTCTCTCTCTCTCTCTCTCTCTCTCTCTCTCTCTCTCTCTCTCTCCCTCTCTCTGGGCAGGTAGAGGTAGTGACTCATGTTAACATTTCCATTCATTTTTTACCCCTGGTATGGCGTTTGATCTTTGGGTTTAAACCGTAGAGATTGATATAAGCCTGGGTTACAAGAGGCTTTCTGCTCTTCTGTAGATATTGTTGATGGTTGGTAGGTATTTTATACCTGCTAAACATCAGCATGTTGGTATATTCATTATGAGCATGTCAGTGCGCCAACTGTAGCGTGCTAACGTCTCCCGTAGAGGAGAGTCCAGGCTGACATCAAGACAGATACATAAAGTTCAGAGTTGTGAAACATTAGCATGCAGCAGCCTAAGATGAATTATAGAGTTAATACTCATATGAGGTTTTTCATCCAGCATCATAGCTTCAGTATCTCTAGCAGAGACCTGCGGTCTGTAATTACAGTATGACGTGCTGCTGCTCACTTCAGTACGTCTTCTCCATTTCTAGTTTCTCCATTACTCACAAATAATGAGCCAGTTCGTGAATACTTGGTGGCTGAACACGGCAGGCGTTCCCACAGCGTTGGGATACATGTTGGGAAGACTTGTCAAATGTTTTTCTTCGATTCCAACTTCCTGGAGTTACAGTGACTTATGTGAAGGGTTTTTCCATCTCCGCCTCCGAAAAGAGAGGTTTGTGCAAAAAAGAATTTTGTGTCTTTAAATGTGAATAAATCGCCCACTGCCTGTACAATTAGAGATGGATTCATCTGTATGTGGGCAAGTAAATATATCTGTAGCCTCCGGTGAGTCACAGTCACATTCTGACACATCTGATTAAATATGTTCTGTTTTTTTAAAGAACTAGAAAGGTTTGAGGTTTTTAACTTTGAGTATTTAAACAGACATTTTGAAACACTTTTTTCTTTTAGCCTATTTCCTCCTGCAGAGTGAAGAGTAACCAGCATTCCCCAGGTCGTTATTTGTTTCCTCGGTTCTGTCTGCAGACCCCATAGTGCACATGGAGCTGAGTGGGTGGCTGCAGCAGGGAACAGGCTTCCTCTGGTTCCTATGGTTTAATGGTTTATTTAAAGACGAAGCCTCAACGTTCAGTCCTTTTATGATCATGTGGCGATGAAGTCACGGCCCCATTTTGGATCTCAGCCATAGTCCAAGAAACAGAGGTCCACCTGATGACTTTAGTGACTGACTAGACTGAAAGTGATGGAGGGTTTCTTTTCGTGAAATACTAACTTCGACATGTGTTTCTTGCCTTTTTGAGCTGTGCCAGAGCTTTACTGCCTTCTCTGTCTCTCATTCATGTCCTCAACACCTTTCTCTTGCTCATCCACACACACACACACACACACACACACACACACACACACACACACACACACACATTGTCACCCGTAATGTGTGCTACTTTCTATACGCAGAGGGAGTTGGAGCATGGCGAAGTAGAGAGACACGAACATACGAAAAGAAAAAATAAGCTCCAAAAATACATCCCTCCTGTCCTCCTTCTCTCGCCATCATTAACTGAGTGTGTCCTGACCTCTTTTTTTCCTCTCACTTCTCCTCTGGTATATTAAGCCAGTGTGCACACAGCTCTCTTCTACACCGGTGCCTTATACTGCTGCTGTTTGCCATATCATTTCAGCTCTCCGGCCTCGCTTCTTCTCCCTTTTTCTTCCTTTTCTCTCTTACATATACAGTCAAGCTTTCAACTCTCTTTCTTATGCACACACACACTCACACACACACACTCCGAGTGCTTTTGAACCCACTCACTTACACCCAGACAGCCTCATACTGTAGTTCACTTTATGTGAGCACTCTTGAGGACACTTCACACCTCCTTCGTAGCTGTATATCTGTACTCTGAGACACACACGCACACACTTTCTCTTCTCATGCGCTCATCTTTCCACACACACACACACCTGTATCAACAGTATTCACTCAGAACTCAGATTTCCATTTCCTAATCGCTGCTAAAAGCAATTCACCTACTCAAAAGCACAATGCCACACTCACCCACTTGAAGAAACACACAGACACACATCTTCCACGGTCGCCCGCAAACTATGTAACAATGCTGATTCCAAGGCAGAGGATTAAGATCGCGTTGCGTCTGTGGATGCCGGTTCTGATGCTCAGGATTGTGGTGGCTCACACTCTGGTACAGTATGAAACACGCTCACATGAACTATATTTATCACCTTTATGGAACGTAACCAAACAGTATTCTTTTTACTGGAGGAGCTGTGTTGCTGCAGAAATCCCGTTTGTTTCAGTGTGAAGTGGTTAGATACATGATTGTGAAGTGGTTAGATACATGATTGTGAAGTGGTTAGATACATGATTGTGAAGTGGTTAGATACATGATTGTGAAGTGGTTAGATACATGATTGTGAAGTGGTTAGATACATGATTGTGAAGTGGTTAGATACATGATTGTGAAGTGGTTAGATACATGATTGTGAAGTGGTTAGATACATGTTTGTGAAGTGGTTTGATACATGATTGTGAACTGGTTAGATACATATTTGTGGACTGGTTTGATACATGATTGTGAACTGGTTAGATACATATTTGTGGACTGGTTTGATACATGATTGTGAACTGGTTAGATACATATTTGTGGACTGGTTTGATACATGATTGTGAACTGGTTAGATACATATTTGTGGACTGGTTTGATACATGATTGTGAACTGGTTAGATACATATTTGTGGACTGGTTTGATACATGATTGTGAACTGGTTAGATACATATTTGTGGACTGGTTTGATAGATGATTGTGATGAGTGTTGCCATGCTTTCGTGCAAAAGACTCGTTGAACTATTATACTATAATAGCAGTGGGTGAGCTTTAGTCACCTCCTGCAGAATACCATTGAAATTCATATACATTCATATTCATAAGTGACGTTTGGGCTTCAGTCACGAACTTCATTTTAGTTCTTATTAAATCTCATATCTGTTTAGAAGAACCACACATCACTCTCTGTCTTTTCTACTCAGAAAATTGAACTACTTCAGGAAAATCCAGTCTGTCCCTCTCTGAACTTTTTTGTATTTCTTTTCTGAATGGTATGAAAACTGTACATGTATTAATCGCTTTGTATTGACATTGTGTGAACGGATTAGAACGTAACTTAAAAGCGGAGACTTTCTCAGTTCCCCATAACCGCCTGTAGACAGATTTGTGGCTCTTCAGCTCCCCTATAGTACCAACAGTGTGTCGTTAACATAGCAAAATACTGTCTTGAATGGATTACATCAGCGTATTCATCCAGACTCCCGGGGCTGGTCTGGCTGGTAAATGGGTTAGCTTGCCGTTTGCAACTGACTTCATCAGCTAACGTTGTGAAGCACCCAATGCCAGATCCATGCAGCCTAGCTAAGTTACAGCTAGCTGGCTAACCTTAGCTTGCTAAGTGGATATGTTTTTCAGTGGCTAGCTTGCCAAATCACTTCAACAGCTAACTTATTCCATTTAACTAATTTATGTTTTAAGACAAATGGTGTTCATTTTAGCCAACAATATAAGATGTAACGGAACAAAGCAAAAGTATATAACTAATAATTGTTTACTAGCCAAGAAGGCAGGGTCAACTAACTAGCTAAATGTTACCTAAGCTAAGGTTAGCCAGCTAGCTGTAACTTAGCTATGCAGCATGGATCTTGAGTTGGCTGCTTCATAACGTTAGCTGATAAACAAAGTTTCGAAAAAATGACATATGACATATTTTAATGTAACATCGCGTCAGTGTTTCGGCCGATGCCCAGGATGCCCTATGGAGTGCAAGTGTGACAACAGGATGCTGCAATTCACTGAACAGCCACCAGTGTCATTAATAACAAGGATTTTTTTCTGAAATTCCAGATAGTATCTTTACACTTGCTGTTAGTTTGATAATTTTCTGTATTGCTGTTTCTTAACTTTAATGACTGTGACCTAAGAATTGAACCCTCTTTGCTTCTGCAAATGAAAGAATTCCGCTGCATGCAAGTTTGTATATTATGAACAGTAGAGAGATGTTTTATGTACGAAGAAGTGTCCGAATGTTGAAACACACACAACTGTTTTGGTTTACACTCATTTGATTGATTTCTTTAATTCTTTAGTTTAAACTAGTGTTGATTGTGTGCGCTCGTTCTCTAGATCCAGGGTTCCATTCGGCCCCATGCCATCATCATTTTGCCAAACAGCGCTGGAACAGAGGTGCTGGTTTGCTACGAGGACGAGGGCGTCTACATCGACACCTACGGCCGCATCACCAAGGACACGGTGCTGCAGTGGGGCGAGATGCCCGCGTCGGTCGGTGAGTGTCGCTCATCGCTGTGACTTACTGATTCTAGATCAGCAGCTGCCCCGAGCACTGAGAACCAACCCTGAACCAGATTCTGTGACGACAGATTTAGGACACTGGGCTAAAAACTACGATGGTAGTGATTCTCTCTGTGTGTGCGTGTCTCTCTCCAGCCTACCTTCAGTCTAACCAAGTGATGGGTTGGGGAGAAAAGGCCATAGAGCTGAGGTCGGCCAACACAGGGAACCTGGAGGGAGTTTTCATGCACAAAAAGGCCCAGAAACTCAAGTTCCTGTGTGAAAGGAATGACAAGGTAGGAGTTCAAGTCTTCTAAGATTTGCCCTTAAAGATCTGCCTAAATGCACAGTAAGCTGTATTAATTAAAAAAAATGCGTAACATAATTCCTAAACCTGCGTCTCTCTCTGGTTGCAGGTCTTCTTTGCCTCCGTGCAGTCGGGAGGCAGCAGTCAGATTTACTTCATGACTCTCGGGCAAAACTCACTGTTCAACTGGTAACGACTGGACCTGTTACTCTGGGATCAACCGATTTGATACTGGACCCCGAAGCAAAGATCAACGAAAGAATTCCTGGATCACAGACTCCAGCTTGAACCCATCGCCATATCCCTGAGCACTGCAGCGACACAACCACCTGGACCCTGAGGCTCACCGCCGCCTCGCCCATCCACGCAAGCGCCAATAGGTACAACTCGCAGTGTTGGCATCCGTAACGTGAAAAGCACACAGAGGAGCGTCCTCATGCCCGATCTCCATCGTTACTTCGGAGTCTTTGTCAGGAGGATTTAGGATTGCAAAAATTTACCTGGAAGCAAAAAAAAAACGATTCAGCTGACTGCGTGGCGACTTCTGATGAACACCAGTGAATGTCTGGACTCTTGATCCCGTCCCTCCGACTCTCATCTGTGAGCGCTGGAGCTCACGGCCATCCGTTCGGTTTTGTTCCACATTCAGCTCACATCTCTCCCGGATCAGTTAACCCCCTTTTTTCTTCTTTTCTCTAAAGAAAATCCGTTGCTCAGCTACTTATGTCAGTTATTCAGTCATATTTGCTTTAACAAGGCCCGACTGTGGCGTATCGGCGGATCAACTGAATCCTCTGACGACGTCTCGGGATGCTTGTTCTCCCAGTGCAGCCCAGCAGACCAGAGGAGGCATGTGTCCTTCCTCCAGGGCCCAGCTGTACGTCTGCTTTGTCTTCATGTGTTGAAAGAGAGTGGAACCAGAAGAACACAAGTCCTTCATTCATTCCATGGACATCATCTGGGCATTTCCAGGACTGGGTCGGGACCTAAATGTGGACCAAGTAGGACAACTATTCCACGTCATTCCGCATATCGTCGTGACTGCTCGCCATTGCTTCCCTCGTGATTCTCTAGTCAGTTTCCATATCCACCCGCGTCTGCAATACCTCAGCAGTGTTATTCATGAAGGCCTCCCGTCGTGTTTTCTTCTTCACTGCTACCAGCGGACATCAAGGACCCAAACAGATTAGTCAGTCACCATACTGAATCCTTATTCTGTTGATTTCCATAATGTATTATTAGACAGCATTATGATATACACTATCAAATTATTCAGCATTATTGAGAGAAGAGTTTGATTCAGTCAGTTGTGATTAACCGGATCCATAGCTGTCAATATACCGTCCATGGGAGCCTTACAATAAGGCAAAATGTCAGAATTCAATAACTTTAGGCTGTTCATTACGTCATCCCTTGTTATCACCTGGAGGTCCACTTCCCTGTGTGGAGCCTGAAATCAGCTGCCAGTTAGGCATGAATGATATATTGGGATACTTGCTGCATTGCACACTTTGCATTAAAAATTATTTGAGTAGGTGTTTTTTTTGTAACATAATCCTAATACAATACGTCCCAGTTTGAGCATTCTCTCCACCACACATGTGACCTTGTCATTTTAGTTTGTATTAAGTAGAGATACAACACAGCTCCACCGTAACAGGCTCAGAATTACCTTCTGCATCTATTTTGTACAGCTGAGGATGTCTATATTCTTGTAAGAGGCACTGTTTTCTAAATATTTTATAATTGACAAGCCATCTTTATGTATGTGTACAGGATTATGATCAGGCTCATGAATGTGAAACTCCATCCATCCCAGAACAGAGGTCCAAAAAGGTTGTGAACATGAACATGAGCTACTGACGGTGAACTTGAAGATCAGGTCATGGATCGTATGAATTTCTGTCAGGCTCTTTGCACTCTGGCCACCATGTACATGTTTTATGTAACATATCCTCCTTTTTTTGGTTTCAGAGTGGAAACATTCAAAGCCATTCTGTAGTCAGTATTGGAGATATGACTGATAGCCTTTGGATGAGTATGTCTTACACTACCCGACATGGGACTCACACACTAGATGTGATGAGGCGCAGTGATCTGGGCCTGTTGTGTAGTGTTTTCTCTGCTTTCTCTCCATCTGTTACACAAAGAGCGTCAAAGCACGAGAACCAAAGATAAAACGCTTTGATGTATCGGCCCCCTTGAATCCAACCGCGCAACAAATCACAACTCTTTGATTTCGAGACATTTGAAAGTTCAATGTACATATTATTATTATTATACACTGTACAAAAGATGCCAACTAGACCGACATATCAGACACGTGGAGGCTTGAGAGATCTCCCAGGAACGATGGGTCTCGCTACATCACAACGAAGTTATATATGCAATTTAATGTTGCTAATGTTCATATATTTAATAGCTTACATGTATGCATTAGAGAGGGCTGCAGTGAAGAAACAATGGGTTTTACCTTCAAATGTGAATTTGCAACTTGTCCATTTCCATTTTACTGTTTTATCCATCCAATTTTGGTCAACTTCCTTATGTTTTATGTGTATTATCCTCATATCTTGTATTTACTCTTGAATGTTTGCGCCGAATGTTTTGTATTCAGTGATACTTTGAGTTTTTACTATGGACTTGATAGAAATATTGCAGCTGGTTCTGTGAGAATGTTTTAAACTGGAAAATGAGCTTTCTGACGATGGCCGTCTCGTTGCTACGTTGTTACCACATTTCACACAGTGTTAGTTTATGGTGGGAAAGTGAGACTCCAGAGCGGCTAGATAGTTACCATGGCTACGGTGCATGGACATATAGGAGGGCAGACTAATCTGAACAGGCTAACGGACCTAAAGTTGCTAGCTAACAGGGGCTAAACATTTCAGAACCAAGCAAGCTAGCTTAAATTCTAGCTAACTTTGCTAGCTAACGGTGCTAAGATAGTAGAGAGGTTTGGCTAGCAGCAACAAATTACTTTCTCCCTTTGTACGCAGTTGCTAAGCTAACATTTAACACAACTATATTTCAAACACTGTAATTCAAGATAATTTTTCAGAACACTGATTTCAAACCTATTTTGGACGCAGGAAGTGAATTCATCCCTTTGTGCTGCTGATAGCAACTGATGTAAAATGGGATTCAAATACATTTTTAGAACGCCGCTTCAGTGTGTTGAAATTGTTATTTTAAAAATCCTCACGTGAATGCGTTCAGATGTCCTGTGGATACGGGACGAGCACAGTGGTCCCACCTGACATTTACACTGACGATGTACAGTACCCACCTGCAGTAGCTAGCCTGTCTGTGCTGCACTCCACCACCCAACACGCTGTCTGTCAGCTGTCTGGGGGTCAACAGGACATGTTCATCCATCAGTCAGCCTTCTGATTCATCACAAGGTCAGAGTCTGTGAGGATGTCGTCAGTTTGATTCCGTGTCCCTGGTTTTTACAGCAGTAATGTAAATGTTTGAGCACCAATGGTTATGCAGTTATACTGCCACGATCAGACGGTTTTATGAATTCAGTCTTGTAAATGAGTGACACCCAGAATTATATGAATTTTGAAAAAAACAGTTGTTGTCCTTATTCTGTGGAGTTTGAGCTGAGAACAAAGGTCACCATCACCCATCTGTATTGCATCAATTACCAACTTTAAAGTATCAAGAGTGTTGAAAGCAGAGCACAGAATTGTTTTTCTTTTCCTCATCGGTGGGATGAAGAGTGATGATGTGCTAAAGCACGACTCTGTAGCTTTGGCTGAACTGTGGCTACAAGACAAACGGCGTGATCGTAGCACAAGTTGAAGAAAAGAAGAAAAAACAGACCTAACGTCAGTGAAATAGCTATCTGAAGCTTGCTAACATTAGCCACCATAAGTTACTGGTCACACCAGTAGTCGTGCTCCAGAGACCTGAGTATTCTAAAGGGGTCACAAGGTGGGGCAATGTGCTCATCAACTGGAGGAGGAATGCGTTATTTTCTGCTTTCGAAAGATCGTTTTGTGCGACTGCTGTTATTATTATTTTTCAGCCAGTGTACGAGCAGTGTTAGGATGTGTTAGGATGTGTTAGGATGTGAACAGGTGTTCAGGAAGCAGTAAAGTCAGTGCAGGGGAGGGAGGACGGCGTTAGGAGGACCAGTCGGTGGCTGGAGTAGTGTCGCTTCACTGAAGGAACACGGAGGTTGTCTTTGGAGTAGTCCCTTACCTTAAACCATCCTTATCGAAAGCTCCATTTAAGAAAACGGTGAGGAGGGGGTAGGCGAAGCCATTCGTTTAACCTGCCTCCAGATGGGCCTGTGTTCCACCAGGGGGCGCCAGACTGCACGTGTGCAATGAGGCTTTGTAGATGAAGAGGATGTGAGGATGTGAGGGAGCGATATTTGTCGGTTTACTGTGGGTGAGCTTGTTACAGTTACCCGACCCGGGGGAAAAGAAAGTGCTAGCAGTTTGGAGTTTTTAAGCCATTCGACACACACGGGACAGTGTTCCTACAAGTTGTACATTCTAAAGACACCAAATACTATATAGATACATATATATATTGAAGAGTTTATGTTCCCCTTGACCATTTCATTTCTTTGTTTAATTCTGTGCCACTGGACCTATGTGTGATGCATCGTGTACTGTACCCTCCTGCTTTGAGATGAGAGACCCTGAGACAACAATAAATATGATAAGTGGTGTGCTGTTGTTCTTTATTGTGTTAAAGATTGTACTGACATGTTTTTTTATCTTCCTACATCTTTATTTCAATGTCATTGTGACAAAAGGTTTTCCTTGTTGGTGCAACACCGCCAGCAGAAGCCTTTGTTTTCTACAAACTGCATATCATACAACTTTCCTCTTTGTTTTAATAATCATCCCAAAGGATTTTAATGGAGGGAATTGTAGTTTTCTGTTCCTTTGGTCCAGCGGAGGGTCAGACTTTCCATCCACTAAGTCATTTGGAACCCAACACCTTCAAACCAGTAGCTGAACAGCGAGGAGAATGTACATTTGCCGTGAGTTCTGTAAGTGCAGATCAACATCAGATGAGTCATTAATTTGTCCATATCATTGCACTGCATTGAGAACTCAGTGAGATGTACCGGAATGCAGAGTCCTTGAAAGCGGGCCTGCTGGTGTCACATGGCGGCTCCCAGTGGCCGTGGTGGTGGTTGATGGTAAAAAGTCCAGGAGTGCAACAGTAACACAAGTAGAGCCATTAAAATGACGAGGCCCGTCAGGTGCAGACCGGAGTTATGTGGAGATGGCATTAGATAATGTTTAGCCACTGGAAGTGGACTACGGTTTGTGGACTGACGCTTTGAAGCCTCCAATTTGGCTTTTTGACCATCGCCATCTTATTTATTATTTTTTGCAGCCATTGAACAGAAGTGACCGTGTTTGGACTGCAGTGGAGTTATGTGGAGACGCCGGATACGGCGCTGGCAGCAACCTGTCAATCACAGTAAGCCCCGCCCTAAAGTATACTCTGCTTGCAGAGTCATTTTCTCATTGACTTCTATACAACCAGAGGAGTCGCCCCCTAATGGACATTAGAGAGAATGCAGGTTTAAGGCACTTCCTCATTAGCTTCACTTTTCAGAACCGGAGCTTGCTGCCTGGTTCTACTACTACTACTACTGAAAGTAAGAAAAGTATGTTATTTGGAGTCTCCACCTGGTAACAGGAGCTCACTCTGGAGTTTCAAAATAAAAGCCCTCAGACAGAGCATTCAGCAGGCCTCTGGAGTGCTGAAAACTTTTAAAATACAATCTCATTGAGTTTCCTTTCCTTCCTTCTCTCGCTCTTTCATCGTTCCCTTCATTCTTTCTTTCTTTCTTTCTTCCATTTTTATTCTTCTTTTACTGTACGTTTACAGCTTCTCATGCACCTTCAGGTTTGCATTGGTCAGTAACCTCTGAGAATACAAAACTACAAAATGCATTTCAAAAAATGCATTTTGTAGTTGTTTCTGCCATTTGTTATGTGTGTTCCACTGCACTGCAGGTGCATTCAGCACTAACCCAGTTGTTTTCTGCTTAATTGGGGTCAGCTTGAGGTCAGGGTCAGGCCTCAGCTATGAGAAGGGCGCAGCGCTGAATGAAACACTGGCTATAATCCCGTGATACTGCTGGATTTGCTCTCACTGCACCTCCCCCGACACGCTCATGCTTCTGTTTGGGTTCTCTGTGGTTTGAGGTGGCGTTTTTAAAGAAAGTGTCTCTGTCCCTGTCGACCCCTGACTCTCCCATTTCAAAGAGGACTCATCTCATGTGTCCCCTGGAGACCCGCTGGCACCGGTCGCAGGTTTCCAGGCTCCTGTCTCACACTCCTGGATTAAAGTGAGGATTAATTGGGCTTCCGGCCGCCACATTTCATCTTTTTGAAAATCGCCTCTGATTGCTGTGATCCGTGCCACCGATGACCCCTCTCCCGGAGGACCCGTTGGGGCCCGTCTGAGCTTCCCCCTCCTGTTCTGCAATGAGCGTTCGCCTCTGTTGACGAAACACCCTGCTCCGCTCTAAATTTGGTACCCCTCCCACTGAACCCCTCCTGCCCTCCTCTCGCCAGCCTCAGATTCCCCCTGCTAACCCTGAACCCTCGACGCACACATGCCCCTGTCTGTGTGTTTGTGTGCAAATGTGTGTGTCAGCTCTCCCAGAGTAGCGAACGTCCGGCGACCAGGCCGTGACTGGCAGCCACACGGTCACACAGCCCTTTGGCATTTAGCTTTGGGATCCTTCACACTTTCCTTTTGGATCAATACGTTTGTTGTTGTATATACATTTTTTATTTTTATTTTTTTTTGCGTGCTGGGAAAAGGCCAGACAGGTAAGTTGGAGAGCATTTTGTTCAAGTTGTTCCACATGTTGGGATAGAAGTGTGCTGAAGGTGCAGCTGGGCCTGTCTTGCTGTTGTGCGCGTGGTTGGGTCGACACTAGAATTGCGACATAGCTACGAGATACAATGGTGCCGAGGTCCTTTCACTACCGGGCGAAGGCGCCTGTCTGATCCGGTTGACGCACCACATATGTATTTTGTTTTGTTGCACATGGACCGGAGTCCAAACAACAAGTTCTGTCAGGGGTGTAAAGATTCAGTGAAGGGAGGTTCTGTGCCGTGGTTCTGTGCCGTGGTTCTGTTGTGATAGATAAAGCTCCGGTAATCAGATAATCACATGGTGTATTCACTTGGGCAAGGGCCACATTCCTGGTGCTGCATGGTATTGATACTGCAGGCAAGTGTTGGGTTGAATGTGGTGAATGAGTTTGAAGTCAGAAAGAAGAGGACAGCTGGGAAGATCTGTCTGGAGCTAAAGTTATATGCTGTGTCATGTGTCCTTATGAGAGACTATCTATCTATCTATCTATCTATCTATCTATCTATCTATCTATGTAATCTATCTAATCTATCTATCTATCTAATCTATCTATATATTTACTGTATCTATCTATCTTTTATCTACATCTGTATCTATCTATCTATCTTTTATCTATATCTTTATCTAGCTTGTATCTATATATTTATCTATCTTTTAGCTATCTATATATATTGTTTTTCTTTATCTCTCTCTCTCTATCTGATATCTGTCTCCATGTATCTATATCTATATGTGTGGCCCTATCTGTCAATCTGTTACATCCGTTTGGGGTTTAAAGGGTAGAAGTGAAAAAAAGAAGTGTGTCAGATATATAGCCAGCAGGGTGAGGCAACACAAGCCCTACCAGCCAGAGCTGGGGGAGGGTTAAGGGGGGTGAAGGGGGGGAAGGGGGGGTCCACAGCGCGAGCCTGGCATGCCTGTGTGACGGGGTGTTCAGCCACCGGGCCGTGGTTGGCCAACACGGAGATCAGGTGATCCCGTCCGGTCTAAATCGGTCCCGCTGGCAGACGAGTTGAGTTAGGAGAATTGGAGAGATGGAGGTGGAGGGGGAAGAGCTTCTTTCACAATGATGCAACCGAGAAAATTATAAATTAATTTAAATCTCAATGAACCTTTTGAAATCCCATGTTGAACCAAAAATAAAGATGTCTGTATATATGTATATATATATATATATATATATATATATATAGTGCAGACATGTGAACCCCAAAGTGGGGCCTGAACAAGACATCGACTGAGATAACACTGGGGACACAGATGGAGTTCTGTGTCGATATGGAAATGAAATCTATCCAAAGATCTGATTAAAGGGGAACTGGTTTTTCATATTCTCCTCTTGTTAGCCACGCTAGCAGCGCTGGTCAAGGGACGGCTGTGACGATCTGTCCGTCTGTCCGTCAGTTGGTACCTCAGCCACTAATATGTTGGCTTTCTAATTGTGTGGAGACATTCATGTTCCCCAGAGGATGAACCCTAAACACGTTGGTGATCCTCTGGCTTTTCAACTAGCAGCACCAACAGGTCTTTAGTGACCTATCTTTTCCAACAGTGGGAAGGATTTCCATGTAACCTGGTACACATCGTATCTACAGGATGAATCGTAGTGACTTCCCTCACCAACAGGTCAAAGTCTTAACATCGATACACAAACTTTTGTCCAGGCATCCATGGCTTCCAGACGGTGAACTCCCAAAGACTTTGGTGATCCCCTTCATCTAACGCATCATCAGGTAAAAGTAAAAGTCCTTTTTTTGGTTTATGGCCAAATACCTGAAAAACTAGTGACGTTCCCATCGTCATCAGCTGTGAGCAGCTTAGCAAAAAGCTAGTATGTGAATATACGACACTAAGATGGTGAAAATGACACTATTGCTAAACATCGGCACGTTATCATTGTCATTTTCATGATAGCATTTAGCTCAAAGCACCTCTGTGCCTAAAGTCCCTTACAGTCCTCATGGAGCCGCTAGCTTAGCGGGACTTCAGTCATGTCATTTTTGAGTAATGAGGTACTTACTTTAAACTTCACCCCGTAGCTCTGTTTTACAGCAGCCCACTGCTCCTACATGCGTTGGATGGGGTTAAACGCAGAGGTCAAATGTCATGTACGTATATGATGATTGAAATAAAGTTGATATAAATAGAAGTTTACATTAATCGCAAATGGTTTCCTCCATCTCAGAATTGGCCTTGCCGGATTAGGGTTGATTTAAAACAGTAAATATATATATATATTATATTATATATTATTACAATTTAGTGCAGCTCAGAGATTATATTAGTCAGTGCAGCAGGTCAGATGACTGGTAAAAACATTAAATTTGTCAACGGGCAAGTGTGCAATTAGACCTATATGAAGAATTAAGATTACAATAAGAGATTGAGAATTTATAAATATTTACTGGAGTTTTTAAATAAAACTTTTATTCACTTTACCGATAACTAGTACTAAATTACAGAGTTATTTGCAGGTAACCAAAATTATTAGAAAGTAGCGTAAATATAATGATTTGCAATATGCTGCCGGCTATGCTCAAAATGTTCATTTTCCTAGTCTACATAAAACAACCTTGTTTTTATCATGACAATGATTCGGTCACAATTCATTCCGTCTGGTTTAATGGTTACAAAGAGTTTCATCTGAGCTTTATTAAAAAAACAAGAACAGGGGAATAAAAAACAAGAACTGACAACAACAATATCTGTACCACGAAACACTAGTTTTGTTGTATTTGCAATAAGTAAAGCATCTGTTTGAGCTGACTGAAGTCCAGAATGTCACCCATTTTACAGCCAGTCAGGATAGTATTTACCCAACTCCCACCCCTTCCATGCAAATTGCTGCCGCTCTGCTGCAGTTGTGTTCTGTCTAGAGTCACAGTGATGTGCGTGCATGTGTACAGCGTGCACAGCAGTTGTTCTGGTGCTTTTGGCTGTCGTTTGGCCCCTGGATGCGAGCCCCCCTGCTGCTTCTGGTTTTATTGTTCCACAGATCTTGATGCCCTGTCAATCAAAGAAGAGCCCACAGACTTACGTAGTGGTAGCTCACTCCTCCATTTCAACACTCGTCTGGCTCCGGCGCCGGAATATGCCGCCGCTGCTCTGTCCTCAGCCCGAGAGCTGCTCGGGGCTGGAGGGCTCGAGTTACCCAGTGGGTGGTTTGTTTGAATCTTAACATGGTGGATTGTGGGTAGGCGTTAGCGTTGGTGTCCTCCTCTTTTCCCCAGTTCATCTTTCTGTAATGCATAATAACAATGCATACATGTGTAGATTTGGAAATACAGGGAATCCATGTGATTGTTAGTCTAGAGTCTATTGCACAAGCCAAAAATGATGCAGCCAAGAGGATATTTCCATGGCAACAGCCGTGAATCACCTTGCAGTGTTTTCCTCCATCTTTCCCCCCGCCTGTACCACCAGATTGTAAACACTTTCCCGAGCACACAGTGATCAAGTTCCCCGTCGTGACTCACGCTGAGCGTCTGACTCTCTCTCGTCTGGGGAGAACAGGTGGCTCTGCCTTCGCAAAACGAGGTGATATGCAACTCCCAATGTTAGAGAAAGGGCAGCCTTTAGCAGCAGAAGATGATGAACATCGTCCCAGGAGGATAAAAACACCAGCCAACAACTCTGCAGTAGCAGAACATCTGTCGTGTTGCTGTTATCCACCTTTAGGCAGATGTCTTGTTTAGGAATGTAAACTGAAGTCAATGACTGGTCTAGTGACTCTAAACAACAGCCCAAAGGTCACACTCATTTAAAACCAAGTCTAAAAGGAGTCAGTTATAGATTGTGTTGTTGTGACCACACAGGCATATATATATGGGGAGCTATTTGTGGTGTCGATCCGTTTGTACAATGTGTATTTTAAATTAGGGATGGAGATCCAGGAGCAGACGGCAGCTTCACACATGACTCAGGGCCGCTGTCGGAGTTCATTGGGTCAGTCAGGGGCTGAAGTACACTTCATCTGGTCCCTCCACGGGAGCAGGGCCTGTACTTATGGATTCATGTGTGGATATAATTGTACTAATAAAAAAAATGACAGATCTGGTTCAGCCAATATCATCCACCTCTGAATTGACCAACACTTACTTGTTGTAAATAAGATTAATTCAATCTTAATTGCTAATATTTAGATTCTGCATTAGAGTCCACACATGCATGACACCATACATGACACCAAGTCCGCATTTCTGCAGACTTTGCCCAAGGGAATTACCCACAATTCATAGCAATGTGACATTAAACACGGGGTTACCAGTGTAAACATGGAGAACTAAGAAAAAAAAGGTAAACAAAGAGGACAGCCTGTGTGATCAGTCTGGTGTATTAAATTTACTCACAAACATGAAGGATTTAAGATGGAACATAAAAACACATGGAATCAGAGGAATGCAAGCAGAAATTATATATATATATATATTACACAGATTTATTCATCAAACATTTCATTTCTTTTTTTTTATTGAATCTGTTTTGCCAAATACGAGTAAATAGATTATTTGACAAATAACTCTCATCTTGTGAGGAAAGATCCTGCAACACCCACGATTGTCCATAATATTTTTTGCCGTTGTCATGGTAACATGATATGTTGCAGCAAAGTGCTGTCCCATACGTATTTACACCATGTCCAGCCCGTACAGTCTCTCACACTCAACCATTTAACAGGTGATGTCAGTAAGTCCCTGAGGGTTCAGGGTTTGAGGCCTTAGGGGGGCATTGGGATTGGGCCTTGGGTGTTTATGAGGTAGGGAGGGTCTACTAGTTAGTACTTTTTGGAGAAATACATTGCAATCGCTATCGCCACCGTACCAAAGTCGTGCCCAATTATCTTTTACTTTGTGATTGCTATCTAAAGTGGTTGTTTGCTTCAAAACACAGAATTTGAATGATTAGGACATAAATGATTGTATTTTTATTAAAATATTCACATATTATAAGCTGCGTAGAGCGAGTGTTAGTAAGTTAAACAGGTCTTTATTCCCTCTCTAATATCTATTTTATATTGCTGTGAAAACATATCCTTTAAACAACTGGAGTTTCTTACCTTAAACTACATTTTATTAGAATACATTTGAACATGATAGTCATGATAGTGTTGTAATTTACCTTCACTCAATGCAAATATTTACTGAGAAGAGCTGGAACACTTTATAGTGCAAGTCAATGCAACCTCCGTTAGCTGTTAGGTGTTAGCCGTTAGCTGTTAGATGTTAGCTGTTAACTGTTAGCCGTTAGCTGTTAGCCATTAGCTATTAGCCGTTAGCTGTTAGGTGTTAGCCGTTAGCTGTTAGCTGTTAGCCGTTAGATGTTAGCTGTTAGCCATTAGCTGTTAGCCGTTAGCTGTTAGCTGTTAGCTGTTAGCCGTTAGATGTTAGCTGTTAGCTCGGCTGTTAGTTTCGATGGTTGGCTGATTGACCGGTGCAGCTAAAGACTAAAAGTCAGGATGTCTCGTCTGCTGCTGCCTCCATTGTGTCCATTCTCTTGTCAATCGGCCTCTCGTGACCTCCCCTACTTTATACATATTGATATTGAATCGCATAGCCACCCTTTCATTGGAACATTTATTGCACCTTGACTAACTAAAGTCGTCGTTGAGCCCGTCCTCCAGTCCCTGCATGTCTCCATCCACCTACTGCTTTGCCCTGCTACACTTTAGAGCGGATGGATGTGAGAGTACAGCTTTGGTGCTGCTGCTCTAAATCCTTTGGTTATGTAACGGAGAGACAATTGATATTAGGGGTTCAGCAGCAGCTGTTGTTTTATCAACGGGAGGCTTCGACCAAAGCACACGCACAAACACGCCTGCTGGGAGTGATTATCTGAGGGGGAAACTGGACGGCCACATGCCGCGGCTTTTTCTTCTTCGGCTGTGATGCTCTGGTTCAGACGGTGTTTAGTCGAGGTGGATGTCGAGGTGGACGAAGGAGGTCAAAGACCCGGTGTGAAGGAGAGGTTTACCCTCCGCTGCTGGGCTGTGTGGGTCTTGTTAATGTGGACACAAATTT
Organism: Ophiodon elongatus; assembly: GCA_016806645.1. Lineage (NCBI taxonomy): Eukaryota > Metazoa > Chordata > Actinopteri > Perciformes > Hexagrammidae > Ophiodon > Ophiodon elongatus. Next base: position 602,853 of record JACSYO010000075.1, on the reverse strand, counting down.
GTCTTGGGTGAGAGAGTCTCTGGCGTGCTCAGGAGGTGGCGGAGTTTAATTTAGCCTGGAAACCTGAACCTGTGCCTCCTCCGTCAGCTCCTTCTCTGGCCCCCGGGGCCAAGCCCCACGCGGGCTGGGTTCTGTGGGGGTGTCGTGGGTGTGAAATGAACCATTAGCTGCAGACTCTGCTCATACTATTGCTGAACAAAGTGAGACCATGATGCACACGCTTTACCTTTCTTACATTTGTCCCATGCACACATGACCTTTGACCTCTGCATTGAACCCATCCTCGGCGTTTACGAGCAGCGGATCTCTTCGGTTGTCAGACAACGGGTTGGGATCTTGGCCGAGAGCCCGTATGTTACAGCACGGCTCAAATGCTGCTGCAAAATGTTTACTTACTTATGAAGTAGATCAAAAGCACGGATCAAATGTGCAAAGTCACTAATTAGTTAGAGCGGGTCGTCTTTCAGTCAGATACGATCCCCGGCTCCTCCAGTCCACGTCGACATGTCCTTGGGCAAGGCACTTAATCCTAACTAACACAGTTGGGACCTTGGTAGCCCCCGCCATGTAGTGCTGAAGAGCTCTGATCCCATCTGAGTGGACAGGAGGGGTCAGCGACACACATTCCACTCTACATTTGAATGGTTCACTCTCCCTCCTGACCTGAAAGTTGGTATAACTGGGACATTACGTGTGTGTGTGTGTGTGTGCGTGTGCGTGTGTGTGTGTGTTAAAGTGCACATCTGGGTTGGGCTGGATACGTGCACGTTTCACATTAGCCGTGTTGTTGCACCAATACATAGAGAAGCTGGTTGACATTTGGATAACAAGGCAGCCATATTTACTATGGTTACTATTTACTACTTTAATACAGATTTTATAAGTAGGACTGCAACAGGAAACTGTGCTCTTCACTCTCTTCATACAAAAATATAATATGAAATATATATATATATATATATATATATATATATATATATATTTCATTATACATATTCATACATATATATATATATATATATATATATGTGTGTGTGTGTGTGTGTGTGTGTGTGTGTGTGTGTGTGTGTGTTTGTGTGTGTGTGTGTGTAATTGCAGATATGAGACTTTAGCTGAAAAGTCAAATCAGAACCACCACAGAAATATAGACTTTAATAATGTTTGTGTCCTGTGCCTTGCACCTTGTACTTGTGCATGCTATTCGTAATTTGATTTATTTAATTGAATTGTATATGTTTTGTCTTCATATGTCCGTGTTGAATTGAATCTATGTTTTTAGTTTTTTCCTTTGTGTCTTGTGAATATTTAGTGTTCCATATACAATGACAGAATGAAATGAAACCGAGCGCCTGGTGATCCCTCTAGAACATCTGCTGGAGTGTGTTTCCTCCCACAGAGATTTAATCGTAGAATAACACACTGTGACTATCTACTACCGCTCACACTTCAGACGGAGCAGACTGTGGTGACAGCAGGAGTTGGTGGATTCTTTTTAGCGCTGCATTCATTTTAATGATGGACAGGTACAGGAGGAGGAAACTGTAATTGTGCATTCTTCAGATTTCGGCATATTGTTCAAATTCACACTGCTGGTGTATTAATCGCAGGTAATCTCAACATAATGTGTCAATCAATTAACCACATTGCTTCATGTCAGCCTTTTTTAGAAGGCTACTACAGAATACACAAAGGTACTACATAGAGTACATGCACGCTAGTCTTTCCTAGTTCTTTTAGTTTGCTGTTCACCATTAAATCTACAAACATGCCCTGTATAAAGTTTTCACACAGCATTTAGCCTTTCAGCGCTTCCACTGGGTTCCACTGGCCTTTTGTCAACAATATATCTAACAGCCATAGAATATATAGATTTGCATCTCGCTTATATATTTCATATTTGTGCATGCACATAAGTCGTTGGGTTATTTCTTTGCAGAGAAAGTTATTACTCTGCAAAGAAAACTTGAATTAGAGCTCTTCTCTCTTCTATTGATATATACAAATATACAGTGACCTGAACAATCCAATACAGCAGTCCTGCAGTAAATCAGACCTTTGTGAACCTTAAAATGTTTAACTTTTCTGGGGTTTTTTGTTGACATTTCAACTCTATGCTACCCATAAGGCTGCTATCTGGTGTTGCACTGGACGGCTTTACTATTAAGCTGAAGGCACACTGTAGGTGTTTTCCCCTGCAGCTCACATGTGCTCTTTGTCAGGGTCTACCTGCTGCTCATACAGACATGTCATCTAATGTCAGCCAGTAGGGGGCATCAAGGGGGCTTCGGCAGTATTTATTCATCTGTATTTGTGTGTGCAGAAAACCCCGGGCTCATGTAGCTGCCATGTCCCAACATCTCTGCAGTTAACAGAACAAAATAAAAGTGTTAGTGTCCAAGGAGGGCTTTAGCTGAGCGTGCACGCTCTCCTGACTCTACTTAGTGTGCACACAGCTGAACACAGTCACAGCTGTGAGTCGGCGGCAGCACTGTGATGAAAGCTGAGGGAGGAGAGAGTAACCTGTCTCTGCTTCTGTCTCTGCAGAGAGAACCACCTCCACCACCGCCTCCTGGAACGCCTGAAACATGACTCAGTGAGTCACACACACACACACACACACACACACACACACACACACACACACACACACACACACACACACACAGACTTTAAAACATTTTTTGTTGTTAGAATAACAAACTTCCCAAGCCACATATTTCAGATGTACTAAGTGAGGTGAAAAAGAAAGCAGAACACACAAGGGGACATATTGGTTTATATCATATCGCTCCTCATATGTATCCCGTGTCCATGTGTGACTGCAGCGTCCAGAGGGTGCAGAAGAAGACCAGCACCATGTCCCTGACCATCTCCGCCTCCTCCGCCTCCTCCTCCTCCAGGGGCCTCCCCTCCTGCTCCTCCATTTCCTCCTCCTCCTCCTCTTCCTCCACCGTCCTCGCCCAGAGGCACTCCAGCCTGGTGCAGCCGCTAAGTGTCAGCCCTCAGAGGGTAACTGCATCCCAGGTGGACTGAGATGGACTGACCTTCCAGATGAAACAATGGCTGACCATTAGCATAACCATTAGTTAGCATTACCATTAGCATTGGCTGATAACACAAGTTGAATTAAATGTATTGTTTTCCACTTCCAGACTCAGAGTCCCATCTACAATCAACAGTATTCAGGGAATGGAGTGGCCCCTACTTTTGTCAAGGTAAAACACACTTTAATCTACGTGCACGTGCAACGCTAATACAACCCAACACTTTACATATTATTATTTATTATATCTATCTTGTGCGATACATTTTCATTATTCATTGTCTTCTATGATCTTGTTCTTATCTCGTTCTCTGTTGCTGCTATTGTATGCTTATATGACGACAAAGTGTCTTTTGTCTCATATATATATATATATATATATATATATATATATATATATATATATATATATATATATATATATACACACTGTGAATTTGCATAAAGCAGAAATGATGAAGAAAATCCAAACAATGTTTGTATGGTGTCCATGAAAGATGACTGATCATGGTTATGTCCTCTAACACTGGTCCTCCTCTCCTCTCTCCTCCTCTCCTCTCTGCTCTCTCCTCTCGCCCCTCACCTCTCTCCTCTCGCCCCTCACCTCTCTCCCCTCCCCCTCTCATCTCTCTCCCCTCTCCTCTCTCCTCTCTCCTCTCTCCTCTCTCCTCTCATCTCTTCTCTCTCCTCTTCTCCTCTCTCCTCCTCTCCTCTCTCCCCTCTCCTCTCCTCTCTCCTCTCTCCCCTCTCCTCTCCTCTCTCCTCTCTCCTCTCATCTCATCTCTCTCTTCTCTTCTCTTCTCTTCTCTCCCCTCTCCTCTCTCATCTCTTCTCTCTCCCCTCTCTATCCTCTCTCTCATCTCTCCTCTCATCTCTCCTCTCTCCTCTCTCCCCTCTCTCATCTCCCTCTCTCCTCTCTCCCCTCTCTCATCTCCCTCTCTCCTCTCTCCTCTCTCCTCTCTCCCTCTCTCCCTCTCTCCCCTCTCTCCTCTCCTCTCTCCTCTCTCCTCTCTCCTCTCTCCTCTCTCCCTCTCTCCTCTCTCTCCTCTCCTCTATCCCTATCTCCCTCTCTCCTCCCCCCCCCCCACCCCCCCTCTGACAGTGCCTCCATGACGTGTCCACGGTGAAGGGTCAGCTGGTGGTCCTGGAGTGCCGGCTGAGGGGAACCCCCCCCCTGCAGGTCATGTGGTACAGAGAGGACGAGCAAGTGCTGGACTCGGACGATTTCAGGATACTGCGCAAGAGTGAGCACGTGTTTGGCAGTGGGCTGGGGGAGGGGGGGGGGGGGGGGGGGGCGGGGTATGACCCGGACCTGATTTTAGCTGCAATAACCAAATTAAAAGTCTTTTTTCTTAAGCTGCACCTCCATCATTATATTATTGATGTTAAAGCTTAGATTTGTATCTATGGTGATGAGGTCACTTCATGAAGAAATTACTTTCTCTCTCTTCTTGTTTTCCCAGAGGCCAGTTCTGCATCAGTGCCAGGTAGAGTACCGGTTCTACTATAATGCTGTGAAAGGAAAGTGTTGTGTTTTACTCTCAGGTTTCTCTTTAACTACTTTAGTCTCGTTTTTGTGAAATACTGCAAACTTTGGACCTCTTTGTGATCCTTCATGAAACACATGTATCTCACCGCTCATGTCCAGACTACGGCCAGGCCTGTGATGAGGGGATGTGTGCTATGGCTTCAGCTAAAGGGGTCCCGTGCTGAAGAGGGTTTATAAAGCTGTTGGAATGGCTTATAGTTCATATTGTACGTCATACTTTAGGTTTAGTGCTCAGAATTGCTGTCAGAGGGGGATGAATAAACAGCTGACTGAATCCAACAACATCACGTCATGTAGAATACACATATTCACAGACACACTACTTCTACACACAGTGAGTATACGGCTGCACACACGTCTGTCATAGCTGGACTGTAGCTGTGGGGAACCCGGGGCCACTTGGCACACTGGCGGCTCCGTGTGGCAGCGAGGAGGAACCGCTTGGAAACAGCCTCCACTTCAATTATCACACGGTCGCGTACAGTTTTGTTAGGAGACGTGTGCGGAACAAGGGACAAAATAATCACCGGTAAATGTTGCCTTCTCTTTATTCATCGAGAGGCGACTGGTAGTTGGATTTGTGGCCTCTCTCGGGCCACGACACCTGAAGTCTTTACGGCTCCAGAAGCAAACGTTCACACAAACACGATGCGTTCGTTCATGAGTTTGAGCACTTCACTGGCAGCGTTCATCTGGTGTGCACTTTTCATTGAATTATATTTAAATGTTGTTGAATTATGTTGTGGTGCAGAGGAGCTGTGCACACTGGTGATCACGGAGGCCTTCCCGGAGGACTCCGGCCTGTTCAAGTGCGTGGCCCTCAACCCCTTCGGCACGGGCTCCTGCTCAGCGCTCCTGGACGTCTACCATGGTGAGAGGGCTCATTCATGGAGCGCTGTGTACTTCACCTGTTGAACTGTGCACCACAACAGAGAGTGCAGAGTCACTTCATCTCTTGCTCTCCACCCCGTCACGCAGACCTGGAGGAGCAGCTGGAGGTGGAGGCCGCGTGTCAGCAGGAAGCTGTTTCTCCCTGCCAGCAAGAGGAGTTCCAACAGGACACTTCCTGCTTCGGAGAGAGTGGCGAGGACTTTCCCTCCGAGCTGCTGCACGACTCCATGACCCTGCCCCCTCCCGAGTGGCCCGACAGCCCTGAAGAAGACAGCATGCCCGTTGCAGAGTGAGTAGATGTGGTACACACGCGTAAAACACACACACACACACACACACGTCAGTCTCAGTCAGTTAGTTTCTATAACCAGGATTCACTGACCCCAGTGTTCATGCATTCTTTTGTGGCGCTCATCCTTATGTATGTGTGGCTTTACAGTTGTCTTGTTGTGGAGTAAAAAACAGTCGTAGTTTATTTTTCCTGCACTCAGGAATGACCTCTGACCCCTGAACCTTATTATTCAATAGTTACTTGCAGTCTTGCCCTTACTGCAAATGATGGTCAATTGTTTTGGCTTTGTCTCTTTAGGAAACACAAAGTATCATGTCAGTTTATGGAAGAGGCTTATACGTGTATTAATGTATCCATTCATTAATTCACACACTTCTTTTTTGTTATTATGTAGTGTCTATGTACTTTAAGTAAATGGTTCAGGGGCAGATGAAACGATGTTAAGACGGCTGCAGTTCCTCTTTAAATCCAGACGGGGTCGCTGTTGTATCATTCCAAAGTTGAAGAAGAAGACAACTTTCATGTTCACCCTTCTTTCTTTCTTTCTTTCTTTCTTTCTTTCTTTCTTTCTTTCTTTCTTTCTTTCTTTCTCTCTCTCCCGAGACTTGCCTAATGGGATCAAGTGAGATCCCAGTAATAATAATTATCACACTATATTGATTAGGAGTATTAATGAGAAAAAGAGATGCAGCTTTTGATGAGGGCTGTAAAAACACGAATTGATGTAAAGCTATATTGAATAGTGATATTTTAAAAAGCTCGCTGCCAGTCGGAGAGGAGCTCCGTGCTCTGCATCGATGCAGTTGCGATGACGATGCTGAGCTTTTTTGGGGGACCCGCGCGACACCCTGTGGGCTCTCTGCCTCGTGAGCGCGCGGTGTCACCTGTTACAACCCAGCCTCCCGCTTCCTAACCGGTGTTTGGGTTCCTCTGCGCGGGGAAAGTCCGCTCTCGTTCAGCCGGTACAGTGCTGCACTTTAAACGGGAAGTGGTGCGAAGCGAGGTAAGAACATCTCGTGTGATACCCTCCTACCCTCCTACCCTTCACCCTGCCGGGGACCTTTGTTGTTTGGAGTCACGGTGTTAACCCCTGTAGTGAGTTGTCTACACTGACGATAGTCTTTAAACGAGATGTTTTTTATTACTTGTTTATATCACGGGGAAATAAATAAGTTTACTTTGTCCTCCTGAAAAGGTCAAACTATGTTTAGAACATTTGGAAAGTGGACTTGAGTCTATTTTGGGGCTTTGAGTCCGTCTGGCTGTTGGTGGTCCAACGCGCGAGGACCCAGCGCGAGGAGGACCCAGCGCGAGCCGTCAGATGGTTCAGACTCCGCTAACGTGAACCAACCTCGGTTCTCCTCGGGCTTTCTTCAGCACACTTTATTTTTTTGTCAAGAGAAGCTAGTTTCACGTTGTTTTCTTTTTAAATATCAAGCGGCAGTAAGCTGGTCGGCTGTTGTTAACTGCCTGATACATCTCCACTCACGTCTAACGTAACGTTACCTGAGCTGAAATCCGATACTCACTCTCTCTTTCATCGGGCCCTCTGGAGCCGCTTCAGCTCGAGGAGGCACATAAACGAGGCTCTGTTATTGTGCTGTTGAGTAGCGTTTGCAGTACGTAACACAGCACATGCTTTAGTCAATGTTTATTTGTTTGTATTTTTGCGAAAAGGAAATAGTAAAAACACTGAGCGGAGAGTTAGTTAGCGAGAAGTTAGTGATTAACACGTCTGCCGGCGAATGGTGCATTCACGAGCAGGCGTATCATCGGACACTAGCTTTTAATCACAATGTTTTTTTTTTTTTTTAAATATTGCCCCACAAATAAATGATTAGCTTTTGTGCGATATTCACAACGATACCACCAAAAGTGCATTAATATCACAGCACACGTTAAAGTACCACGGATGATACTTAAGAAACAAACCTATAACATAAGCAGATAGAAACAAACCTATAACATAACATAAGCAGATAGAAACAAACCTATAACATAAGCAGATAGAAACAAACCTATACCATAAGCAGATAGAAATACCACGACACCACCAAAAGTGCATTAATATCACAGCACACGTTAAAGTACCACGGATGATACTTAATATTGGGTCCTATTTTATCTCTTGAGCTCTCTGCATCTCTGGCGTTTGACTGAAGTTCAGCAAGTGCGTCTTTAATGTCCACTTGGTGCTGATCCGGGATCAGTGGTGTGAAAGGGGAATGTTTGGCTGAGTGTGATGAGTCCAGAGCTGTGATCTCATCCCTAATGTGAAGTGCAGACATGGCGTCGGTGTCCTTCAGAAACCCTCCGTCCTCAGTTCACTACAGTGAAGACTTCTAAGGTCACTTTCAGGCTCTCTGGCCAACTTGAAGTTCATCTGATTGTTGTATTGATTTGATTATTATACGAGGAAGATGACTGTGTGGGGGGGGGGACGTTGGACGTTGTCCCTACAGTCAAAATAATGATGTTCTGACAAGAGGGTGTTGACTCGTTATAATTGTTGGGTAAACATTAGGTCAGCTCTGAGTCACCCAAGGAACTCTAACTGGCTGTTGCCTAAAATTTGGTCGTAAAAAGTTCCAAATGATTCAGGTTTGTTGGAGAAATGTAGGCTTTGAGTTGAGGGCTGGGCTATAGGGAGAAAATCAAATATCATGATATTAAAAAAATAATAATTTGCTTCAATGTAGATATTCTAGGGTTCACAAAATATTTACAGAAATATATTTTTTGTTAAACAATCATAGGAACGTGGATATAATAACTAAGTTGGTAAAGGCAAACAGCTGGAACACTCAGGTGAGTTCAGGAAATGACATCACTTTACTGTCACGCAGCCTTCAAAACAAGGAATCTACAACACGTGTGACATATTATGATGTTACGATATCCAAAATCGAAGGCAATATCTAGTCTCATTTCATGATCTTGATATAAAATCCATATGTTGCCTGGCCCAGGCTGAGTTGATGGTAACTTCCCGCTGTTTATTTGTATATCTCACAGTGTTGAAGTATTTTCAGAATCCAGCAGAGACTTTTATTTTTTCTAAAAGGTGACCAGATTCGGTTTCAGCATTCACGTTGTTGTCCCTCCAGTTTTTGCCGGTCATACAGAGGACTTAAGACAGCTTAGCATTCTCCTACCCACAATGCCATGCAGATCTTGTGTGTGTGTTTTAAAAGGATTGGGTCACCAGTAGAGCGTCTGCACCTGCCAGCTGATGTCCAAATTCCGAGACCAATATAGCTTTGGCCACTTAATCATACAAATACACATACTGTATACCATCAGCATACTAAATAGCACGCACGCACGCACGCACACACACACACACACACACACACACACACACACACACACACACACACACACACACACTCTGCTCTCCCACTCTGCTCTCCCACTCCTGCACTAGAGATCACATGACCCCAGTCCTTCAAAACCTCCACTGGCTCCCCATACAGCACAGAATCCAGTTCAAGATTCTCCTCATCACATACAAAGCCCTCCACAACCCTAAACCCCTTCATACCTTTCTGGCCTCCTGCACCGACGCCAACCTCCTTACCCCCCCCCCACCCCCCACCCCCGATAAGTAACAAATTTCCTTTCAGAAATACCATAAATATGTTTCAGGTAATGTAGTTTTTAGCTGTAAAATCTCCTGGTCAAATCTCATCTTGGTTACACTTCATAAATAATCAAATTGAATAGATTCTCATCAAACATTGTCTTTACATTATATGTTTGAATGTTAAAAACAATTAATAACGGCCAACATAAACTCTCCGTCTCAAAAAGTTTAAGTCAGACTGTAGACGGCGTCCTCCACTGAGGTTGTAGATTTCCTTTTGTCTTTTAGTTCATTGGACTTTTCAAAGATTACTTTTGGCCACTCAACATTTTTGCTCATTATTTGCATGCTATAGAATCCAAATTCTTGCTGCTTTGTGTAACATGTGTCCATCCATAAAGGCTATTCCCAGCTACACAGAGCATTTCTTTTTACAATTAATGCTTGAAATGAGGAAGGCACTTGCAAATGACAAAGCTGTACAAAATGTAAACCATCTTTTGGTGTTTCATTATTACCTCTTTACATTAGAAAGAGGTTTACTGTTAGAAACCACTCATTGTCAGGATTTAGCTGTTGATTGTCCACTGGTGTATTTTCAGACTGATGTCTTGTGCCTTCAGGGGACCAGGAGAAGCGCAGGAAAACAGTGTGTGTAATTAAGCGAGTGTGTGAGAGGGAGCGACGATAGAGACTGCTATTGTCACTATGCTCCTGCGTAGCCCAGACTACATGGTTGTCATGGGAACAGCATTCTTTCCTGGAATAAAAGTAGGGGACCAGCCAGGCTTGCTCTTACAGGAAGAAAACTATTGAGTGGGCTGAAATGGGAGCAGAACTATTGATATCTGATACTCTCATGAGACAGTCCCTATAGTATGATGGCAGCCTCAGAGTATGTATTCCAGAGTTAAAGTTACTTTTCAATATTGCTCACCATTTAACAAATCTCTTGATGTACATAGAGGCTGTCACAAAGTTGTTCGCTGAAATAATACCATGGTGAGGTTCAGCATCAGCGTTGGATGAGTGCGATGCCAATATGGCAACCACTGCGAAATAAGATGCATACATTTTGTGTATTTCTATGTTAGTGTCAACCCTCTTCTAAACAAAAGTACAGTACTGTTGGTCAGAGTTCCTAAAAGCAAAATGATCGTGTTGAATCCGTGGAACTTGAATCTATTTATGAGACGACCCATGCATCTGGTTCTAGTTGTCCTCCTTGCAATCGCTCAACTTTTACCCATTTAGATTTTGCACTGTATTTAGGAAAAAACGTTTTGCTCAACCGTTCTTCTGTTTTGCTTTGATATTTTTGGTCTCAGTTTGGATTTTTCTCGTAAAATCCTAGGATAAATAGAAAGTTTCAAATGGGTGATTTTGAGTCAAAAATCTGCAAGAGACCTATCGCAGAAGATTGTTAACGTGCATCTGAGGGTTTTCGGATCTTGGTTTCATTTCTTCATAGTGCTGACACTAGGTTTGAACTACCTGGAGATCGGGGGATTGTCGCAGATACAATTCTGTTTAGCTTTATGATCACTGGAGGGGATTTTCATCATTTAACTGTTTCTGTATCTCACCTAGAATGGTGAGATCCTTGGAATATTCAAAATGGAAACTTTCTATGGGAATTAACAGGGGGAAAAAAAGTGAAATAATGGGAATAAAATGGAAATGTAGGGGTGATTTGGTGCAGATAGAAACAAACCTCTAACATGACATAAACAGATAGAAACAAACCCATAACATAAGCAGATAGAAACAAACCTATAACATGACATAAACAGATAGAAACAAACCAATAACATAAGCAGATAGAAACAAACCTATAACATAAGCAGATAGAAGCAAACCTATAACATAAGCAGATAGAAACAAACCTATAACATAAGCAGATAGAAACAAACCTATAACATAAGCAGATAGAAACAAACCTATAACATAAGCAGATAGAAACAAACCTATAACATAAGCAGATAGAAACAAACCTATAACATAAGCAGATAGAAACAAACCTATAACATAAGCAGATAGAAACAAACCTATAACATAAGCAGATAGAAACAAACCTATAACATAAACAGATAGAAACAAACCTATAACATGACATAAACAGATAGAAACAAACCTATAACATAAGCAGATAGAAACAAACCCATAACATAAGCAGATAGAAACAAACCTATAACATAAGCAGATAGAAACAAACCTATAACATAAGCAGATAGAAACAAACCTATAACATAAGCAGATAGAAACAAACCTATAACATAAGCAGATAGAAACAAACCTATAACATAAACAGATAGAAACAAACCTATAACATGACATAAACAGATAGAAACAAACCTATAACATAAGCAGATAGAAACAAACCCATAACATAAGCAGATAGAAACAAACCCATAACATAAGCAGATAGAACACTTGAACTTTAATTAAAGTAGTTGACTCATTTAACATTGTATTGAGCTGTTATTTAAAAACAACAACCCCCCCCCCCCCCAAAAAGGCATCTTTCAATGGACAATAATTTATCTCTCCATGGACTTCCAGATGGCTGAGTAGATATGTTAGCATGAGTGCCATATTCCATCTCCAACACCTTGTAGAGTACTTCACCACACTGCCAAGAACGATGCCTTCATCCAGGCCAAGGAGGCGAGCCACAGCAGCAATGACACCATACATCTTATTGATCTCTTCACCAAAGTCGTTTGGCTTTATGGTTTTAGCTCCAAGCACCCTTGGAATATTTCCATAAATGTACCAACCCTTTGCAACCCTAATCTGACACATCAGATTCCCTGACTGTCTGCCTGCTGCTCATCCCAGAGCCGGTGTTTTTAATGAGTCCATTCAAATGTTTTTGTCAGTTTTCCAGAGCCTCAGCCGGCCAACCACTCCTCCGAAGAACCCTTTGGTCACAGCAAGGAGGAGCGTGCCCTGAGCTCAGGGGGCCAAAGGTCTCCAGGGGTAACCGTCCGAGCCTATACGCCCAGCCCTTCATCTCCACCCTCACCACCACCACCACCACCACCAACCCAAGTCGAGGAGAAAACCGAAACGCCCAAGCTGTTCAGCCCAACCAAGATCAGTTTCACTGTGAGCACTTTTCTTACACAAGTCGTGTGTTCTCTGAAGAAATTTTTGCTACAGTTGTTAACAGCTGTTAACAATTCATTTCCTGAATGTCTTTTGTTCATCAGAAATGGTAGAATTCCAACCTTCTATTCACTTTTTGTAAATGTGTGTGTCTTCTCCCTCTCAGTCCTCCCTGTCCTCCCAGTCAGGGAGCAACAGCATGAACCTGTCCGACCTGCCTACCTTCACTCCCAGCGTCTTCCCCCCCAGCGCCTTTAACTATGAGCGACCACGGCATTTCATCCAATCGCAGCCGGCCTTTCAGGCACCCAGCTACGACAGCGTTCTGAAAGAGGCCCAGGAGCACCACAACAACTCCCAGCTGAACCTCACCAGCTCCCAAAGTAGAGCAAACGTTACGGAGACACAGAGTCAAGCTAAAATGGCGTCCACGCAAAGTCAGTCCTTTTCTCAGGCTCAGTCAGAGTCCAGGTCCTTGTCACAGACCCAGTCACAGTTTCAGTCACTAAGCCTCAGTCAGAGCCAAACCCAGTCTGTCGCCCAGACCCAGGTCCAGACCCAGGCCCAGGTCCAAGCCCATACCAATACCCAGGCCCAGGCCCATACCCAGGCCCAGGTCCAGGCCCATACCCAGGCCCAGGTCCAGGCCCATACCCAGGCCCAGGCCCAGGCCCATGTCCATACCCAGGCCCATGCCCATGCCCATACCCATGCCCAGGCCCATAACCATACCCATACCCATACCCAGGCCCAGGCCCATACCCAGGCCCATACCCAGGCCCATACCCAGGTCCAGACCCAGGTCCAGGCCCATACCCATACCCAGGTCCAGGCCCAGGCCCAGATCCAGACCCAGACCCACGCCAACGGCACGGGCAAGTCCTCTCCCTCCTCTTCAGGTCTCAGCTCTCCCATTTCCCCCCCGGCCTCCTCTGCCACGCCTCTTCAGTTCCCCGCTGCCCCCATGTCAAGTCCTTCTGCCACCACCATCCCGGCCTCCTCATCCTCTCTCCCCCGCACCACCATGCGCTCCACCATCACCCTCACCCCCAGCATCCCCAGTGCCACCGGCCTCGGCAGCGCCACCCTGCCAGCCAATCAGGACACCATGTCGGCCCCCGCCGCCTACCTCTGCTCTGTGCTACCCTCCCAGTCCGCCTTCTCCCCTTTTTCCTCCTCCAAGCTGTCTCCCAACTCCAACCTTCCCCACTTCTCCACCTCCCCCTCCCGCTCCCCCCCATCCCCCTTGAGCCCTCACCTCCCCATGAGGGCCCCCTCCTCTAATATCTCCCTCCCCCAGCAGCCTCTCCCAGTGTCACCATCCTTCCCTTGCGCCCCGTTCTCTCCCCCCTCCTCCTCCTCTCTTCAACCGCCCAACACTCCCAACGGTCAGAACAGAGTACTTCCTGCTGTGGTCTCCTTGCCCGCCAGCTACAAGGGAGCGCCGAGCATGTGAGTCAACGTAGACATCAATTTGGCATGCATGTGTTTTTATAGAAAAGTTGAAATTTCCCACACTTAAGAAAAAAATGGAGGGCTCTCCAATGATGCATCACCAGAGACATTTGGGGGCTTTTTTTTGGGAACCGTAGCTCCTATAATAAGTCTAAAATAAACAGTGTCGCCAAAATATGTTCAATCTAGAGCCCTGCCTTCAAAATTGTACTTTTGACTATTTTCCACCAGATTGAGCCTTTTGCTCATGTTTGTCTATTTCTTTGGTTTGCTTTGCTCCTGTGTTATGGAGCAGTGTGGCGTTTGATAAGTCACAATCATTGTTGTTGCTAATTATTGACTAGTATATGGCAAATAATTATATTTTTGTGTTTCTTCATAACAAAACAGGAGTGGTATTATTTGCCGCAATCAGTTATGTAGAATCAAGCGTGGCAATCGGTTTATTGCAGTCTCTGTATTAAATGCATTGAATGGCATCTATTAATAAAAACTGTTTGCACAAATGAAGCGCAACGACCTGTACAAGTCATTGCAGGTTTAAACTAGTCGGCTACACACAACGGCTTATTTCAACAAGGGGTGGATAAAAGTTTGTTGCAGCATTAAAGTTCTTTAGTGTCTTTTTTTCATCTTTGCTTCCTTATTTTTCTCTATTTCCCTTCTGTTTCCCCCTCCTCTTCGTCTCGCTCTCTACCCTCAGCCCTCCCAAGCCCATTCTGAAGAAGACTGTCGCTCCCCGGCCGTCTTCCTCTCGCTCCACAGATGAAGACATCCAGGGCTCCAAAGACGCCCTCATCCAGGACCTGGAAAAGAAGCTGCGCTCAAAGGAGGCCAGGAGGAGAAACAGCCAGGTGTGTGTGTGTGTGTGCGTGTGTCTGTGTGTGTGTGTGTGTGTGTGTGTGTGTGTGTGTGTGTGTGTGTGTGTGTGTGTGTGTGTGTGTGTGTGTGTGTTTGTGTATGTGTGTGTGTGTGTGTGTGTGTCTGTGTATGTGTGTGTGTGTCCTGCAAACTGTGTTGGAAGTACAAAATATCAACAAAACAATCCTCCCACACACACACACATACACACACACACATATACAGAGACACTACAGCCCATTCTCACGTACAGTGTGTGCCTTTTTGAGCGTCATAGAGTACATCATTCAAATAGTTCACCAAAACAAACTGCAGCACGCTCTGTACGGGCGTGAAAAGTGACACATTAACACATTACAGCTTGATTTTCAAACAGAAACTGTCCTATGAGGAGCGCATGGCTCGTAGGCTGCTGGGTCCAGACAACGCCAACTACATGTTTGACCAAGACAGTCTCTCAGACTCACAACCCGACCAGGTACGACGACAACCCTTTTCCTTTAGTGAGTGGACTCCGTGATCACTCCAGAAATCCTTCCATCTCAAAGCCATCTCACAGCCTGTTGTACTGATGTGTGTTGCAGTGCTGACTGTGCTGTGCAGACATTTATGTTGGCTCTGGTCCAAAGCCCATTAGCTTTCATTTTGCTATTAAGTAAAGACCACACATCATTACAGCCACTTGGGTTTGAATGGCTGCACAGGGAGCCCGCTCCCCTCTCAGGGCCTCCTCACGGGCTCCCCAAGCCAAAGTTGGAAAAGCCTGGCAGCATAATCAGCAGCCCCAGTGAGCTGTCTCTGGTCACTTTTACCGCGTGCGTGTGCGTGTGCGTGTGTGTGTGCGTGTGCGTGTGCGTGTGCGTGTGCGCGTACGAGTGTGCGTGTGTGTGTGTGTGATTGTCAGAAAAGCCTCTCATCGCTCACAGGGCTTTGCACCATCTATTCTCTCCCTCTTGCACACAAACACACAACACATGCATGTACACACACACACACACACACACACACACACACACACACACACACACACACACACACACACACACACACACACGGACACAGATTTGTCAGAGGCTATTTCTTGCCTGCTTTCTGAGAACGAGCCTCTTTCACTGGTGACAACAGGACTATTGTGTCAGAACACACACTCACACACACATTCTCACACACACAGAGTTACCCTCCTGGCATTTGGTCAAACTAAAACAGTCGGTTTTCAAAGTTCAAACCTGTGATTCCCTCTGCTTACATGAGTCTGTTTTCTGTTGCAGCCAGATTCACCAGAAGGAAGACACACAGGTGGACTCTGGTAAATACATATAATTTGTGTTGCTCATAACAGTTGCGTGTGCTGACCGTTGCTCTGTGCAGTCATGTATGATACAGTGATTTCATATTTTAGTTTCAAAACTGTACAAGTGTGATATCTAAAAAATGTGTCACTAGTTTCTCTAAAGTTTTTGAAACTAAAGAAACTTTATCAAAGTGAAATGGATTCACTCCCATCCACATGGCAGGTGGTTTCACCAAGAAGAGACTAGATTTAAAGGGACAGCGCAACCTAAAATCAAAAACACATTCTTCCTCTTACCTCTAATGATATTTATCAATCTAGACTGCTTTGGTGCCGCTCAAAGCACCAAAACATACATTTGAAAAACTCCACAAACTTTGGCCGATATCTCTGACACTGAGCACCTCACACCGAAACAGTCTAGATTAATAAATAGCACCACAAGTGAGAAGAATATACAGTTTTGGGGATTTAGGGGTGAACTAAAGGATTAAATTAGTTTTTTGCACTATAGAAGGAACCACCGGTTGAAATACAACCCAAGCATGGAATTAAACATTTTGCAACATTACACCATTGTTATGGCATTTCAGCCTGTGTTTACTTAATCTCCACATTATGTTGTGCTATAAATATTTCTAGTTGTCTGTTAGGAGGGATAAAAATGGCTCAAGTCCCTACGTCAGTATCCATGCTGTCAGAGGACAGAGACAGCACACACACACACACACACACACACACACACACACACACACACACAAAAGCCACCACATTGATGCTGATTCCTGTCTGTAAATCAGGCCATTGAAAGTGAGGTATTGTGAAGTCTTTGAGCAGACGATGTCCCTCTCCCTGCAGGGGGAGGCGCCACACGGGGACGGACGAGAGGGGAAACGAGGGCTCAGCTATCCAGGAGAAGTGTTACGCTCCTCGCTTCCTGCAGACCCCTGCAGACCTCACCGTAGAGGAGGGACGCTTCTGTAGGATTGACTTCAAGGTGAACCTCTGATGCATTTTCAGGGTTTATCAACACACTCGAGCCTGTATTATAACAAGCTCATATAACTAATACCACAAAAAAATCAACGCAATAATGGTGCGGTCATGTTCTCAATCCAGGTCGGAGGCCTCCCCACGCCAGATGTGTGCTGGTACCTGGACGGCAAAGCCATTCGTCCAGACGACTTCCATAAGATGTTGGTGTGTGAGAAGGGGATGCACTCCTTCCTCATCGAGATCGTCACGGTGCACCACGCCGGCGTCTACGAGTGTGTGGCCCGGAACCGAGCAGGGGAGGGCAGATTCTCCATGAGGCTTGATGTGTTGGGTAAGAAATGTCTGGACAGTACACCCTCTCTTTAGGCTGTTTTTAATAGTGTTTCATCATCAGAGTGCAGCCTGATGATGATAGGGATTGGTTTATTCATCTATGTCAGTCCTGCTTGGTAGAGTTCAATTTAATCAGCTGTGCTGTGCCCCGCAGCCCAGGAGGCTCTCCGTCCTCCCACCTTCATCCTGAAGATGTCCAACTCCAGAGCTCTAGAGGGCGACACTGTTCGGTTAGAGTGCAAAGTGGACGCGTCCCCTCCTCCACAGCTCTACTGGAAGAAAGATAAAGACATGCTGCGCATCGACCCAAGCAGAATGAGGTACTTCGTCACACCCAAACTCCTGCTTGACTGCACATCTAAGAGCATCTAGTATGATCAATGTTTTTATAGTTGTGAGCCCACAGAAAGTTAGCCACCCACTCTGCGGGTCCCCTGAGCTCTGCAGCGCTTTGCAGTGATGTTCAGGTTATTGTTTGTTTTTTACACAGTTGGCTACTCGCTGGTGTAACGTAGTGGAGAAGCTAAAGAGCCAGATATTTCCCTTGGTAGAGACCAAAAGCAGAGCCAAAAGAGAGTGAATATTGGACCTGCATTCATCAGATCAGCACTCCAAATGAACCCTGATGAAAGGGTGTTAAAGGGCGGTGTGCACAGGGACCTCTACTGTTATTGAACCAGGTTTGAGAATGAAGAGTCACATTCCTGATGGCAGGTCACAGCTATACTTTTAATAGAAAACTGCACCTATACACAGTTTATGCAGTCTCTAGTTCCTACTGGACAATCTGAAAAATCCTCCTACATGGGAAAATATGTCATCTGCACTAATTCATATCTCATATTATTGGTGCCATTGTTTTCATTTTAAATTGTGCATGTGCGTTTGTTCCATGAATGCTCAGCCTGCGTCGGTACTCTTTGGCCACCGTGTGCTAATAGCTTGTGCTAATAGCTTGTGCTAATAGCTTGTGCTAATAGACGTTGTTCTTCCTCCAGTCTGTATCAGGACGGTTCAGGCCGGCAGTGCTTGCTGCTGGAGAGGCTGATGAAGTCCGATGCCGGTTGGTACACTCTGTCCGCCATCAACGAAGCCGGCATGTCCACATGCAACGCCAGGCTGGACGTCGGCAGTAAGTACACCGTGTGTGTGTGTGTGTGTGTGTGTGTGTGTGTGTGTGTGTGTGTGTGTGTGTGTGTGTGTGTGTGTGTGTGTGTGTTCATCTATCTATCTATGCAAATCTGCTGTAAAGGGCCCATCTCAGCTATCTGGTCCCCATAGCAGCGCATGGCTGTAAAGTCAAACAGCATATGGAGAACGCCGTGCGCTCCACTGACCCCGGCTCTCCAGCCGGGGAACGCGTGGAACAAATGGCGTGTTTACGCAATCGAGCGGAAACCTGATGAACGCACGGAGCCGTTCAGCTTTCCTGAGGAACACTGAAGTAATCACTGAGTCAGAGCCATAAGTATGGAGCGCATCCTCTGATGAGGGAGGGAATACAGCACAGCTATTAGGTTTCTGCTCGGTCACATGACACGCCATCTGCTGTGTGGAGAGGGAGCCGACAAAGGCCGTGCCGGAAACCAGCTGAGCTGGACTGTAGACCTCACAGACCTGAACACTGAGTCTGAACCAGGACCACAGGAGATGGAGGTTTTACAGGGTGTTTTTAAAGCATGTGCAAGAGCTTCATGTCTTTAATGTTATCGCTAAGCACTTTTAGTTGGTGTAATGATAACAATAGAGAACTTCCCTCAAGCACCTGCAGAGTGTGCAGCCACACAACTCAAGACGAGTGGAAACAATGGCACTTTGTTGTTCGGATGTATAAGTACAGGTGATCTCAAATCATTCTGACTAAGACACTTTTGTATGTTTCTGTGGGTCGCATCAAAAAGCTGGATACATCTGATATGTTCCCTTTTATAACCACGACCGGTTTCACACACCAGCTCATTAGCATAAGGAATACTCCCTAAAGATCCCAGTGATCTGTTTGTATTTGGTGAATATTTGCAGGAAGAGAAGGAAGGGGTTTAAAAGGTGGTTTAATCTGAACTCGTGTTCATTTTAAGATGCCTGTTTTTGGTTTGTTCTGTGTATTATTTCTGTGATATCATTGAGTATTTGTGCATTAGGAGTCTTAATTAATTGTGTACACGGTGGTACTTCAGGTACTACGACTGATTTGCGTGCGACAGCCGTACAGTAGAACTATGAACCACGACTCCCTCCAGAGGACTCGTACACACGTACTTCTGTGTGTGTGTGTGTGTGTGTGTGCGTGTGTGTGCGTGTGTGTGTGTGTGTGTGTGTGCGTGTGTGTGCGTGTGTGTGTGTGTGTGCGCGTGTGTGTGGGGGGGGGGGTATGGCCCTGAGCCAAGCCGGGCCGTCCCGTGCTGCAGGGTGCAGGGCAGAGAAGTTATTTTCAGACAGCTGGCATGAAAGGAATGATAAGCCAGTTTTCCAGCAGGACGACCGGTCGCTGCCGGCAGTGACACCAGTCGAGTTCTTCTTATTATTCATATCAGAAAACCAGTCGTTTATTGTTTCTGTAGTCTCCCATAAATAAGTCAATTCTTAGATTTAAAACTTCAGCTTTACACCTCAAGTTTTCAGTTGGTTCTAAATATAAAATAATAAATTATTGGATCACAATATTAGGCATTGCTTTTTAAATGATGGGTCATACTGGAATAAAATGATAATATTGTTGGTTAACAATAACTGTTTCAAACTGCTGGCGGTCAAACCAAGCAGCGGTCACCAATGTGTACATGTCATTGATGAATACAAGCCACGTTTGAACTCATCCCTCCCCTCTTCTCTGCCCCCCTCCCCACAGCTCGCACAGCCGCGCCCATGAAAACGGCGCCCCCTGGCTCCAAGACGCTGAAGCTGCTGTCCTCTCTGAGCCACGTGCCCGCCCTGACCGTGGAGAGCCCCGCCCGGCACACCGCCCCTCTGTACGAGAGCGAAGAGCTGTAGACCCCCCCAACTAAACCCAGTCACATCCTCAGATAACTGTCACACATCTCAGAAGTGTAAAAGTGGGCCGCAGCCTGTATTTGCTGCCCCCTGCAGGGCAGATTTGGTACTAATCCTGCTTTGGTTCAGATCGCAGCAGAACTCTTCTGAGGCCAATGCATGTCCAGTTACCAACATTGTGGTTCTATTATTGTACTATAAACTCTACACTTTCATTCACAATTTCTTGAACAAATTAAGTTATTTTTTCCAGATTAAGGTACATTTACAGGGAACCTCTTCTACATAACTCTGATATGGTATTTGATCCTCTCCCTTCGTTATAAAAAGTTTAAATTTGTCCTCCCAGCCAGCTCAAAAGAAGCCGTCCTCCTCCCGTTACTACAACAACAACAACAACAACAACAACAACCCGCGCTGTGAGGAGCTCTCTGTCGCTCCCCAGACCAAAGTCTCCCCAGTCCGGCCTTGTGAAGTTAAAATAAGGCTCCTCACGCTGTCCACCTGCTGCGTTTGTCCCCACAGTGTCCCGTGTCCCCGTCTGTGTGTTGTTAGAGGCTGCAGAGCGGATGTTTGCTGCACGCCCAGAGGCCCGTCTGGGTCCTGGATGTATATTAATAGACCTGGATACGGTGTGGCAGAGTCAGACCTGCTGCCCGCTTTAGTCCAGCAGAAAGCAACGGAAAGAAAGAAAAACAGTCCCCTGTAGTCCAGAAACCAGTTTTTCGGGACAGCACACGATGTGATTTATTACCACTCGGGAAGTCTTTCTCGTCCTCCTCCTGGGTTAGAAAAGTAGGAAGCAACCCGAGAGTTTGGTGCAAACTGGTGATGAGCGGGTCGACCCACAACCCGCGGGTCGGGCGGGTTTCGGCCTGACGATTGAGCTATAATGCATACATCTGGTGGTTGGTTAACGCATATTTCTGCAGATTGACTCTCGTAACATGTCGGATGGGCGCAGGTAATAATAACAAAATGTATAAACCGTTGACCCGCGCATCACTAGTACCCACAATCCAACTCTGCAAACATCTCCCGCTGCACTTTAACCCCGACGACTGTCCGCCAGCTCATCCAGCACCCTCCTCCTCTTTCCTCCAGCGGACTGAGGATGATTTTGTGTTCTTGTCCCTGAATCACACCTGCTTCTGATGATGATGATGATGATGATGATGATGTGTCCGTAGAGCTCCATTATAACTGAAGAGGGAATGGGATAGTTCTAAGAGCTCGGATGTCGCTCGCTGCTCCGATCCTCCGCTGTGGAATGCATTCAGTCTGCTGTGTGTTTAAACTTGGTGTCTGATATTCAGTGTACGTGAATGAACTAGTCGTCCGTGTCGGGGCTTGAACCCCTCTCCTGCCCGCGAAAGGCTGCAATCAGAGGTGTATCATAGCAACGAGTTAGTCATGGAGCAACAGGCCAAATTGGCCAAACTCTCCATTTCTGACCTGAGGCTTGCACATAACAAGAAGCTTGATTCGCTCACCTTGAAAATTGCATCTGCACGCGATGGGATAATCTGGTATTTAACCACACGTGGCCTCGGTTCAGTGAGCTCATTGATGGGAATCCCCTTTCACCACGTCCATAACATCTGAGGTCTAAAGATTCACTTTGCCTCAGAACTAAAGGTTTCAGGATGAAGCACTTCTTCAGTCGGTCCCGGTGTTCGGATCCATCGTGGTCAGACGTCCAGTTCGCTCTCAACACCAGAGCAGTTCTGGTGAGATAGGCCCTTTTTTCTGTAGCGATTTTTAAACTGCAGGTAGTAGCAGTAGTGTGTGTTCTCTCCAAGTATTGTTTGTTGTGTAAGTTCTACATATCACTGGATGAATGAGGAATAAAGTCATGTGACTCTGGCTTTGCCTCCTGGTCGTTTTTATTATTATTTTTTGTCTTCCTTGAAAGATGAACCAGGTCCCAGATCAGATGCTTGACGTGGTACTAGAGCAGAGTTTACCCTCGTGCTGTAACCTTCTGCCACAAGAGGGAGCTGTTGCTCCATGCAGCCGCTGTTAGTGCGTTGAAAAGCTAAAGCCATGCTGTGTCTCACTTGTTGACCTCCCCACGTGGGCTCTCTAAATACTAACCCAACGCCACCGTCTCCTTAGGAGAACACAACGAGCGATTCGTCTTTGCTTCTTCCCACCTGGACCTTCCGTTAGTACTCTGACCGTCAGCCGCACGCGCGCACACACACACACACTTTGTCTTTGACAGTCAGTTATGTTGCGTCCTTTGCACACGTTACGTTGTGGTCGAGCATCACAGCATTTCAGAAGAGGCGCGTGTGTGCCGCTGCTGAGCCCCGGACAGCCCCGGCTCAGTTTCACCTCTGGTTGTAGGTCCGCAGAGTGTAACAGGTAACAGACACGTGACCGAGTGAAGGAGACACACTGCTCACCCTCAGGAGTCGCGGTTCTGTGCCGCTGTGACGGAGGTTACGTTGACTTGCATTATGGTGCGTTCAGGTCTGCTCAGGACAGCCGACTATTAGGCGAAGGTAAATTATAACGCAATCATATGTTCAAATGTAATCTTTTAACATGTCGTTTTTGACAAATGACTCTTTTACATAGTATAATAATTTGTAGGATAGTATGTCATTAAAAATACATTATGCCTTTTTGTAATTATGATTTCATGATTATTATGGCTGTTTTTTGTATGACTTTAGGCATACTATACTATGACTTGCAATTTTTTACATGTTTTCCACATACCATACTTAAGACTATTTTTATGACTTTTGGGCATATTATTACTTCTTCATACTGTTTTTTTTTTTGTTTTTTTTTAACTATACTAGGACATTTTAGACCGACCCTACTTTAACTTGTTTGACATACTGTGCAATGACTTAAATGACGTCGTAAACTATGATATTTTTGATATACTACACCATACTGACTCTTCTGATATACTATACATTAGGAATGCGCTGTCTGGTGGCTGGAGCTCCAGTTTGGGCCCTCTGACGGTCCTCTCTCGACCGTGTAGCAAGGAGAAAGACTGCTGAGTCAGCTTATTCCTCCTTTCAACAAATACCACATCTAAATCCATTGACTGTCAACCCCGAATAAACAGGCCCATCCTTCGGGTCTGGGAGCTGTGGTTTTTAAGGAATCAAGCCCACAATGAGCCTTTTAGGGTCTGGGTGTGACCCAAAGCTGGACCGACTAGTCCAAATAATAAATAAAAAAACACAAATCACATAAAAAGAATTATAATTACAAAATTATGTGGAAAACATGGTTTTAACGCAAAAATTAAAATATGTCATGACAATAACCAGAAAAAGAAACATTTTGTAGGAGCCATTAGTTATGTCTGTATTATGTGTGAATGTGGAGCCTATCTCAGGTTGACCACGGGTGGCAGTGTGTATCAGTGTGGCAGGTAGTTTATATATGGGGCACAGGTGCAACTGACAGATGTAATGATGCATGGGTGACGGGGAGATCGCACGGTTTTTACCGCAAACAAGACACACCAGAGGGAGACCAGGAAACTAATAGATATCAAGCCAATTGTCAGTTGTGAACTGTAATTAAACGGGAACCTCACCCAAAGATACGAACAGCCTGGAATCTCTTTGTAAAAGCGAGTAAGGAACAGGATCTTCTCCCGCACCCAGCCGAGTGGCTAGTCACCGAAATCAGTCACTATACATTTATATAAAGTAACACCACCTTCACATTTTCTTTTCAAATCTCATTTAATTAAAATGAGGAACCAATCAAAACAGTAACACACATTAAAAAAACATGCATAAAACAAACAACGGAAATTCAAACAAGACAAACAAGTCTACTAATACTACTTAAAAAAGCATGCATAAATCAACTAACTACATATACGATTAAACATATTTTTTTTAGGAATAACATCATTGTCAAAACAAACAGTGCAGCAAAGGTGTGTGTACTGTATATCATCGGATAGGCCGGTCAGTTGGAGAGCTGATTGTTGTACAGCCTCTGCAGGACCTGCTGGGCTGCAGCCCGCCGAGCTTCTTCCAGCGTGGTGGTGGCTGTGGGTCCGGGTAAGATCATGACCAGCCCTTTGAAGGCAATGGTTATCCCGGGGATGCACACTGTATAGGTAAAGTAGAGGAATCCATCAGGCACCGCGTGGCTGTAGCATATCTCATAGAGCGGCGAGCCAACGGCGGTCGCCTCACACAGCTTACGCAGGAGCACCACTGGGGAGGGCGAGGGCGCCGTGGACACGAGGTGACCCTGGGAGGAAGAGGGGGAGGAGCTGGGAGGGGCAGGGTGCTGGGGGACAGTGGGTCCTCCCACTGCCCTGCAGAAACCCAGGGGGAAGGCTGGAGGGCGGGCCATGCGAGGGGGCAGGGCCGAGGGCTGCGGGGAGCTCACTGTGTGACGCGGCGGCTTCAGGGCTGACGGCAGGAGGCTGTTTGACAGCGTGTGCGGAGACAGCTGCACGTCCAAGCTCGGCTTCACCGTGGACTGCCATTTGATGGAGATGTTCAATGCAAACCGCTTCTTGAATGCTGGACACAAGAAGAAGAGACGTACAGCAGTAAGGCTCACGGCAGTTTTCTAAAGAAGCTGAGCATGACTAATCTTTTTTTTTTTGGGATAGTCTAATACGTACATCACATATTGATAACTGAAATGCATCAAAGCTACTTCTAAAAAGGTATTTGCACTGCACAAAGTCACTCCGCAGAGAACACAATGAACTGATGTGCACTTGCCATAAAAAAATATGAAAATAAAGTCCATATTGTATTCTCATTGCATCACTGAAATTTTTTTTCCAAAAATAACACTTGCCACAACTTCTTTTGAAAATAAAATACATACTGTATTGTTTTCTTATTGTGTCACTAACCACTCTTAACTTGCATGTAAATATCATATGAAATAAAGTGCATTAAGTAAAGTTGTCTGTAACTATGACTGAGTCCTTCCTTTTAGTTTTCAGTAACTCCGTGATGTTACCGTCTGTATGGCTCTCGTGCATTAACCGTGTCGGCAAAACGTGAAACTAGCTCCCACTCAGAGATGTGGAGTGATGTCATCATAACATAGACCTCTAACATCACGTCAGGACTCCTTTCTCTGTAGGGGGAGCAGGGTTTTGACTTGTTACGTCACCTCTTAGTAGATCCTGGGCACTACACTGCTACATCCATCACGAGTCGGCATCACGTGGCGCCGCTCTACAGGATATGGCCACTTTCTGGTGAGACGCCATGTTGTGATTTTGTCCGGATCATGTGACAGGCAGGGAGGTCACTGGCCCTGAGCCCTTCTGAGGCTACAGGTCATGATAACAATCCCAACAATGCTCATGAGATGCCATTGATGTCCTCACTCTCTGCATAACCCATAACAAACTTACCCATTAGAACAAGGAAAGTTTCCCCACAAATTCAAACTAGCGAGTAAAGCCTCTATACCAGGGGTCACTAATAGGCGGACCGCGGTCCGGACGCCGTAGTATCTTGACCCTGGACCTATAACCGAGAGATCATTGAGAATTATTACATTTTTGATGCAGCACTTCTATTTTAACCGGCACAGCTTTTCCAGCCTTTACGGAACTCGTTCAGCGGTCCAGGAAACACACCGACCAATTACATGGTTTGTAAATCACATCACGTGATGCAACTCAGCCAATCAAGTACGTGTATCCCGATAAGCATCACGGCTTGAGTGAGATACAAACAGACGGGATTAGCCGGACGAGAGGTCAAACAGTCGGAATATAACCTGAGTCAGAGGAGTTATTTCACATGGCGTGTTCCAAGAAGAGGAATGTAGAGAGTGAAACCAAGAGCCTTTAACCAAGAATGAACAGACTGTTATAGGTTCATTCTTCCAATAGACGGTTTACAACTAGTCTCATATGTTCAGAGACCGTGACGATTATTAAAAGCGACAATGTAAAGCGCTACTACGAGAAAAAGCACAAATCTTTGAGCAAACGTAGAAAATAAACCTAAAAGGTGCGTTCACACCAAACGTGGCGCGAATTTTCGCGTTGGTGTCATTCGCGTGGTGTGTTCACACCAAAGCGTTGCGAATATTCGCAATGCCGGACTATTTGTGGTTATTTCGCTTTTTCACACTCGACGGGCCACCGGAGAGGGGGCGTGGCTTAGCTCTGTGGAAATAGTTCCTTTCTGCCATCCACCGTGGAAGAAATAACCACTAGTTCTGCTTTGTACGGGTTGAGGAAGTCCCACAAACGTTGGAACATCAGACGCCCTCGTGTCTGGGTTCATAACATTATCCGTAGCCGCACACAGCTTCTAAAGGAGCTGCGTCTGGAGGACTTCCTCTTCCAGACTATCGACTTCTCCTCCATAGTTTCTGATCAGCAACGGCAGGACGGCGGTGATGACGGGCGGAGCTTCTCAACGCTGATTGGCGTTCGCAACTCAGCGTCACACAAATTTTTCGCCCGAGTTGAAAAATTTAAACTTGCGCGAATAAGTAAATTATTCGCGTTGCTTTCGCTCAAGTTCGCCGCCCGGCGAAAATTTGCTTTTTCGCAACCATTTCGCGTCTGTACATTGACTTTGTATGTAATCTGGTCGCGCAAAAAATTCGCGCCACGTTTGGTGTGAACGCACCTTAAGAGCCCAATATGATGAGAATCCTAACATTAATTCACCGTCCAAGAACGATGTTAAAAAAAACTGATGATAAATAGTGATAGAGATATTATTCAATTGAACTTTCTTTATTTGATCGACTACATACAGACGTCAATACAACTGCTAGGCTACTTCAATGAGTTAAACATTATTGTGATGTTCCGGACCTTTACGTGAGGAGATTCTGTCTAACTAGACCGTGTTGAACATTAATTGAATACCCTGCTCTGTACAAAGAGGGGAGCGCATTAGAACCTGGTCATTATCCTCCTGTACCCAGCCTGTGTACATCATCAAAAGGTAATAGAAAGAGTCATACATGAACAAATAGTTATTCATCGTCACACAAGATTCTGTATGAATTCCAATCTGGTTTGAGGACATCTCATTCTCCCCATCAGATGAGGGAAAGTTATGTTGGATCTCAAAAAGGAGTTTGACGCTGCAAACCATGACATGTTTTTCATCAAGCTCCGGGCTCCGGGCTTCAACCATTCATCTCTACAGTGGGTCAGGTCTTATCTGGGGGTCAAAGAAGAGTGGTGGATGATAAATGGAACCATGTCTGTTCCCCTACACAGATGAGTCAGCCCTCTCTAGTCTCTCATCATGATAAATTACAGGTAGAAAAAATACTTAGTACTTCACAAAGATGGCATCAGGTTAGCAGAACATACGTTTTTTCTCCATCTCGGCAAAACAGAGTGGATCATCTTTGGGTGGCAATAGGTGACTCAAAGTTATAGACAAGGAATCCGTTACATACTTAGGGGGAATATTAGACAAACTATCTGGAGAGAGAGTGGCATTAAAAGTTATCACAAAAGGTCAATTAAAAAAAAAATCAAATTTCTTGCTAGAATATCTATTTTAATTGATAGAAATGCTTTTGAAATACTGTACGATGACTATTTGATTATGCCTGTGCTTCCTGCTATACTAGCATCCTTAAACTAGTAGGGTTGATTTGTAAACTTTATGCCTTAATACATCTTCTCCCTGCTTATTTTATTAGCCTGAAGTGGCTCAGAGTGGAGGAGCAAATATCGTATATTAAAATGTGTACTGGGTTTTTTGGATGTGGATAGTGATGTCCAAAGTCACCCCACTAGAGGGAGCTCCACTGATGTTGTGCCATGCAGATTCAAAAGCTGCTCCTTCCATTTCTGCTCACCTTTCTTTTTCATTTTAAATATTTATTTGAACCATTTAACTAAATTATTATTGTCAGTTAAAAGGTATCACATGCAATTTTTTTTTGGAAAAAACAAAAACAATCCCTCTCAATCATCCCCTATGACCCACTAGAAGTGTGTGGTGGCGTCTGTATCTTCTCTTTTCTTAATATGTTGTTGTGTTTGAGACGTTTACTGGCGACAGCAAAGAGTGGGCCCCAGGTGGGGGTGTAACCCCGAGCCGATAGGCCGGGTGTGCAGCGCTCTCTGATACAAAGCGGGTCGTTACATTGAAATGCTGTGTTAAACGGTTAAAGAGTTTATTATTACCCTCCCTACAACTCAACAGCTGTTAACTGAACGGGAGTTTTTCTGGAGTTCATTGGACTATGTTTCACATTATAACTAACAAACAAGTTTTATAACCTATTCAGTAGAAGTATCATTTAAATGATCAAGGCCGTGGTCCCTCACATGTCTCAGTGTAATGTAGAGCACTGTCCATGATGATAGTGGTGCTGCATGGACGCAACTAAACCACAGAGAAATGGAGTGTTTTCACTTTAAATGCCACAATACTACAGATAGTAAGTAACATCAGACTCTTAAATGACAAAGATGAGTTTAGAATAAAAATCTTTAAGTCAATCCAAAGCTCCAAGAGACAGATCATAACCAGCGTGCACACAGAAATAGTGCTTCAACTTCGGTTCTAATTGTTAGATCGGAATATGAAGCGTCATCCAGCTGTGTGTTTACGAGACACTTGAGCAGTTACACACTGGGTCAGGTCGGCTTCTGTCATTTCAAAGTGTCCTTTCAGTGCTGTGTCAATGTCTTGCTTAAATCAGGACACAATTAAAAAGGACAGACGCATGAAGACATATTCATATTAATCCTAAATATTTAACAAATATGAAAAGGACCTTTTTTGATACCCAACGGCAGGAAGTAAGACATAAATAAGCGATTTGTTTGTCAGAATCATTTCCACAGCTGCAGGGAGGAAAATAGGCGATACGCTGGAGAGGAGGGAAACTATCATTAAACTACTCATTTATGCATACGGACTCATTTTAGAAGGAAAGATTAATTTCTCTCATCTGAATTTAGACTTTTCTCCATGGAATTCTGGTGCCAGCAGCTGCAACTCAAAATGTGAGACAGTGCCTGCATCCTGGTAATGTTATTAGTCGACAGTTGGGCAGAGCTCCAAACGGCACTACTACGTTCAGCGGAGCATTTGCAGTATTTATGGGTCGCCAACTCCAATCTCCTCTGCCAAGTCACGGCCCACATGGCCAGAGCCAGAAAGATACAGCCATGAAAAATAGCAACAAAAAAAGACTCTCACAAAAATAGTATCAAGTGTGGATGAGATTGGAATAGCTGAGTCCCAAGTACACTTATTGACTTCTTGCGTCTGCAGATCATATATCATTGTTTGACACCAAATGGGACCATTTACAGATTTACACTGATCCCATGCATCGGTCCATCTCCATCAACATACCTTCCACCAGCACCTTCTTGGCCATAGAAGCAGCATGGTGGGATGAGAAGGCCACTATAGCAGACACCCCCTCTATTCCAGGCCCGGCCTTCAGGGACAGTCTCTCCACCCCATCGGCCATTACACGCAGCACCTGGGAGCAGACGTCACACACAACAACATTTATTCACACAGCAGTAACCACCTCCAATGAGCTGCAGACCTGTGTGGGCCAAATGTTACCAGCTCAACTCAGGAAGCCAGGGGAGCGGTCAGAGCTGCTACCAATGTACGTACAAGCATTGAACCAAGACTGAACCATTTCCAGGTTTGTTTTTTTACACAGTACAGACTACTGCTAAAGTTATAATACAGTATTTTAGACTCTAGTAAAACTTACGGGAGCACTTGTTTTCAGTATGCTATTAAATGAATTGTCCTTTAACTTCAAGGGATAGTGTGGATTCTTTTGAAGCAGGGTTGTGTGAGGTACTTATCCATAGTCGGGGCATCACCTATGTTAGATGCCGGTCGCCACGGCCCCAGTTTAGAGAAAGAGACGAGAGTTTTGGAGGACAGGAGGAAACCAGTGTACTGCTGTGGAGGGGGGCAGCAGCATAAACAAAGGCCCACCAAAAATAAGGCTATATTCTAGGAGGAAAAAAAAAAGAGCAAATGTAGCCTACAGTTAAAGGAATTTTGTCTTTAAGATGAGTCTTTCTTTTATGTATTGCTGCTGCCCCCCTCCACAGCAGTACACTGTTTTCCTCCTGTCCTCCTGTCTCTTTCTCCAAAGTGGGGGCGTGATAACCGCCACCTACTGGAGGTAATACACTGAAGTCATACGATCCCACTTCAATACACCCAAACTATTACTCTGTACAGCATGTTTAGAATAGTTTCACCACTTTAACTTGCCGTCATACAGCCCTTTCCGACAGGGAACTGTAGCGGCTTCGATATCAGCAACTTGAGACCAGCAACTTTGGCATTTCGTGAGGCAAAATGACTGTTTTCTGTCAATGGAGTCTCGTGGGTTGAGTAGAGCATAGAAGGATACAACGGCTTCACTTCCCCGTCGGAAATGGCTGTCTGACGACAATGTACAGCGGTGAAAATATTCTAATATAGCATACACTTAAACTAATTTAGATTTTGGTGGACCTTTCTTTTGGGTGGATTCAATACTTTTCGCTGCTGTGGCTGCTTTAGAGAGGGAAACAGTCACACACGAGTAAATCAGAGGCTCGCCTGGAGGTGGTGACAGGACTTCAGGTCTTTATGGCAGATGATCTTTGTTATTTCTTGATGGCAGTGAATTAAATGTTTTCTTCCACTTTAGCAAAAAAAAGTAAAAAAAAAAAAAAGTATTTCTCTGACAAAGACAAGCCACAGAGCCGTAGTACCTTCAGTAGGTCATCCTGCCTGGTGGTGGCTGGCAGGTCTCCGATAAAGAGGTGTCTCTTCTCCGTGCTGCGGCGGACGCTGAGGCGGAAGCCGGGCTCCAGCATGTAACCGTGCAGCAGGCGGATGGCTTCGTTAGCCGCAGCTGGAGAGTCGTATTTGCTGTAGGCGAAGCCACGATTCTGGCCGCTAAAGTTCATCATGAGCCGGAACTCCCAGAGGGGCCCCACAGAGCTGAACATGGGGATGAGCAGATCCTCGTAGGTGTCTCGAGGGATCTGGCTGATGAAGACCTCACAGCGGGCTCCTGGGGTGGGCCCGTCCCACACTGACAGCACAATGGAGAGGGGAGGGGAGTTGGTGATGTTGCCTGATTATTTGATACATTCATCATGTTGAATGAAAATGTAACAATTCACAATCAGTGACCTGCAAAGATCTCCATTACAGGATGCAGCTGGAGTCATCAGTTCTAGTATCAAAAATGTTATCGGATCTTAAAGTAGCTTTGGCTAAATGTTCATGAACCAGTTTCAATTTTGCAAGACATGAAATGTAAAACTTTTGTCAATAAGAGCTGGGTGTATTCTGAGGACCGAGCATGAGACTTACAAAGACAAAGCATGTTGTGGTACAAGGAAAGATTTTAGTGAGTCCATTTGTCTCTTTCAGTTCCAACAAACACAGCAAGTGTAGTTTAAACTCATGTTAAGCCTTTTTAGACATTTGCAGAAGGCAAACAGCTATTTAGCTGCAGATAATTCAATTGATCAGTCACTGTTATATTTATATCACAGTAGGAGAAGCACAGGTGTAAATGATGAAATGAATAAGGGCTGAATTCCATTTAGCTGCTTGGGTATCAGGATCCTAATGTTGTGCACACTGACTCACTGTCCTAACCATAGAACTAGAATGACAGTAGAACCAGGCGGCAATCTCTGGTTCTGAAAAGTGAAGCTAATGCAGAAGTGTCTTAAAACCTGCATTCTCTCTACTGACCACCAGGAGGCGACTGGTTGTATAGAAGTGTATAGAAAATGACTCTACTTCTCTCTTGATTTATTCCCTCAGTAAACATTGTAAACATGAGTTTATGTCTCAATCTCTAGTTTCAAGTCTTCTTCAATACAGCATGATGGTCATTTAGTAAATTATGGTCCATTTAGAGTCAAACAGACCATAAAGCAGGGGATGCTTTAGGGCGGGGCTACAAGGTGATTGACAGGTTGCTGCCACAGCGTTGTCCGGTCTGTGAGTTGTTTGGTTTTTGTTTTAGAACTTTAAAACACTTTCACAGTGTGTTTTCCGTTCATGAAAGTTAATTTGGTAGCCTACTAATGTCTTATTCAGCATTCACTTGTACTTCTCTCCACCCTCTTGAGTCTCGTGACTTCTGGTTGCAAAAGACTAAGATAGCGACCGCCAACAATGGCCAACTTTGAGGCTTCAGCAGACCACAAACCAATGGTTGGTGTACACTTCTTATATACACTATAAGTGGAACAAACACGGCCATGCAAATCAACATAGCAGGATGGTCAGAGTGGCGGCCATGTTTATGTTTAACTTTGCAAAGAACTGTGTCGTTGCAGCCATGGATGCATGAAGAGAAGTGGATACAGCGTTGGAGGCAGGGCTCCGTTCATTCCTATGACAGATGCTCAGTGGCGCATTAATCCAAAATGGCTCAATTTACGGGGATAAAATAACCCGGCTCATCTGCATCCATGGGCCCATAGAGCCAGTGAACTGTCGTTTCCTTTGACCCCACCTCAGCCGCGCCGTCTCAGTTCGCTCACAGGAGCAGCAGTTCATTATGCATACCATCGTGCCTTGGCTACTAGTGGATTTTACAACTTTTAGGGACCTCATGATTTAAATAAGGGCCATTTACACATTCGTGCTGGCAAGTTAATGTACCACAACAAGAAATATCTGCCGATTTACAGACGTCTCTTTCACAATGTTGGTGTATGGGAAACGTTTTTTTGGGCCCAACGGCATCATGTGACAGACCTGAAGGTTGTAATGATTTGGCCACTACGTCAAATTGGCTTCAAAGCCCAGCCCCTCGGTTGTAGCGGGTGGACTTCCATATTAACCGACTTGTTGCCAGTCACAGAATCGCCTGGCTGTGGCTCAGAGGTAGAGCCGGATCATCACAGAGGCTCAGAGCTACAGCGGGTGACTAATCCATTAATCTGAAGATACGGAGTTCAATCTCAGGTCTGCATGTTGAAGCGTCCTTAGGCAAGATGCTGAACCCCAAACTGCTCCAGAAGCCACAAAGGCTGTGACAAAAAAATATATATAAATATATATATGGCCTTGGGAGCAACTTGGGGTTTAGTATCTTGCCCAAGGACGCTTCAACATGCAGACCTGGCATATGACCATTTCAGAATCATAGATGTTATGTTATTCAATTACAATTATTGTGTGTTCATCACTTTAATGTTGCAGCTGGTAAAGGCGGAGCTTTAGCTATTACAATATATTATATATTGATAGAAAATATAAATAAACTAAAGTATATCGTAACTAGTTTGAAAATATGCAATATTTAATATTATATAATGAGTAAATGTACACATTACTTAGTTATATTACACCACAGAAAATCAGGATTTATGTTGTTAAAAATATGTGAATAATAACTATTGATAGCTGGGCGGCAAACACTGTTGTGGTTCCAGCAACTACTGTAAGTCTGACAGACAAGCCTGAACAAAGAAACGGGATTCTGAGCGCCATCTCATGGTGACACGCTGCAATTGAACGACTGGGCATGTTGGGGCATGAATCTAGACCCTCCAGGTGGCTGCATCTGTAGGTAATTAATGGGAAACACGGAATGGTTATGGAACATTAGAAGCATTGGAGTTTTCCTTTCGTATCAAGGGTTATAAAAGTTGGAGCCTGGGGTAATGTGATTAACGTGCCGACACTGAACATCCTGCGACTGCAACGTCGACGCTGAGAACGATCTGCCGTGCAGCCCCGACTGAGACCCCTCTTGAGTTCCACATGTTTGCGTCTCTCAGTTTCTCCAAGGAGCTAACGTCATAGCAGTGTTGGAGCTGAGCGGCCCGTCTCACCCTCGGGGGGTCCTCCGTACTTCCTCTGGCCGTTAACTTGAGTCAGCTTGGTATTGGTTGATTTCAGCCAGGTTTCCAGCGCCTGCACCCGCTCGAGGTTCAGCACCTGAGGGGGGGGGGGGACACAAAGTGGGAACAACTCTTCAGTAACAGCACCTTTCCAACAGGAAAGATAAATCCTCATGAACAGGATCAGTGTCTATCGCTGTGCTTTGGCCCATTTATTTAAAAATCAAGTATACTTCAGTAGATTACAGCTAACAATGGTCAGGTCATGAAAGCGGACATCACCCTGGTGCTTGGACATTTCATATTGTGTAACAGCTATATTGTTATGTTGCTTTTTTTCCTCTAGTGGTCCAGACCAGTAAAGTGGTTCCAGTTTGCCAACTTATTCTGACACCGTTTCTCACTGAGTGAATTGAGCCATTGATGCCTTTAGAAATCTGGTGACCACACACACACACACATATATTATTTACCCTTACGGACCATAAACAGAAAGACAGATTGTGGCATGGCTTCATTTCCAGGAGCTCATTAGGCTACTGAAGCTGGCTAACATCACTACAAATGATAAGGACAAGAACCGACCGTCTGTTCATTATCTCAGGAGTAATCGTGTGGATTGCAAATCCATCACAATATAGTCCATCTGAGCTAGGGATGGGAACAGAGGCCCACTATAGGTTATTTAAGAAGTATTAGATAAGCTCCATTGTGAACAGTTATTTTAGCTGTACTTTTTAACATTTTGGTGTAATTTACTATGACGCTGCAGATGAGATATCTACGACAACTACACTTGTTACTATAAGTGTAATAAAAAACCTTCACGAGTTAAAGAGGCAATACTAAATCAATACACCTGTTCGGCAAGCATAAACCTGCTGTAGAAAAAAAGGGAATATTTTGAACATTCACCGCTGCTGTTTTTTACACAAGCACGGATTCCCCTTTGTATTTGGACTTCAGGATAGTTTTTTGCGTAGTCAACGTTTTTAATGAAAATCGTGAGTCCATTTTTACATCAGTAATGTTTACAGGCTGCAGTTTGTCCACGAATCCTTGAAACTTGAGCTGAAAGACCCTTTTGAGTGGATCCAGAAAGATCCAGTTCTCGTCTGTTGAGCTAAGTGCATCTTAGCTCAACTAAAAGAAAAGCCGTCTGCATCCCAACTGTCACGCTTAGTTTGCACATCTTAAAACAATTGGACAATTATTGTAAACTTCTGCTGTACCTGCAGGCAAACATTTAGTTCTATCTTAAAAATAATTCTATTCTAATCCTGTTTCTGAATTTATTTATATCATGTGAAAAATATATATTTTTCACAACGAAAACCTGATTAGAGTATGGATAACGAGTCTGAAACCCTAACGATGCCATCCCTAATCTAATTATTGCAGAACCTCTGGAGATGGTTATCACTTCATATGGAAACCTATATCCTTCCGCATGAGACTGTTGGGAATAACAGATGTCTGACTCTGTCAACATAAATTAAATATAGCCTTCATAAATAATTTTTTGAAAAACCTTTATAAAAAAAATAAAAATGACAGAAACAGCCATGTGTTTGTATGCTGGCCTCATTACCAGTTGTGTCCTATTCATTTGACTGTCAATAGATCACTGAATCGTTTATTGATACATTTATGACGTATCAATTTATTCCACAGCACAAAACAAAATGACTAATAAGTAGGCAACGGTACCAGTGAGATACTTCTGTTGTATTTACTCTACGTAAAAAGAAAACAAAAGTGGTGGAAACTTTTCTAAATATTCAAACACCACAATAAAGTTTAAAGACCAACCATGAAGCATTTTGAGCAAAGTGTTTTTTTATTTTTATTTTTATTGCAGGCCTAAAGTGTGGAGCTGTTTTAACAAAACAACATCAGCTCGATTGGCTCTTTGGGGAGGCATGCCGGGTGATTACGGTAAAAAGTAAAAACAAAAACATTAAATGGCACTAGTTTTGAATAGAAAGACAATTATTTTGGTGTTACAAGTTTTATGACTTTTTTTTATCTAGCATATTTAATAAGATACTCCCTTATTTGCATATTTAATACATTTACAGAACAGAACTCTGAAGAGTGGATGAAGCCAGGTTACATTTTTTATTTAATTTTGTTGCCAATGTCATATTTGAGTCAAAGGCTTTGTATCAATCCATAAACCAGAGAATAGTTTTTAGTAATAACATGTTCTATGAACCAGGCTGTGAATGATGTATGAACTAAGCCCTCAGTGACAAACCTTCAGAATGTAGAGAGGAACGAAACAGGAGAGTTGGGTGGACGTAAATTATACCGAAGAAAAACTCATTTTGAGGAAACAGATATATACACACGTTTCTGTAAAATATCACACATTTAGAAGACATCACAGGCGAATAGTTTGAAACAAAAATAAAAAAAATAGCCAAAAAAACCCTCTGGTGGTTCTTTATCAAAGTAATGAGCGGCAGGTGGGGCTCAACCAAGCGGCAGCGCGGGGGTGGGGGTGGGGTATGGGGGGGGGTGGGGTGAAAGACAACAACAACAAAACAATGGTTTCCACAAGAAAACACGACAAAACAAGTAACCTTGCTGAGCACGAGACCCGCGAGAACATTTTACACAACGCAGCCAACTGTGCGCGCGTGTTTAAAAACAAGCGCGTGGAGCGCGAAACAAACTAACGACTTGGTCGAATCAAAGCGAAATTGTCTCGCGCCGACAACAGTTGAGTTTCCGCTAAAACAAAAGCGCCCGGGCCAACTTTCTATTTTCTTTAAACAGGCCGCCTTACTGTTTACTTTGAAAGCAGCCACATTTAAAATAAATATATAAATACAATAAAATAAGCAACACAAGCAAAGGGACGTGAACCTGTACCTGGCTCTGCTTGCTGTCCATCGTCTCCGCCAGTGTTGTGTTCGCTCGGACAGTGACGCCACTCTGTAGCTCCCCCCGGCCCGTACCCGGAGCCCACTATTGGCCAGCGAATTACACTTGACACCGCGCCGCCTTCGCGGTCAGCTCGCGCCGTCGGCCACCTCCTCGCGACGTCGGGAACACGGGTTGGACGCGCGCATTCAGTTCAAATATTAGCACAAAAGAAAACCTCAGAGGAAATGGGTCGGCTCTGTGTCAAAGTAGCCTCAATGAGGCTAACCAGTGGAGAGGTAGTGTAGGTAGTCTGATAGAAATGTCTTCCATATACGCATTAACACAAAACACACACCGTGACAAACAGCTCATGGGGAAAAAAGCAAGTCAAGTCAGTTTTGAATTAATTCATATATTTTTGCTTTGATGGATTTAAAGCTAGGGTAGGTCATCTTGAAAAACAAGCAAGAGAACACAAGATAAAAAATGAAATAAAAATTATCCAAGCAAAAAAAACCAGCATGGTATCTCTAACTATTTTATAAGAAAGTAGCTAGCTAGTGGGCCACACTGACAGCCCCTCCTGCCTCCTGCCCCCTGCTACACCCTGGCTACTGGTAGTATACTCACAGCTGAGTAATGGCGTCAGCCAAGGACATGTTATTTAAACGCTTAAAACAGGCATCACATGAAATGTAATACATGGTTTTATTTGTATATAATCTTTGCTTAGTCAGGCAAGCTAATTTAACATCCAATAACATACAGACTGATGGAGCAAGGGTCACGTTCCTGCCCCATGAGCTACGCAGCAAGCTGTTGGGGGAGCCACGTTTTTTTAAGATTGCAATGTGTTAATTAGAATATTGGAATTGTTTGTATTATGAATATTCATGGTTATGCATCTACAGATGGTTGAGCACAAGGATTGTCTTTCCATCTGCTCAGCAAGGTACGTCTGTGTTGTTGTTGCATTAGTGAAATATATAAATCCACAGAGGACATTGCTACACAAGTGATTGAAGTGGTTTCTCCGTCATGTATGGAACAAAAAACAATTATTCATAATTCTGTAGGATCCTGAAGATGTGCACTCCCTTTACAAGGTGTACCCACAAATGGAAATAATGGACTGGAAAAAAGAGATTCAGTTGCTTGATGAAAAAATCTTGAAAGTGGCTTGTAATTTGAATAATATTCTGCATAATAATAACCCATAATAAACCAACTAGATCCACTGCAGCAAAGTGAAAATAGATCTAAAAGCCAGTTAAAGGTACGGGGTGGGGGATTTGGCGACATCTAGTTGAGAGGTTTCAGATTGCAACCAACCAAAACTTGTTTTGCGATGTGGAGCGGGAAGGAGGTGAACGTCGGCCTCATCTAGAGCCAAAGTGGAGTCGGATTCCCTAAACACCGCAGTTGTCTTTTCCTAACTCCTTCCCATCTTTCCTTGACCCTGTGACGTTTTCCACAGAGGTCAAGGAAAAGTGGTTAGGAATAGACGTTTGGAGGTAATTTTTGGACTATTCGAATTTAGCCCCAATGTTTGGTTTGTCCCTTCCAGGCCACTGTAGAACAGAGTAGTGAGACATATCGTGGACTGGAGATATAAACGGCTCATTCTACGGGAACCAAAGCACAATGATTATATTCTGTCATTATGTACTAAAGATAACATCACATTTATATTATATTCCATTTCTGCCTATAGATCCCTTAAATGCTTTGAGTTAAAATACATTTATATGGTGTTTTCTTGTTTTTCATGAAGTAACAAAATGCCGACAAAGACATCCTCCACTACACATTTAAAGAATTAAGTCAATATAAAAAATATAAATATGTAAATAATGGTAAAGTAGAGGGAACAACAATTGACTAGTCGGTGTAACCTTATACTAACTGTCTCCATAAAAGGACACACAGTACTGACTCGTACATGATCAATAAAGTCACACCACCATTGTACAGAAGCTTAACGTAAGATTCCTTAGAGCAGCGATTTTCAACCACTGTGCCGCGGCACACCGGTGTGCTGTGAGAGATCGCCAGGTGTGCCGTGAGAGATCGCCAGGTGTGCCGTGAGAGATCGCCAGGTGTGCCGTGGGAAAATGTCCAATTTCACTTAATTTGTCCAAAAAAATATTATTTAGTTGCCGCAAATAATTTGCCATTGTTGAGTGTCTGAGCCTGCAATTTATATCTCTGGGGTCGACGGACGCGCTGGCGCGTCCACGCGGTGTTTACTCGCTGTTTAAATTAATTGCTCCACGATAATAAAGCACAGAGATATGGTTAAGATGTCTACGGAAGCGTATGCTCTCCACCTCCGTGTCCTAGTTCTCACGAGATCTTACGTGACTCACACAGCGCGCAAGGAGCTTGGACGTGTCGTGTGATTCGTGGGTGTCGAGCTCCGCCTCTCACCGTCATTTGTAGATTCATGTGTCCGTCAACATTTATGTATGAAACTAACCAATGAACACTCAGTAAATCCCTAAGGACCTACCCACCACCTTACCTACAGAAACACTGCAGTTTACATTCAGTCTGCAGGCGAGAGAACAGAGAGAAGAGAGGAAGTACGAAGAGAAAGTTTACAGTTAGCGACGTACTTTCAGCGATATAGTTAATATTTTGTTTGAAATCAAAAATGGTTGTAATGTTCATTTTTCATTTGCACACATCCCATGAATCTTGATCTGTAGTATGAAGTAATGACTCAGTCCCATTTGATCTCAGTCCCTCTAACAGCTGGTGGAAGTGGAGTGACAGACATCACTTCTACTCAAAAAACGATATTACAAAATTTGTTTTTTGACATTTGGGGTCGGGAACAGTGCCCATGGACTGGCAGACCGGGGTGGTGGTTCCCATTTTCAAAAAGGGTGACCGGAGAGTGTGCTCGAATTATCGGGGTATCACACTACTCAGCCTCCCGGGGAAAGCTTATGCCAGGCTGCTGGAAAGGAGGCTCCGACCAATTGTCGAACCTCGGATTCAAGAGGAGCAGTGCGGATTCCGTCCCGGTCGTGGAACAGTGGACCAGCTCTTTACCCTCACAAGACTACTGGAGGGGTTCTGGGAGTTTGCCCAACCAGTCTACATGTGTTTTGTGGACTTGGAGAAGGCCTTCGACCGGGTCCCTCGGGGTTTTTTGTGGGGGGTGCTGCGGGAGTATGGGGTGCCAGACCCGTTACAACGGGCCATCCGGTCTCTGTACGACTGCAGTAGGAGCTGTGTTCGTATTCTCGGCAATAAGTCACAATCGTTCCCGGTGGGTGTTGGCCTCTGCCAGGGCTGCCCTTCATCACCGGTCCTGTTCATGACTTTCATGGACAGGATATGTAGGCGCAGCCGGGGGGAGGAGAACGTCGGGTTCGGGGGTCTCGGGGTCGCCTCTCTGCTGTTCGCAGATGATGTGGTCCTGTTGGCCTCTTCGGACCATGACCTCCAGCATTCACTGGGGCGATTTGCAGCAGAGTGTGAAGCGGCGGGGATGAGAGTAAGCACCTCCAAATCTGAGGCCATGGTGCTCTGCCGGAAACCGGTGGATTGCTCCCTCCGGGTGGGGACACAGTGCCTACCTCAAGCGAAGGAGTTCAAGTATCTCGGGGTCTTGTTCACGAGTGAGGGTAAGATGGAGCGGGAGATCGACCGACGGATCAGCAGTAAAACAGGTGCTGCACCGGACCGTCTTGGTGAAGAGGGAGCTGAGCCGGAAGGCAAAGCTATCAATTTACCGGGCGGTCTACGTTCCGACCCTCACCTATGGTCACGAACTCTGGGTCGTGACCGAAAGAACGAGGTCTCGGATACAAGCGGCCGAAATGAGTTTTCTCCATAGAGTGGTCGGGCTCAGCCTTAGAGATAGAGTAAGGAGCTCGGACATCAGGAGGGAACTTGGAGTTGAGGCGCTACTCCTTCGTATCGAAAGGAGTCAGCTGAGGTGGTTCGGGCATCTGATCAGGATGCCTCCTGGACGCCTCCCGTTAGAGTTTTTCTAGGCACGCCCAACTGGTAGGAGGCCCCGGGGAAGACCCAGGACACGCTGGAGGGATTATATCTCCCAGCTGGCCTGGGAACACCTCGGAATCCCCCAGAGCGAGCTGGAACGTGTTGCGGGTGAGAGGGAAGCCTGGGTCGGCCTGCTGGCCTGCTGCCACCGCGACCCGACCCCGGATAAGCGGATGAGAATGGATGGATGGATGGATGGTTCCTGACATTTATTAGACATTTATCTGCTATTTTATCTATATATTCCACCACTGTTGTGAACCTAAAACTTTGGTAAACCAATTTCAAGCACCAAAACAGTTCGTCCACATGAGTAAAGTTATGTTTTCACAAGAGATTTGAAGAATTAAAAAAATCAGACTTCAATTTTTTAGCTTTATGGCCAAATTATCCCTGTACACAGTGCCTTAGGACAATCGGTACCTCATTATATAGATAGCTGAGATTGTTCTGCAAATTATCATATACAACACATGGATATGTTTCATATGCAAGTTCCTTTAAAGGTGAATTTAAGAAAATATGTAAAAATCGGGAAAATGCCCAAGAACAGGGACTATTTTGTTCGCCTGCGCACACAAACTGAGAAACAGGTAACTTTTATGAGGAAATCCACAAATGTGTCTGAGAAAGCTCTCAAAGCTACTTAGTAGCTGAACTGGTGGCCAAATCAAAAAGCCCACACACTGTGAGACATTAATACTACCTGCTGCAAAGCCATTATGAACGAGATGCTCGGCCCTGACGCGGTTAACGAAGTAGCTAAAGTCTCTCAGATAACACAATAACGTAAGACGTATTGGTGACATGTCTGCAGACATCGAAAGCATTGTTTTGGAAAAGTTACGCATCAGTGGGAAATTGTCAGCATATATGCTGTATTATGCTACAATGTGACATTTTGTAACTTTTCGGTTGTTGGTGTGCCGCGGGATTTTTTTATTGTACAAAATGTGCCGCGGCTCAAAAAAGGTTGAAAAACACTGCCTTAGAGAACCGTCAATAGTAAACTGGACAGAAGGTTTACTGAGTGTAGAATTCCACACGGGGTCAGTGTTGCATCATGTCTGTCCCCTGCAGGAGGGAAACTGAGACGTCACACACAGATACACATGATTTGTATGCACTTCATCTCATTAAGGTGCTCCCAGCTGAATGAACCACAGTTTATGCAGAATAAACGTTGAGAATAATGATCTCTCTAGTATTTTAGATAATTCAATTATTGGTGGTATTAGAAATACATTTCCCAAATGTAACCCTTTGA
The DNA here is from genome assembly GCA_016806645.1 of Ophiodon elongatus. NCBI lineage: Eukaryota > Metazoa > Chordata > Actinopteri > Perciformes > Hexagrammidae > Ophiodon > Ophiodon elongatus. The sequence continues at coordinate 560,465 of JACSYO010000075.1, read as the reverse complement.
TACTGACGTCAACCAAAATCCATTTAGTTGGTGGGTTGAACTTTTTCTTTTTTCTGCTGTGAGCATAAACTGAACGTATGATTGGGGGGAAACGTCTTAAAGTAGAACTTAAAAGTAATACATGTTTGAATGAATTTTGTGTTTTAAGTGGTGGAATCTAACTAAGTACTTTTACTCAAGTACTGTACTGTACAATGTGGAGGTACATGAGTATTTCCTTTACCCTTTCCTAATTACTTTGCAGATTCAGATTAACAGTACAAAACATAATGCAACTAATAAATGAGGGCGTATTATTATAGATTGAGCTACCCAGCAGTATATAAAGTAGTTAAACGTGATGCACACATTAATGCGTCAATCATTATAATATTATATTACGGTATTCTGAAATGAGACAATCTGCATAACAAGTACTTTTACTTTTGGTACTTTAAGTATATTTTTTGCTTATGATTTTTCACTTTTAGTTAAGGGAACAGTGTGTAAAATGGAGGGGGATTTATTAGATGAAATGGAGGATAATATTCTTAACTATGTTTTCATTAGTATGTAGGGATCTGAAACTAAGAATTGTTGTGTTTTTGTTAGCTTAGCTTTGTTAGCCGTGTATATCTACATAGGGAGCGGGTCCCTCGTCCATGTTGCACCGCCATGTTTCCACAGCAGCCCAGAACAGACAAAGTGAACGCGGCCTCCAGAGAGAGCCGTCCATGTTTTACGTGACCTAAAGGCAGGGTGAGGGTTGGTCCTCCCTACAGCAGAGCATCACATCGATGAATCTCGGGCAACGCTAGGCCGGCCGGTGGCTCCTGAACACCTCTCTGCTTGGTCCCCGCCGAGGCACTTGAAGCGTGCATCATGAAGATCTGTCCCGGCGAAAAAAGGCCAAGACATGTCGGGCACTGACGAGGTTCTGGAAGGGGCGACTCCATCAGTGGGCAAATCCCTGAGTTTAGCTGAGAGGCTACAGGTGGGTAAAGAAAATAACTAATAAATATCACTATCAAATTTACCCAGTTGATTACTGACATAAAGACATTTCTTTTGTGTTACAAGTTTTCTGAAATGTTTAAATGACATTATCTAATGCTAACTTTTAGTAATTTAAATCTACAGATGCAAATAGACAAAGTAGTAAAATAAACAGTTAAATGTGTATTTTGGATGTTTTCTTTCCACTAGTCTGAGAGAAGACATATTATGGAAGCAAAATAGCCCAAAATCCCCAAATCCCAAAATGAAAGTGCATGAAAAACAATGTATTTGCCTTTAGTGTCTGGCCTAAGTGCAGAGCGTTGCTTTACAAATCAAAACGACTTTGCTACCTTTGAAAATACATTATATTGGATACATAGTAAGCAGCTTCACTAACTTGCAACAGGGATTATAACAGAAAAAAACACATATAAATATATAATATATTTTTGCAGTGTCAGTAATGCATAACATTCACATTCCCATATCAATTCATGCTAAAATACTTCGACATTAATCCCCCGTTGGCTTAGACATGAATCCAGGAAGACGTTTAGAGTGTTGTGTTGTTTCCTTCACTGGCTCTGGGAACATGAGGTCACCCTGTGAACAGAAAGGCTTGTATGCAATGGTTTAATACACCAATAAAAAGTGCACTGTGACCAGCCTTCTTCTTTAGAAAACACAAGATTTTCTCTACAGTTCAGCCTCCAGTAAATTATACTCAGAACATTTTAGTCTAATTCACCTTTCTTCAAGTTTTCTGTTATATATTTATGTCACACAAATGTCTTCTCCATCAACAGCTGAAGCGGCAGCATTGCAGTTGTTGAATGCTGTGATGTTGTATTCATTTTTCTCTTCATAAGAAATATACCTCAGTAATCCATTACTTTTCTTACGTTCTTTGCTGCTTAACACTCATTTAAGTTTTGTTGCTGTTATTCTCTACTTCTTGCTGTTGCGATGAGCACATTTTCTAACAGGAATCAACAGCTTCATCCGGTCTCAAATATTCTGTTTTTAATAAGTTGATGCTGCATATGATTGGCTGTTAGCTACAAACCCCGCCTCTTTCACGTGTTTATTGTAGCTGGAGCCGTCATTGTTTGTTTGTACATATAACTTGATTTTTGTTCACATTGACATTTACCTGACATTGGCTTTTTTGAAGAAGCTGAAGAAGTTTCTTGTTAACATGCATGACTTTGTTGGAGTCCGACCTGGTGGCACCGATAAGGAGCACTAAAGTCAGGGTCGGGGAGCTTGAGAAAGTAGATTTTATAGTGTGCTATGTGATGGAAATCACCCTTTTTAGTTTCTTTGGGAGAAACAAACAAGATGTGAAAACTCTTAAATGTCTTTAAGTATTTATTGAACAGATGCTTGGAATAATTCAGCTGAATGGATAGAGCTCTCTCTCCACAGATGGTTCAGAGGTCTAACCACGAGAAAAGGTTTAACAGAGTCCATATGCACATTATTTTAAAAGTGGCTAAATCTAGCGAGTAAGTCGCCAAGTGGCCAACTCTGACCGTCCGTCTCTTCATTTCCACCCAATGAAAAGATTGGACTGGCGTATGATGGCCCTGCGTCAGCCACATACCAGATTGTCTTCTTGTTTCGTCAGAGCATTTGATTTATTGATTGCTGACAAGATGTAATGAGAATTTCAACAAAAATCCAAAATGTTTTGGAAGAAGATTACCAACCCCTGCTTTGAAGAATACCAATATAGAAAAGGCCAATCTTCTCAGTGATGGTCTCCTTTACTTATCTAGGTCATATATAGGCATCAGTATCAAATTGAGACTGTTTCATAACCCGCTAAAAGTTCCATCAAATAATAATGTTTAGTTGAAATACAACGTTCCCTCGTGCGGTGAGTGTCTACGGGAGAAGGGTGGAGGTTGAGGACTTCGCCTCACCTTCACCACAAAGAGGAGTTTTCTCTCGATGCGCTGCCATGTGTGTTGTTCTGCCTGTCCCAGGATGAAGTACAGGCCTCTGGCACAGATGGAGGACTGCTGCTTTGTCAGCGCCACAAATATTATTTTTTTCAGACAGCAAAAAGCTGCATTATACAGTAACTTAAAGGGGAAGCAAAACGCTGCCGTACCGCTGACTTTGATTTTCAGCTGAGCTATTTGTTTTAGTAACGGGCCGTGTCTGTCTTTTCTCTGCCTGTGTGTGTGTATCTGGCCTGGCTTCCACACACTCCTGCACACACACACACACACACACACACAGACAGACAGACAGACAGACAGACCTTAATGCTTATCTGTTAGAAGCTGGAGCTGAGAAATAAAGATGGATGTCGTTAGTTTCTTCATGTTGAGAAGACACATTTTTTATTATTTTTTATTTATTATCTAAAATATGACATCCCTAATTGGATCATATGGTTAGGCTGTGGATCCTTGAAGGATGAGTCTAGCATTTTGGGAAATCCTCATGTTTGCTCTGGACTAGTTTAGCCTAGCTTAGCACGAAGACCAACAGAGAGGGAAGACTATTTAAAAAAATTAAATTGTTGTAGATATTCTAGCTAGTTTGAACAGGATCTCTAAGGGCTGTCTTGAATGATTTGAATATCTGAATGACGGGCAACAGGAAACACGAGAATTGGAGTTGAGAGACGACGTCTAGGACAGGATTGTTTCAAAAGTAGCCAGTTTACACGATGTTAACAGTTTATTTATTAGTTAAAAGCCAAATCATTGTTAGATGATGGCCAATAGGTTCCAAGCATAGACTGTGTATAAGAAGCGGACATAGCCGTCATGACGTCACCCATTGTTTTGTGGACTGATGTTTTGAAGCCTCGCGTTCGCCATCTTGGATTACGGTTGTCGGCATGTTATTTTTTCCGCAACCAATGAACGGAAGTGACCATATTTGGAATGCGGAGGAGTGGCATTGATACGCCGTATACAGCTCTGCCAGCAACCTGTCAATCACTCTAAGCCCGCCCTAAAGCATCCCCTGCTTTATGGTCTGTTTAACTCTAAATGGACCATAATTTACTAAATGAACATCATGCTGTATTGAAGAAGACTTGAAACTAGAGATTGAGACATAAACTCATGTTTACAATGTTTACTGAGGAATAAATCAAGAGAGAAGTAGAGTCATTTTCTATAGACTTCTATACAACCAGAGGAGTCGCCCCCTGGTGGTCAGGAGAGAGAATGCAGCTTTAACACATGAAGCTTTGACTTCTATACAACCAAAGGAGTCACCTCCTGGTGGTCAGTAGTGAGAATGCAAGTTTTAAGACACTTCCGCATTGGCTTCACTTGGCAGAACCGGAGGATGCCGCCTGGCTGCATTTCAGCCAATGCATGTCGCCTCTTTTTACCTGCGACCAAAAGCCCGCTCCCACCAGCCGCCCTGTCGCCGGTACCATGTGTGGTGAGACAGGCAGCGTATCCGAGTGTGTGAACTGGGAGAGGACGGTTCCAGCTGTTCATTCAACTCCCCGACACATCTGCACATCAAGGCTCCCGCAGCCTGGCTTCAGCTGGCGAGAAAAAGTCAGTTTACCCGTCTTTCAAATGATTTATTCAGGAACAACCGTCTGTGCTTGGCCGTCTGTGTGTGTGTGTGTGTGTGTGTGTGTGTGTGTGTGTGCTTTGTTTTCCCATCCTTGTGAGGACCAGATTGAAAACACTCCTCACATTTTAAAGGATTTAGTTCAAGATTAGGTTTTGGATTTAGGGTTAGGATTAGGGGATCAAACTGAAATTAGTTTAGCATTAGAGTTAAGTGTTCAGTAAGAATGAGGAAGTATATGTTAAAATTATAGTAATTTAACTAGAAAAAAGGGGAACAACAAAAGAGGAAAATACAAAAGCCATGTATTAAAATACTTAATGTGAAAAAAAAGCCAGAATGAACACATACTCCTTAATTACACTTGTTTAATCGTTGCACTGTTAAAACATCATAGCAAAGAGCATACACTAAAAAAAACTGATGGATATGTGCAAAGCAATAATGGAGTTTCTCAATTTGAGAATTTCGAAAACAATCAGGCATAATGATTCTGTTTTAGTGCCCAGCAGAGCCTCCAGATCCCAACATTTCCTCTTAGCTCACTGCCGATGCTCTGAAACTCGGCACAGTTCACTGGCTGCCTGGAAGGTGGGAAATCAATCTACAAGCATATGCTTTGGTTTGGAGGACGGCTGGCAGTAAGTAGGCCGTTTATAGTTTATGGGCAAAAAATATGGAAAAGCACCAGCATGGTCCTTCAACACTTATGCAGATGGTGGCGTGTCCAGCCAGTGTAGAACTCTGTAACAGGGCCACTTTTGTTCTGTAAACACCAAGGCTGGTTTACCGACAGGCCCAACTGCTGGTGGTCCCAGAGCACCAGGGACCCCAAATGCAGCCTTATTGTGTCATCATTATTAGAAATATCATTAGAAGGGAGTTGTCCAGTGATTTAGAATTGTGCCAGGATGTTGAGGGACTTGCAAGAGAAAGATTTACAAAAGACTGGACAAAATGTATGCAGCAGAGGCCGCGGAATCCGGACTTTTTTATCCTAGTATGAGCCTACACTTCCCATAATGTAACTCTATTGCATTATTATTGACCCTGAGCAAACTCCATCCAATTAGGAAGCGCTGGAGAGGCAGAATGCAGCTTGTCTGTTTGGAGCGTGCAGCCATTTAAAATGGCGTTGATTGCTCTTCTCCTGGTATGGTTGCTTGCAGTGTTGCTGGAGGGGCGGTCTTTCGCAACATGTTGCTGCTCAGAATAGGCTGCTCAGAATAGCTCGAGAAACGCTCATCCCTCGTTGACTCCAGGGAAGTGAAGAAGAGTTCGGTTGCATCATTGGTAAATTCAGCATCCAGCAGCCAATGAGACGCGGCCTGCAGAGGCAGACATGCTGCTGCACAGAGCACTGTTTGCTTCAATTTATTCAAAGTTTATTATTATCAAATTGCACCAACTTCAACAGTGCATGCCCGCGGGTCCCCAACAACTTTACTGTTACAAACCTACTGGCCAAAAGGATTCGCTTCAAGCAACCAGTTTGGTTGAGACTCAGAAGGTGTGTGCATTGACCTCTGTGACCTAGAGTGACCTGTAACACGCTGCTATGGGGAGGCCTGCACGTTAATGTGCTACTGCGCAACCCGGCCCCGGATGAGCGGAAGTAGATAGATGGAGAAGTTGTTCAAAGTTCATGATCAGTAATGGATTATATAAAAGAAAAATCTAAGTATGCCTGTGAAGTATGTGTCAGACGCCAAAAGCACTACATCCCTCCAGCTCCCACAATGCAACTCAATAGCCTCTTTTATTGAACCCTCCTTGGTATTAGTATCACTAGAGTGTCCCTTACTTAAATGCATATTATTTGGGGATTGAAACTGCATTAAGAAAGACTTTGTTAGTAGAATGACACACTGTTTATGTTTAGGGAAGCAGATATAGACAGGTTTTAAATAGGGCTTTCACACCCTGATAGTTGGCTCTTGGCACAGTTATGCATTTTTCACAGTTAAGCCGTTTCTTTCATTAGCAGTCACAGCAGACATTCTTTCTGCACCGAGAAGAAGGTAAGTATCTTTTGATTTTACAAAGAGCATGAACACATTCACGTGGCCTTGAAGAGCCTGCAGAGTGAAAACACTGTGACAAAACAGCCCTGCGGGACCGCTTCTGTGCAGCTTGTTGCTCCTCAGGTGATCGGTGTTAGTGATGCCTGTGTTTAGATACTGTGTGTGTGTGTGTGTGTGTGTGTGTGTGTGTGTGTGTGTGTGTGTGTGTGTGTCTGTGTCTGTGTGTGTGCGTAACTTTTGGCTTTTCCGACTCCAGCGTATTCTATCAACATCTATTAAAAAAAAACCCTGTTTGCCAGGCAGGGTTAGAGATTAATTAATAACCGTATAGAGTAGAAAGTGTTCCTGTGCTGTGAAGTAACACCGCATATTGACTCTCGTGCTGTGCTTTAAGCGGCTGTAGTTGATTTCTTGTAATAACAATGTGCCAAATGACCTTACTACTGTAACGTCCCGTCTAAAACTCCTATTTTTGTTTCAGCCGCCAGGAGCCTACTTCGCCAGCATATATAATATAATATAATATATTATTTATACTTATATATACATATATGTTTGGAGTGTGTGGCTACATCTTACACATTGCATGTCAATCTCTTAAATAATAATGATTTTCTTTCTTTTTCTCCCAAATTATATTTTGATTGTGGCTTATTAAGTCATGAATATTTATTGTTATAGAGAAATGCTACCAGTAGCTCCACCTTGACGAGCCACGACAGTGAAATGCTGCTCACGGCTACTGTGGCTTAGTGGTAGAACGGGTCGTCCTTAAACCCCGTAGCCTGGGCCTGTGATGTATGGATGGGTGTGAATGTTAGTTAGCTATACAAGTACAAGTACAAGTTAATTTACCATTTATGCATTGATACACCAGTAATAACAATCTAATGATGTCATACAGGCTGGTCTCATCAAGCATTTGTAGCATTACTTACTTAAAAATGATGTGCCTTAATTCATAGATATCCCACAGCTAAAGACAGTTAAAATTCGGCCGGTGGGCGGGAGGTGGGCGGGGGGTGGGCGGGAGGTGGGCGGGTCCAACAGCCAGCGACCTCTCAGCCAGGAGCCCGCAGTTCTTTCCTCGTGTGGAACTTCAGTAACGACACTTCCGTGGTTATTTTATCCCAAACGACGATCTATTCTGAAACCAAACCAAGTAGTTACGCTGTTTAAACCTAACTGAGTGTCATGTGAAGACGGAAGTTTTATTTTTAAAAGACCGTGTGCGTGTAACGAGCAGAAATTGACACACGTTGCAGGCTTTTGAATGAAAATGCACAAAAATTAACTAGTTAACTAATAGTTAACTAGTAACTTTTCGTAGGATATCACACAAACCGCTGTATGAGGATATGTTGTATAAACAATAATACATCAGTCACAGGGGACATTGTTCTGTAGTACGAGTGCCTGTACTTTGATGCTCTAAGTACCTTTTGCTAACGATACTATACTTTACCATGAACCGTATTTTGACTAAAGGACTTTGACTTAAATGCTGGCTTTGAGTACTTCTTCAACCTCTCAAGTCATCACAAATGCAGCAAGTGAAATGTTTGCCGAGCAGCAAACTGCTGTTAATTAGTTGTTTCTTTTGAAGGACAGAATAAAAAACAAGCTGTGCAAGACCTGAGCCACCGACTGTACTGAGATCCAAGAGCTGCCCCTGTGTGTGTGTGTGTGTGTGTGTGTGTGTGTGTGTGAGGATGTAGCACTGGCATTGCTCCGAAGGTTTACTGATCAACTGACCCTCTTTTCTCTCTCCCTCTCTCTCTGCCGTCATCGGGGGGTACAGCTCGCTGAAGCAGCGGGTTCAGAAATGAAAAACAACAAAAACACTGATGACTTTTATGGATTTTTTTTTAGATAATGCCTCTGCTGCAGGATGTGGTCTGCTTGGTTCATTGTGCCAAACAGAGAGAGAGAGAGAGAGAGAATGTTGCAGATGAGAAGGAAGAGGAGGGGAAAGAAGAGAGAGAGCGAGAGAGAGAGAGAGAGAGAGAGAAAGCGAGGGAGAGAGAGAAGGAGAGAGAGAGAGAGAGAGAGAGAGGGAGTTCATCCATGAGACGGGACGGTAGTTAAGGAAGGCGACGGAGAGGAACTATGATGGACAGATAGACGAGAAGAAGAAGAAGAAGGAAGGAGAGAGGAAGAGGGGATGGCTTGTGGAGGAGAATATTGAGTTGGGAATACGGCCTTTCCTCCTGCCATGCCTGTCTTGTTGTTGTTGTGTTCCCAGCAGAGGAGTTTATCTGAAGTATCTGGGCTCTAAGTGAATTACTGTAGCCTATCTCCACGCAGCAGATAAGCAGCCCAGGCCGCTTTCAGGACAATCTGATCTGCATCAAGGTCTCGGGGCATTTTTATTGACCATCCGAGGGTCCCCATGGAGTTAATATAGAGGTTAGATTTACGTGACTCTGTGTGTGCGCGTGTGTGTGTGTGTTGCATTTAATTCCTGCTTTTTTTCAGGCCGTTGCTAAGTTGCTCCTCCTCAGGTTCACGTCAACACTTTTTTTATTGCCACGAGCGAGCATGCACATGCACACAGACGAACGCAGGCCCATTGTGTGTCGGCCTTGTAATTTCCCACAAGAGCTGTGCGAGTGTTGGATGGCTGATGAGTGGATGTGGCATCCTTGTGTGGACGGCCCAGTGAATGTGTGTCTGGCCTTTGAATTAGACTCTCTTCCTCACTGGCCTTGGTGCCTCACTAAGCAGCCAAGGCTGAAACGTATAGCCGCTCTGAAAAGCGATCCAAACGGGTTGGACGGTGTGTCGACCGTTTACTTATTAGTTGGTGTTAAAGCGGTGATCTTTCTTTCAGAACCTATTCTTTTTTTTTTCAAAGTGTCTCTATCTCAGCTGTGGTGTTTTGTAGCCCACTAGTCAGAGATAGAGCTCGAAATCGGCTCTGTAGTTCGCTTTTATTTCATTCAAACACATAAATACATCCCCTCTAGTGCAAATACTTCCGGTTTTATTTACCCAGCGTTTAAGATATCCTCTGAGACTTCTGCCTCCACCTCAATAAAGTAGGAAGAAACAAAATTGATGGATTTGTGCAGCCAAAAGCAACTAGAATACCTCAAAAGCAACATCTATTTCGGGAAACTGTTTTCACTGGAACATGTTTCTACCAAAGAAAGAGTCCCTATGAAAACTGTTGGAAAGAAATGTCCTTGTTGTTTTTTTGCAAATGTAATTTGTCAACGCTTTGATCACCACAAACGGATCCAGGAGACATAAATCACATGGATTGCTTGAGGGGGAACCGGAGGGTGGGCGCTACGCTTTCCACAACGCCGCCGTACGAGAGCAGAGCAGAGCGGAGGCCCTGAGCTAGCCAGTGGGCCACGCTCACATGCACTAATATGCACAAACATGCACTAAAAGCATGTGTGGATGGCCCAAGAGGCAGGGTTCATCCTCTGCTCTGGTAGACATTACCCTAATATGTGCTATATTAATGCTCTGACTTTCATGTAGAGACGCTCAACCCAGACACTCAACCCCTACGATGTAAAGAACTACAGACTCTAAAACACGTGTCCCTCAGAGCAACCCACCTGTCTGGTTTCAAGGAAGGCCTCTAACTGGGATTGCCCTCCTTGAGGGCAGTGGAACTCCACAGCACCCAGGTGAGTACTAGTGATTGGCGGGTCTACCCACACCCGATGGGGTCGGGTGGGTTCAAGCAAGGTTACAAGAAAATATCAAGGGTTCGGGTGGGCGGGTTAAAAAGTGACAAAGCAGCATTCTGAGTAAGTATAAGTATATTTATGAGTATATAAATAACTAAACATATACAGCAAATTCTAAATAAACTAAATAAATAAAATATTTGTTTTAATTATATGTCTGAAAAGGATTAGGCAGAAGTAAACACTTATATAGTCTTATCCACATCATTAGAGTCTTTTCCTCCAAAGGTTGCACGAAAACTATTGTTGCATGTATTTCTTTGGTCAGAAAGAAGAGGCATCGATCGAAGATCTGGCTGACTTCATCACGGAAGTTAAAAACGGCCGATGCTTGGGTCGCTCGCATAGTGAGCCAAAAAAGTACGTTATGAAAGAGATTTGGGCAGGTTGTCGGTTTCAGACTTGCTGCCCCAAAGCCCAGCAATCCCACTCGACAAGCTCCATCAAAGCGCATGGTGGGCATCCAGGTGGAGGTCCTCAACACAACTGGAGAGTTCTTGTCCCCTTTTAAAGATGCATCAGAAGATTTGGAGGGCAAAAAATGAACACAATGCTGCGGAGATCCATGCTCCATCCAACACGTTCACACCAGTGCAGGACCGCCCTTACACAAGAAGTTTAAATCAATACCACCCATAAAATTGCCACATTCCGCTCTCCCCATTTCAAGACATTGAAAGTGCTCCCGCCTGATGAAAGGTTGGAAGTCCAAGCCAAAGCCTGAGGAGTGACAGAAGCCTTCATTCCAACCCTGCAGGCTCAGTCTGAGCAGACTAGTGAAGGTGAAGATAAGCTTTAACCTATAATATTTCAGCCTCTAATATTGTATAATTATTTTGCTTGCAATAGCTTCCAACTATTTCAACTTGTAACACTGTGTATTTATTTGTAATACAGTGCGTGTGTGTCCATTGTCAGTGTGTGTGTGCACGTCATAAAACGTTTCCAGCCTAATCCTAGTCCCATCATCGAGACCTTCTCGTTGACAGAAATTGCTTCACAGGTTTTTTCTGCCCAATCAGCCTCCCATATATGTCTGCAGGAGATCTACCTCCCCCCTCCCCCCTCGTCATGTCCTCTTCTGTCAACAAGGTGTGCTATCCTGCATTTCTCTGCAACTCCTACACTCTCTACCTTTGTGTGCCCGTGTCTCAAGGTTTTTTGTGTGGTTTGCTCATCATCATCTTCATGAGCGCTGCAGAATATTCTCCACTGGCAGGATGTGAAAAGTTCATGAGCGTCTCGTGTCGTCTTCCTCGGAGTCAAATTAGTTTGTGAAAATCTGTCAGTCTGTCGCTAAGAAGTGTCAGCTGCTTAGCGACAGCCGCGGGGCCTTGTCTGACACACAAACACACACACACACACACACACGCACACACACACACACGCACACACACACAAACCCCTTTCTGCAAACACACACACACACACACACACACACACACACGCACACACACACACATGGGCCCAAACTGTCAGAAACACACGTGATCTGCCATGTACGCACTTAAGATTGTGTGTGTGTACATGCTTATACTGTACGCTCATTCTTTTGCTCTCTCTTTCCCTCCCCTCCCCTCACCCCTCCCCCCTCCTCATACACACACAGCTGTGCTCTACCCCTCCCTCGCCTAAACATCAGCCGGGGTGATCTGTCTTCCCCAGTCTCACCTGAGGGTGGGCTGCGAGCGCCGGCAATCTGTCGGCTGTCACTCTCCATCACTTTTCAATCCTCATTCCCCTCCGATACACACAAGTCAGAGCCCGGCTGCGACAACTCTTTAAAGACTTTGAAATCAACTTGAGTCATCTGACTGCAGTTCAACAGCTGCTCGCTAATGAAGGGACCTTGATGTTGGGAGGCCCAGCCCTGCAAGCTCTCCATCTTCATCCCCTTCTTAATTTTTGTTATTATCTCTTTTTAAACTCATTATTAAAGGGAAAAAACACTTGTGTGTTGTGAGAAAATGTGGGTGCTTGAATGGGTGTGAATTAGTTTACTGACAGGTAGTGAAACAGCTTCTGTCATGTGACATACTTCTGAGCGAAACGTCTTCAGAGTGCTGCAGGGATGACGTATTTTAGGAGGCCAACCCGGAAGTTAGTATTGCCCTGGTTCCCTGGACAAAAAGGGCAATGGGATGTTTCCATTGGATTTTGGATTATTGCAGAAAAGGAGCTCTGTGGCAAACAAACGTATTGTTCAGCAAGATAATCTTCACAAATTAACACTGCTTTTGTGATTTTTGAAGCGTATATGCAATTGACAGAAGTAAATGGACCTGTATCACGCTCTTCTAGTCTTCCGACTACTCAAAGCACTTTCACACTTGACATCATTCACCCACTGATGGCAGTGCCCATCAGGAGTAGCTAACATTCATACACCATAGACACAGCTACGGGAGTCTTGCCCAAGGACACATCAACATGGGCTAGCAGAGCCGGGGATTGAACCATAGCTCCTCTGATTGAAGGACACCGTCACCAGTACAAAGCTACTGTTAGGCTACAAGCAAATGACACTACATCACCACCACTAAACTTAAGTCGGACGAGGGTTCAGCATGGTGACCTTTAGTAATCTCATTTAGACACTGCATCTCCTCTCTTTGAGACACGTATAAGCTTAAAAATGAATGAGTGGGCTATTTATACAAGTATTTTTTGCCAAATACAATTAGGATGCTGAATAGCCTACTTTAAAGGAAATAAAGTAATAGGTATAAAGTTCCTAACTAACTGACAGTATTTTTCCATCATGATATGAAGGTAACACAAGGCATTACAAAAAGTGCTAACGTTGACAGATAGCTAAAGGTACTTTTACATATAGTCCTCTTAAAGTGGACAAACAGAGAAGGGATTCAATGCGTTCACATTATCCGTTCATTTGAAAGAGGACTCAGTTCTATTTCTGGTCTGCTCTGATGGCACCTTAGTCCTCTTTCTGTTCACACTATAGTTCCAACCTTCATGACTCTGCTGGCACAGGCACTTCCATACAAATACTGTCCAGTTCGTTGTAACAAGTGTCTTTAATGTCAGTTCAATATCATTCATTCCCTTTCAAATATCTATTTACATTTTTCTGAAAACAGCGTATTCATTCAACTGTATTTACAGTTACAACAAGATTACATTTGAACACATCATGATAATGTTATAAATTTTGTCCAAAACCATTTTTTATTGAAGAGAGCCTGAACGCATCATAATGTAACCTCCAATATTGTTATGAGCTGTGAGCTCCGTTATTTAGCCAAGCAGGACTGTGCTGCACATTAGCAGCTCATGCCAATTACAACACACGTTTCCTGTTCACAATTAAGTTTTATAACTATGTTTGGGAACAAAGACCATGCCTCAGCACAAAAGTAATAAAGCACAACTTATCCGTTCATCACTTCCCCTTTGACTCAGGTTTCACAAGATCTTTGACAAAAGAGCAAAGAATGAAATAGAAAAATCAAAACTGCTTGCCTGCTTATACCATGGATCAGGAGCTCTTTCTTCAGGGATATCGTCCCTTCCAGACACTTCTATCCCACCGGCTCAAGATCCAGGCGCTCCATCAAAGGGCGAAAACACAGCGACCTGCAATCACCATGCTGACTGTCACTCTGTTTCAAGCATATCACAGGACACATGCTCTTTTGAAGTAGAAACTCAGCACGCAATATATCCCTTGTCTTTCTTCTGACAAGAAAGCAAAACTTTCAAACTGTTCATAGAGTCACATCAGAACATCACTCTCCAAGTCCACAGAACACTTCTGAGTTCCATGGTCTGCACGGCGCATCCCCAGCCATCCACATCAGCCCTCTCAGGGGTCCAACTAGAAACCCATTCTCTTTAATCTCTCTCTGTCCCCGAGACGTCTCATTCTTCAACTATTTCCCCCCAAAGGCTCACAAACAACCCATGCACGTGCATCCCTCCATCCAAGCATCCTTTTCTCTTTTCTTGCTTCTGCCTTTCCTATCCCATCTACCTTAACTCCTTCCTCATCAATATCGACTATCACAGCAGCACAGACTGCTCCAACGACAGCCACCCACAGTGGCATCATTAGCCAAAATCTTTTGTTTCCTCCCGCGTCTGCTTTTCTTCTTTAGCAACTGCACTACCTCTAGTGTGCCCAATTGCATTCACCCAACCATCTCCTGACCATCTCCTGAGTCACACAGATTCTTGCCAGAAACTATATTGACCGTGATACATCCTCATATCCCTAGGGAACTGCTAACTGGTCTACCCCTTCGGTGATCCTCGACCTGGCCTTGTGGTTTGGCAGCATTGGATTCAACACATATCACATTATTTTAGCATCTTAAGCCCTGGTCGCCTGCAGCAATACAACCAGGGAACCTACTGGGGAACACTAGATCCCAAGCTGTAATATCCTGTTCTCGCAGCTAGCTCTACCTTGAAGTGTAAGCTGTGCAGCGCACCCTCCCATCAGGCCACACCATGCACCCTGCTATCTCTGCGGCGGAGCCCACCCCATAGTAACTTGTCCCCATAATCCAACCAAACACAGCCTGTCTAAGTATCTCAATAGCCAAATTAACAGCAATGCTGAGAGATACCACAAATGTATAACGAGATGAAAGAGGATGTGACCAGAAGGTTGGCACATGGGCACTTGGTATGCTGCCACACTGGCCTGTGGACCAACAGTAGGGGGTGGGGGTAAACCATACATAAGCTTCAACGTGCAGTCACCAGAATGAAAACTAGAATCCAGCTGCTTAGAGGCCCCACTATTCCCACAAGACCACACCACTGATCATTGAGATCGTTGAACGAACATTGAGAACATGATTCAAGGGTGGAGATTCGAGAAAGGGCAATAGGTGTGTATCTCTACGTATAATGCTGCAAATATGCAAAAACTTTTGAGAAGTTCGCTGACCTGTGACTTTGGGTTCTTCAGCCACAATTTAAAAACTGGCCATCACTATGGTCCAGAAGAACAAACGTGTCGGGGCCGCTGTCTTCGCCTGCGGCCACCTGTTGCCTTTAATTGAACCAGATTCAAGGATCTTAATCAATTTCTGCATCTCACTACTGTATTTTATTTCTTAAACTGCACTGCAACTTTTATTCTATTTTTTTTTAGCTTTTTAATGTTTTACTGACTGTTTTTAATGTTTAAATGAATGTTCTTAATTGTTTTTAAATCTTTATTTTCTTTTGCATTATGTTTTGATGCTTTTAATGGTTTTATGTGAAGCACTTTGAATTGCCTTGTTGTTGAAATGTGCTATACAAATAAACTTGCCTTGCCTTGTCCAGGGGTTCGGAGGAGCCGGAAGAGGTAGAGGGAGTTGAAAAGTAAGCAAGCAGCTCTGGAACTCCCACTGAAGTCATTGATACATGATGTGGTTATTTGGATGGGGATCAACATATAGGATGTTGGAACAGTTCCTTAGCCAACAACCGGCAATCAGTGCAACAACGTATGCCAAAGGACTCCGACATCAATATCAGGTGATCTATTTGGCCCTTTTAGCCAGTTCACAGATGCAATTGCCATGGTGAACAGGGCCACACTGCTATCAAGCCAGTCCTGGAGCACATCAAAACCAAGATCCTGGTGTAGACTAATGAAGAAAGGCCACTGGTCATAGAGCTGAAGAGGATGATGAGGGGATTGACTCAAGGTATTCAGAGAAAGCAAAGAGATATTTTTGTAGCATGTTTCATTGGCCGTCGTTTGACAGGAAACTTCTCAGAAGATCTTGAAGATTAAGACACTACTGTCAACAACTGTGCACAGGAGGCCCTACAACTGGTACCTGTACAAAGGAGACAGGAACGTCAACCGACAGAGCCCGACCCCGGTGCCAGCCCCTACCCTCCGACAAAGCAACAAGTAGCAGCATGGCTGGGTTGCTAAAGAAGATCATTGCAAGAAAGTAGCAGCAGAGCGCTGAAGAAGACAGTACCCCAGAAGAACAGGAGTCTTTGTGCTTTCTCGCCTCACAGGTTTCCATGGATCATGGTTATATCTGGATCGTAGTCCTGCCTCCTGCCTTGGCCCTGCTGACACCCACTGCTACTATTATTATTAGCATTATTAGTCACATTACTATTACTATTACTGATACCATTAATTATTTTATTATCATTTATATAATATCCACTGCTGCAGTTATTATTAGTAGTCATCATTTTTCTATCATTATTCTGCTTACTGCTCTCATTATATGAATAATTTGTCATATGCATTGAATGTGTTGTAACTCTGTTATGGTGTATAAATGACATCTATCACACTTCTGTTCATCTTGATAGAGGGATCCTCCTCGGTTGCTCTCCCTATTGTTTTTTCCTTTTTTTCTCTCTGTTAAATTGAGTTTTTCCAGTAACGATGTGAGGTTCAGGACAGAGGATGTTGTATGTGTAAATTTGTGATTTTGGGCTATACAAAACAAAATTTAACTGATTTGAATTGAATTGAATTCTCGCACCACAACGAGCGCAACTAAAGCCAGAAAAAGTGAACATGCTGAGGTTTTTGCACTTCAATCTATCTTGAAAAAGAACCATAAGACATTGGCCACGTCTTACTCCCAATGCCTAATTCTTGTATTTCTTAATTTAGAATTAAATTACGTATACAGATACAGTTGATTAAATTGTTGTCTGTACCATTTGATATAATGTTAGACAAGTAAAAAACATAGTCTAATTTAAAAAACACAGGAATCATCATGAAAGAACGGACTTATTTATCCTTTATTTATACAGGTGGACATAATGATTTAAGAATACCTTATTTGTGTTGGACTTTCAAAAAGGATGTATACTGTGCCTTATTGGTGCAATAAAATTAAATCTATTTATAATAATAATATAATAAAATATTTCTTCCAATATGTTTTAGAGCAATTTTAAGATTTTTAACCATATTTTGATGATTATCGGGATAAATATTGTGAATCGCAATAATTCATCATCCGAGCCTCCCACATCCCAGATCACAAAATCGTAATCGTTGACTCACTTTTCTCCTTCTTCGTTCCAGAAATTCCAACAATTGGCATCAGCCTTTGACCCTCTTCTGACTCCAGTCCCATTGATTTTCAGCCACCATCTTTAACTGATCCCAAAACTGGAATATTTAATCTCCGCTTGACAAGATGCCATCCATCCTCAAAAGCTTCGCTCCCTGAACTCTCATCATATCTGACCGGATGGAATTGCTTCAGAGTTTTCCACACCTTTTTCCGCCTTCTTTTCCCTTCACTTGACGTCCTCACCCTCTCAAGCTTCATCACATTTGCCCATTCCATTCTCAACATTAATTCTTTGGCTTCCTTCAGTGCTCCGAGTTCAGTGCTCCAACCATCAACTATCATCCATCACGACATGCAGCCATGTCTAACATTTCCATTCATTCTCAAGACACCTTCATCCATCACCTAAAATGCAGCAAGACCAACCAGTCCGGTCTACCTCGACCCATCTACCTCTTCCAACTAAACTTGTGCCCAAGTCCATCCGGACCGATCCGTGACTACTTAAGCTTAAGTCTAGCCAGTCAAGTTTTTCCACAAGAACCTGTGCTCATCTCAGAGACGGGCAAAGTGGTCCACACGCTTCTGGTTCCACCACCACTTTTGCCAAAACTTATAGGATCTGGGATATACCCTGAGTTGTACGAGGGGCATTCATTCCGCATCAGAGCGCCTCCACCGCTTCAAGGCAGGGAATCCCCGACCATGTGATACAGTTGTTGGCCACTGGTCTTCTCCTGCGAACCTCACATACATCCACTCCAACCTGAACTACATCAGAAATGTTGACACGCACCTTTCTTCCCAAAGTTTACTCTTGGGGGCTCTGTATAATCCCTTGACCCCTAATTCATTCATCACATGAACCCAATCCCTTCATCCCTCGACCTCTTTCCATACCCTTAAAGCATTCCTCCTGAATGATCATGGCTCCTCTCCATCTTCAATATGTAATAAACTTTTGGTTAACCATATCGTCATTGCCGTTGTCTCTGTTGGTGAAATGTAGTTTGGCGACTAAAAAGCATTAATGCATCTTCCGATCACATATTTTTACTGAATATCGACAAAAAACAATCTGCAGATGATCAAACGGGTCATCCCTAATGGCCAGCCAAGAGGGCTGAAATACAATGATTAAGTGACAAAGCGAACTCAGAGTGTGTTGTGTTCACAATGCAAACTGCAACGCGGACTTGAAGCTAACCGTACTCAGGCCACCTCCTGAGGAGGTATAATGTGGTTTGTTTCAGAAGGGTCTGAGTTCTTTAGGAGTGTTTACATATGCACATAAAATGCTGACGAATCGCTCTGAGGTTTTTTGGAGGGCTGAAGGGATCCAAGTGAACGCCCTTAAAAGCTAACAGGCTTTTGAGATAGCACTTTAAAATCCTGCTGCTGCAGATATGCAGCTATGTTTTTTCTTTTTACAGTAACAGAGTATGCTTTCTTGTGAGAACCAGTTTGGAACACCTCCTTTATTCCTGTTGGTTTAGAAACGCAGCCTTCTTGTCTGAAAAGTGTAATAGTGACCCTCACCTCGGCTCTAAAGACAAACCACAGAGACATTCCAATGAAACCCTGGTTTTCACTGATCCAATTAACAACCCTCCAGTTGGTTTGAGGAAAAGGTAAATTGGCTTTTGTTTCCTTTGTAATGCAATTAGTAAAATCTTTTAAAATACAATTAGGCTACAGCAGCAGCAGTTTTGAGGGTGTGCAAACTAACACAACCTGGGTTTTCCTTTTATTACTGATGTCAGGAATACGTGCCCAGTACATAAATCTTTTCTTTTTTATTGTCTTATGTATTACTTTATCTAACTAGTCAATATGGGAACACCGATAATATGTTTTGGCTACTCTTCCTTCTCTTTTCATTTTCTCTTAATAAGGATTTTTCAACATTACAAAGTATATTTATTTTTGACTTCACGTTGTAAATTCCCACTGCAGCATATTTGTGTTTCTACATCCCTTTGCTCCTTTGAAACTGCTCTGTTTACTTATTAACAATAATAAACTCAATAAATCTACCCAAGGGACGTGTTGTGCATATGTATACTGAGCCTACAGTATAGTGTGCATGTTGATGTTCAGGGAGTTTTATTTTCATAGGGTAGCGCCTTATGATTTCATAACATCATTTTGTGGTTCATTTTTAAGCTAATTCGGAATCTATTTAGAGGAGATCCAAGGAATGTCACTCTATGATGCAGGTAGTAGCTATATTACCCTGTCCTCCCTTAGAGCACGACCTCTTCTATCAAATGAATCTAATGCCTTTTCTTCATGCTAATCTGTGATTGGCCAAAACTTGTAAAATGACACTCCAAGGGAACATGTCCTCCTTGGGTTGTTTGCCAATCACAAACCAGAATACAATATTGCGTTGGTCCAATGATGATTTACAAATGGCATCTTTTATTCGCTAACATGTGCGCGACAGGCTGGCAGTAAAGCGACCAGTGACAATGCGGTAAAACTGTAGATAATAAAACTATTAAAATAAATAACAGTTCTATAAATGTGATACAAACTTCCAAGTTCAGGCTGTTCATATATTGCTTCCCACATGAAAACCCTGTACAACTAAAACTCACACAAGAAAAACACATGAAATCACTGTTAAGTTACAGAAGCATATTCAATCAACTACACAATATACTATCATGCTGAAATAATTCCCAACGTGGCAAACATAACTTCCACAATGTGTTAAATAACTGGTGCTTAGTCCGTTAGCCTGACACATGACGGGAGTTACCATTATCTTACAAACGGAAATCCCCACAGCGATAATATCGTCTTAACAAACGAAACATTTTACATCACATGCTTAAGTTTAAACGAAATGTGTGCTGTGACTTTATTTCCTGTTCTCTATGGAAGCAAACCTATTGTTGCTGACTTCATACTGCTAGCTTAATCCAAACTCAACACTAGGTAGAGACATTGTGCCACACACACAGTGTTTTTCAAAATACCTCTGCTACGGTATGAAGCAATGCTATGGAGGGAGCGACTGTGGCTCAGTGTTAGAGCAGGGTCGTCCTTCACAGGATCAGCGGTTCGATCCCCGGCTCCGCTTGGATACCTAATATATAAATTAACAGATGTCTTCAAGCATTTCAAAGGAATGTATACATCAATACCCTAATGTAGGAAGGTGGTGGGTGTGTTTTCAGGGTTAAATTAAGGAACTTGCAGTTTTCAAGAGATTCTAAAAGAAAAGAAAAGAAAAGAAGAAGAACAGGCAGTGAGTGCTTGTACCCTATGTCTTTGCTTCAGGTAGACATAATCCCCTTTTTCCAGGTCTTCTTATCTGGACAGGAGGTGGCGGAAAAGAATAAACGCCTAAAAATGACCCCTTTCAAATACAACCCCCTCCCCAATCCGCCTCTCATTTCGTGGTGTGTTGGTGATCAGTCTGACAGACGGAGGCTAATTCATCCAGGTGATAAGGCATGTCATTGGCGCTTTGTGCCCTGAGCCCATCGCTACTGTGCTTAATTTGACCTTCTGCATGTCGCCGGGCACGCTGGTCAATATTAGCTCGGCAGCCGCTGACTCAAAAGGACATGTTTGTTCACCCTGCGCCTCCCCTCCACCACAGAAAACAAACACACACGTCCAACACACACGCACACACGAGGGTGGTGATGGCTCAGATAGTAGCATGGAACAGTCACTCACCAAGGCCCAGAGCCAACAACAAAACACAGTATCGGCAGATGTTTGATAAAGGAGAAGTGCCCTGTGTGTGGGAGCCGGGGTGTCACATGGTTTTTATGGTTCACATGGGTTGCTCATGTTTTTTTTCTTTCTCTGGATTTTTGTAATTTTTTATATAATAGTTCCCATCCAACATTTTATACCATGCCTAACGAAGAGGACACTTATTGCTACGTCATTTGACGTAAAATTGCATCCAGCAAACAGAAATAAATAATCAAACAAAGCAATAAACCAGAATACATATATTGAATAGGAATAAGGAAACTGGATTGAAAATTGGTAGCGCGTTGGGGTACAGCATGCGCACTTAACCATGTATACACTGTTGAAGAAAATCATGTCAAGTCCAGTTAGGAGGTTGCTGTGGCAGTGAGAGTTCAATGAAGCATGCCGGCACACTGGTGAACTTACAGACACAGAGCCGAGCTGAGCCGGCGAGGTGACCCAGAGCGAATGGAAAGGAAGCCTTTCATACAGTAAGCCTAAGCAGTGATTAGACTGTATGTAAATAGTGGCGAACAAAAGGCCAGGGAAGACCGTGATCAGACATAACGTAGGTATAATGTGGTAACCAAAGGCAGGAAGGGCGCATGTGCAGTCAGACCTGGAGGAAGGACACACAGTTGGCATTTGATCAAGTCAAGAGGTCAACACAGTAAGGGGGGTGAAGCAGCACCCAGGCGCCATTTGGATAATAAATCTGCATTGGCCTCAATGTATTCTTCATCAACACCAAACAGTGTTGGGCCGTGGAGGGAAATGCCCGATTCCAGCGGATGGGCTACGTGGAAGAACTGCGTGGCTGGCTTGGTGCTGATGACCACACTTTACGACAACCACTCTACCTCAAGGTTCAATGTTTAAAAATAGTCAATTGTTTACCATATTTACTCATTCTATAATTTTGCACTCACTCCACTGTTTTGTCTTTGTTCTTCGACAGTGTTATTATTTACGCTATGATGCAGGATATTTAAATCTCTCTCAGAGGAAACATATAGGATGTTAATCCCATAGACCCTCTCTGATATTAATACCACTTACCGTCAGCCCTCAGCGGAGTGTCAGTCTTGTAATGTTTGTTGTAAATTATGTTTAATAATGGGATATTGATATCCAAGGGATCCGCTGCTGTATTTAAAAGGAATCTTTCTCAAACAAAAACAAACATTTCAATGTCAGGGTTTCTGTAACGTCTCTAAATATCACATAAAAAGGAAAAATAATTTTGCTCTTTAACTAATGTCACGTCACATCACTTGAATCTCCCTCCCAGATATGTATCATGTTGATTCAAATCTTTAAATTGAATCATTTGGAAATTGTTGATGAAATACTTGCCGCATGCCGACCGCCATCTGAAGGTAACACACAGACTGTTGGTAAGACCCTCTTACGAAACCCACTTGAAACAATCCAAACTATCCCTTTAATACATAAAGTACTTAATACCACGGTTGTAATGAAAGTAATATAATAAACACATATTAGCACCTGTTTGTTGTCTTTGAGTGGTCTTTTTTTCTAGTCTTTTCTGTGCAAGTCATTTTCTCCAGCTTCATAAAGCATCTCCAGAGCCACAGAAAACATCAAACAACTCACAGGCTCAGTCGTACAAACCATATCTACGTAATTGATTTGGACATCATTATATTAAATATCGTAGTAAAGTCAGTAGATGTCCCAGTATTCCATTGATCTATAGGAAGCAACAAAAGGCAGGATTTAAGGAAGACGAGTGCAAGCTAGTAAACATGGACGTAAACAATGCCAGATTTAAAAAAGGTTGGGTTTCATGAGGAAGGAAATGCAACATGTTTGTTTGAGTTTTGATGAGCAACAATGAATGTATACACAACTGCTATAATAGCATTGTGACCATAAAGGGACAGTACAACTCAGCACAGTATACAAAATATAATTTGACATTAAATTATACACGCAAATACAAATACAAATGACATTGCTATAATCATTTCTAGTTATAAAGAATTAATCAAGTGTGAAAATGAAAGCTACACTTCAGTAGCTGATCTAACCCTGCTCGCTGCCTCTTCACACCGTCAATTCAAAGGTTAAAAAAGGACTTTGTGTTTGTCGTTACACAGCTCATGTGTGTGTTTAAGTGTCTGAATCCTATATGAGGATTCGTGGTGGGCGGGCGGGGGCGGGCTGTGTGAGTGTTTCAGCTCATATCCTGTTTGTTCAGACTCTGCAGCTCTACGAGGGCAGCAAGGTAGCGGCTCACTGGGTTTAGATTGTTTGTCATTTGGCATCTCAAGTGGAACTAACAAGCCTATAAAACGGTAACGAGAAGAAGACGGAAGGAGGCGGAGGGCAAACGTGGAGAGGGGAGAGAGACGTTCAAGACATGGATGGGTAGAGACAACAAGTACGAGAGAAAATGAGAGGTGTAGGTATGAGAGACAGGGAGACGTTGAGTGGGAGAGATTCCATGTGAAATTGTTTGTGAGATTTGGTAACAATGTCTGGTTTATTTCATGCTCACGTGGATCTGCATCCCCTCCTCTATGAATAAATCCTTTTTACTCCCAAGCAGCAGTGATAGGATGTATTTTGAAGCAAACGCTGAAAGGGTCAATGGGCTTTCACCGTGAAACAGACACCTTCCTACAAGCAAATACCAGCGGCCACTAGAGACTGCTGTACCAAGCCCAAGCAAAGTCCAAGACCAAGTCCCACATTTGTAAATTTAACAACAGAACCTGATACTTCTCCTGAAGCAGAGCGGAGATCCATAGACAGAAAGACAGAACACGTCACTCCGTTTGGTTTAGTTATAAAGAGAGAGATTTATTTTGATGCTTTGGCAACGTTGTTTTATTTTTATTTTTTTACTTGCGTGTCCAAAAAAAGCCACATAGAATTGAATGGAATTGAGAGCAACACAGGCTGTCAACAACAGCTGTCTCTACGTGCCTCCACCTGCTGATTTTATAAAATATTCAGCTTGGTGCTATGTTCTTAGTATTCTGAGGAATGCATTATTTGATATTGAAACAGTAGCCTTATGTTGTGGCTGTTTAGCCTTTATGGCTATAGCATGGTTAAATCAATTTTATTAAAAAAGATGTCCCCCTCGATATTGAACCGCCTGGCCTAGGTGTCGGACCAATAAAGTGTTCTGTAACGTTACCCAATACTCATAAATCAGTAATACAGGCCTATGCCCCCCCGCCCCCCACACTTTCCTTGGTCCTTGAACAAGATGCACTTAGAATATAAAAGCTCAAACACGCTCTTAAAAGTTTTGCGACTGAGTGCAATTCGTCCTTCTCGCGTCTGATTCCAGTTACCCAAAGGCAAAGTATAAATGTGCATAAAGGCCAATGTGTCAGTTGTGAGGGGTGAGAGTCAGCCCGACACGCTTAGAGGATTTGGGCTGGGCTCGGGCCCTGCAGAGGCACTGTGGGCCTGTGTGAAGGCGTCACACAGCCAGTGGGACAAACGTTGAGTCATACCTTGCGAGTGCCCTCTGTAATGAATGAACACCGTGAGTACAACATACTGAGACAGAGCAAGCCCTCCTTTTGCCTAATTGTGGTGAGGCGGAAGGAAAAACCCTTGCAGAGAACTGATTCTCGACCAAAAGGAGTTTGCCAAGATCTTTAGGAGTAAAAAAGAGAGTTGGCTCCACGATTACTATGCGTTGGTCTAATAAAAGGCAGGATGGCGAGACAGACCTTGGCACCGCACTCGGCGAGAGGTGCCCTCTGCCACACGCTTTGCTCAGTGCAGCAAGAAAACGGTTGTGGTACCGTGCCAGCCATTGGACATGATGGGTTTTAGAGTGAATGGTGCCTGACTCTAGCTGATGTCAGGGCCAAGAGCGAGCAGCACCAGTGTTAGATCCTTGGTGATGTGGCCAAATTATTAACTTCCAACGAGTGAAGGTAGGTTAACACGCTAGGCCAGAGATATGACGTGGTATCTGAGCCTTCTCCCCTCACACCAGCTCTGAAAGCGGACCATCTACCAGCATAACACGCTGTGGTAGAAGGGGCCCTGGCGCCCTCTATAGTGTGGACCTCTGCAGGGGGCAGCTCTACCCTTTCCAATTGGTCCCATTCAGCGTACAGGCCCACATTCGCTGGTGTCTCCTGTGAATGGCAGAAATGAGGCCACAGTGGAGGATGTCCGGCCACCGGCTCTTGCTGGTAGATGTCTGAAGGGCTGGGAGCAGACTCAGGTTGTTCTGCCTGCATCGTGAGGCCTCTCAGACCTTTGTAATGGTGCCCGGCAGGGCCTATAAATAAAAGGGGTAAATATCTGGAGAAGGAGAATCCACTGCTGCAGGACCCTGGCCGTGCTGGGGACAGAGAAAAACCTGCACCTGTGGGGCTCCGTAGCCCTCATCATTATAAGCCTCCAGTGATCCCAACGGAGTTGCCACGGGCTAACACGGCATGGACAGCTGGGTGGGAGGGAGGTCAGATAGGAGGAAGCAGCTGATCTGGCAGCCAGTACGCCCACGTACACTGATGGCCGTCCTTATGTTCTTAACTTCTTTATTTGCTGCCTGCTCAACGCTGAAGAAAAAATAGAATCAGAACCATGGCTGTTATATATCACAGGTGCTGAGCACAAGGGCGTGAAAACAAGTCTTCAGGTTGTGAATGGGAATGAACTGACAACAGGTGTGATTGTGAGCGGGAGACACTCGGGGTTGAGAGGCAGTTGAGACATGGAAGTCGAGGTGGGACCTCGTTGTTGAGGGAGCCCTTTTGGAAGGGAGGGTGTCTTTCACAGCTGTTTAGAACTACTGGTGATGAAGACAGCCAGAGCAGGGGGTTAGATGTTCCAACATGTGGAGGGGAGGTTGGCCACCTCCTGTAGATAGTCAGGGTCCGGTTAAACAGAGTGCAGAAGCCACTATTGCTCCTCGTGTGTTGCAGATCCCCTCGAAATCCACACCGAGTCCGCACCGAGTCCAGCCGAGCTCCGTCCGCACCGAGTCCAGCCGAGCTCCGTCCGCACCGAGTCCAGCCGAGCTCCGTCCGCACCGTGTCCAGCCGAGCTCCGTCCACACTGTCCAGCGAAGCCGTTCCTCAGGGAGTTGGACTCGATCATATTTGTGCGTTTTAATATGTTTTGATTGTGTGGGGGAGGGGAGATGCTTTGACTCTGAGTAGGATAGACTACGAGCTCTCACCTTAGGTTGGTGGCGTGTTTATTACAAAGACCGTGCTGTGTTGGTTGACGTGTTGAGTTCCAGTGCCTCCCATTGCAGCCCTGTCTTGGACTGCATTGTGATTAAACTTTGAGGGAAGCGTATTTTGTCATGGATTATGTTTGCTTTAGACGTTTCACAAATAAATTTCAAATGAGTCCGAGGAAATCTGCGTCGGGAGGTCAGGGTGTTGCATGGTTAAAAAAAATAAAGGGCTTTCACCCAGGAGACTTTCGTTCGTGTCATGTGTGAACCAAAACATATTGTTGCCTCAACATAACCATAAAGTAGTATATTTTTTGGGCCGAAACATTACCAAGTAGTTTTGTTAATTAAACATAACCAAGTACTTGTTTTGCATTGTTGTTTTGTACTGTTTCAGTTTCGCAGTCAGCCTAACCATGATGTTTTCTTCTAAAACCTAGTTTTGGTGCCTTAACATAAGGAAGTAGTTTGTTGTTCAACCAGCGATCTTTCAGCCAGGAAGACTGCTGTTTGTTCCCCACGTGAGACGACAAGTCAATGTTGATTTATTTGTCACGTAACTTGCGTAATGTAGTGACAACACTTACGTAGTTATTTTAACCCAAACTAGGATCTTTTCCTAAACCGAAGTAATTTTGTTGCCTAGACCTAAGCAAGTATTTCATGATCTTTTCCTAACCAAGTAGTTTCATTGTCTAAACTCAATTGAACCTTCCTGTGAAGATGGAAGGTTATTTTAAACAGACCATATACATGTAACAATTGGAAAATTGACAAGTGTTGCTTGCTTTCGTAGGAAAACGCACAAAAAATGAATAGTAACTTTTTGCAAGATTTAATACGAACCGTTGTATGAAGATACGTTGCACAGCTTTGTGGGAGCTTCCAATTTCTTGTGGATGTTGAAGTATTGTGGTTGTGGTCCTCAACCAGACACAATACTTCCACATCCACAAGAAATCAGATTTAAACCAGATTTATTATGACAATAATAATAATACATAATTATTGTGACAATATCTACAATTGCCATTCCCCTGCAAGCTTACCTAACATGAAAAAAAAGAATAAGACAATGAAAAAGCTAAATTTGTCAAACATTGGAAATTATTAGATACACACATTGAGCAATTTTGAGAAATCTGTGTTTTCGTCTTTGCTCCCAATTTTGTCACAGTCAAAATGCTCTGCCTGAAGTGCAGACATGTTCAAAGCATTTATTCATGACAAAATTAAGCTGTTAAGCTGTTTTAGACTGTGAGTCAAGAGCAAGATAATTAATCAAATCAAAATCATTCAGATTACATGCTGTTAGGTTAATATTTCCTGGATACCTATAGCTTTAAACTTTGATCTGGATAATAAGTAATGCTGCCTACAAATCACTAAAAACAAAGTCTCTGCACTGTGCAAACTCACAAGGAGGATAGAGTGGACTGTAAATGATACGTCTAGCATCTCTTTGTTTGTCATGAAGATTTGCTGTGGCTTTTCCAAAGATATTGATTTCAAAATATAAATAGTCAACTTAGTCTTAGGCCAAGAAGCAGCAGTGGCTGTGGT
The DNA here is from genome assembly GCA_016806645.1 of Ophiodon elongatus. Classification (NCBI taxonomy): domain Eukaryota; kingdom Metazoa; phylum Chordata; class Actinopteri; order Perciformes; family Hexagrammidae; genus Ophiodon; species Ophiodon elongatus. Next base: position 532,690 of record JACSYO010000075.1, on the reverse strand, counting down.
ACCTCAAAAGAAATGTCAATAGAGACATATGAGAAATCATTTGTCCGCTAGGCAATTATGATCATGATCACGATTGGTCATTATTTGGTTAAAATATTGCTAATAAGTCATTTCCCTGAATGAATGTCTTGTGGTAACATGTCATGACTAAATGTATTTTGGATTCTGCAGTTATTGAGCCTTTTGAGGTCTGTCAGCTCATTGTTTTACAGAACCTTATACTGTTTGGTTTGGTGTTATTAGGAGTAGACTACTGTTAACAATATGTTAACAGTAGGGACAGTTAAAACCTCTGTGTGTCTTGTCTGTTATTACAAATGTGAATTAACTTATCAAACCGACTTTCCACAAGTCACTCAGCTCTTCTGATGAATTGTTCATATTTCACAAAGCAGAACTCTGATTTAATGACATTCTAAAATGTGAGGATATACAGTAAAAAGGATTCAACTGACCACATGTGCGTTATGGATCGCTCGATGGTGCTAACTGTAATCCCAGTTTGGCTATTTTAAGTTACAGGAGTCAGACAAGCCTGGTTATGTTATTAGCAGTGTGGGATGGGTGGCTTTAACACCGACACGGCCTGTTTCGGGCCGGTCTTTGAAGATAGCCCCTGCTGGGAATAGCTAGAGTGCAAAACTGTCTGAAAAATGCTAAATATATCATAATGGGTCTACAAGGCCTGTTCCATTTCAAATATAGCTAAGAAATACAGCATTATTTCGCCTTGATTTGGTAGACATTGTCCACTATATCCCTTGTTGTCCACAATCCCAAAATATCCCACAATCCATCACATGGTGGTTACTTGATCAATGGTGCACTTGGGTGAACCGTATCATTTTGGAAAGTGCATGTAACCACCTGGGTTTGGTCTCTTCATGTATATCATGGAACTCGCCTGAGTTGAGTTAACCCTAACCCTAACCACACACACGCACACACACACACACACACACACACACACACACACACACACACACACACACACACACAGCTTTGCTGCTGCTGCCAGTTTGCCTTTCATAATGCCCAGAATGTTTCAGAACAAAGCAGGGCAGGCAGAGCGGGGTTGGACCGTGGCAGGGAGACAGGCTGGGGAGCCAGAGGGCACAGGGAGACAAGGTGAGTACAAGTAAATGAAAACAGTTGGATTAACTCAGAATCTATAACACTGAGCGGCCGAGAACACTAAGCTACCACAATAAACTGTTGAGTAGATGAGTTGATCAGCTGGGTGGTCTGGACAGGTGAATAAGTAGTAATCAGGAGGGAGCCGGGAGGAGACCGGAGCCACGCCCACACACACACACACACACACACACACACACACACACACACACACACACACACACACACAGACAAATGGGGGAAGGGGCAGAGGGAAACACAGGTAGAGGGAAACACAAGTAAACACAGGTAGCGGGAAACACAGGTAAACACAGGTAGAGGGAAACACAGGTAAACACAGGTAAACACAGGTAAACACAGGTAGAGGGAAACACAGGTAAACACAGGTAAACACAGGTAAACACAGGTAAACACAGGTAAACACAGGTAGAGGGAAACACAGGTAAACACAGGTAAACACAGGTAGAGGGAAATAGGGGAAAACAGGGGGCATGTAGACATGTAGGCTACTCTATTAATTTATGGAGCCACGCAAGTCGCACTGTCCTGCAAATAATTCTGAATAAAAGCCTTGTGTTAACAAATGAAGGCATTCTGTACACATAAAGATGCTAGATGGCTTTTATTTTGATATGCAAACAAAAGGTGTTGAGTTTAAAAAATAAATAATGTCTGTCACATCTACAGATATAGACATAACAAACTGCAGTTGATGGTGTGATGGCAGTATACTTTCAAAAGATAATTTTCACTGTCAAGTTTTTATATAATAAATATTATTATTATTATTATTAATATATTAAGAGATGCCCCAATCACGATTTTGTCGCTGATACTGATTACCCCTTGTCAATGAGCCATATCAGCTTATACAAAGCTGATACCAATATATATATATATTTTTTTTCAGTTGGTATACAAGGCTCCAAACTTTTTTCACCACCACCAAAACTGCCCAAAAAAATCAATTCAACCATGCTGAAGTCCTGTTATCCTTGTTATTGTCGTCTATAGTGTTTCTTATGCGTATAAATACACAATTCCAATGATTAGGAAATACTTCATTGTATTTTATTGAAATATTTTCTTTGATTAAAAAAACATCTCAGCTTTAGCAGTTTGATTGAGTTATGAGCTGCTTAGAGGTAGTGTTAGTGAGTTAAACATGTCATAATTTCCTCTCTAATATCTACTTTAGGAGCACATAACTTCCTCTCTTTATATCCTGTTGCCTTCTTCGTTGATTGTTGTCTGTAAAACCACATGACAACGTCTAACCCAGGATCTGTATTGAGGCCTCTCAAGCAGGCTAAATGTGCTCGCCATGGCTGAAGTTCAAAACTTTAGAAAAAGCGGGTGAGTGAGAATATGTTTTCACAGATATGAAAGTAGAAGTTTTGCACTGATAGCAGTGCTGCTGAACCCAAAAAGTCTGAGCATATTTCTTTGACTGAACTCCTTCAAAGGGCTACTTTGTGTTTAATTGTTTTCTATAGCCCGTCATAGACCCCAATTCAGACAACAACAAACAGACAAAGCCTACAAAATGGAAGTGAAACCAAGAAAAGGAACAATGTATTTGATGTTAATTACTTTATTAGGCTGATTCTCTGCATCGGAAGCGACATCCATTTGATCAGTACCATCAAAGAGAGGGCTTGACAAGGAGCAGAAAACAAGAAGCCGTGAAGCAATGCCACAGCAAAGGGGGGGAGATTCCTGTTGGGAATTTACATTTGTTTAGACGTTTTGAGAGGGCGGCATGTTTTATAGATAATCCACATGAAATAGCTGAATATTAACACACGTTACATAACTTGTCTTTCAGTGACCCAGCTGATAGCTCATAGATGTGGAGGATTTTCACTTTGATGTCACATTTTCCCATTCAGGCTTAATGAGTGGGAGTCACTCCAGCGGCAGTCACTGAAACAAGGTGCCAGCCCAGCGAATTGTTCTCCTCCCATCCAAGTCGTATTTGTTTGCTTTATCATGTGAAAATTGGTTGATTTTAGTTATACATGGACTGTTGTTTCCATTACGCAGGCAGCTCAAGCTACAGCCCTTTAATTAGGCTGTGATGGGACCAATTGTCTGCCAGCAACAGCCTGATAGATGAACAATGCTGGATTGGAGATTACATCATGGTTAACATGCATACACATGTGAAAGAGGTAATGACATGTTAATTGGAGCTCAATTGAGGCAACAGCTATGTGGTCAGACCCATTCAAACTTTTAAACTTGATCTGATGTCTCATTTTAAGTCAGAATAGTGAGATGATGCAAAGTTATGACGTCTAGCCTTTGTGCTTTACTAGAAATACACCCATGAAGACAAGGAGCTCTCCCTGTATCCCTGACATTTACTTTATAATTTCTGTAACTTTCCAAAAAAACGATTACCTGACATTCACGCCCAACGCCACGCTGTGATTGGTCAGCAGTGTGGAGGTGAGAAAGGGGCCAGGGTTTGAACTTCTCTCTCTTTTTACAGTCTTTACACGACTACTTCTGCCACTTTTGCAAAAAGAAGTCTATAGAAAATGACTCTACTTCTCTCTTGATTTATTCCCTCAGTAAACATTGTAAACATGAGTTTATGTCTCAATCTCTAGTTTCAAGTCTTCTTCAATACAGCAACTAAACGGCAACGGCCAATGACCAAGATGGCGACCAATGGGTGACGTCACGGTGACTACGTCCACTTCTTATATACAGTTATTGGGTTTACCCGTGAATTTGGCACCTCAGAGCCTTACTGTGGTCTTTCTATCATAAAAAAAAAATGTAAACACATTTTTCAACTTCCCTGTTCTGTTTATAATAAGTCTGTTCTTCTGATGCATGCTTGTAATTGCATTTGTTAATATAATATAATAACTATTATTCCAAACAGCTTTTCAATGACTATTTATTCATCAGCAGAGTCATTTGCAGGAGTTTTATGAAAGGAAGGTGAAATCTTTTCACCAGTCAAAGCTGTACTCACCGCCTTGCCAGGCAGCTAAATATAACATTTGTTGAGGACAGCAACATCATCACCATTTATAAATATGTACAAATCCATTCAAATAATTGCATTAAAATGATTGCAGATGATTGCATCCTCCGTGTCAGTGGTTTCGTTGTTGCACAGTGAATATTAGGCAAGCAACGCACATGCCAAGGTCGTTACAAAGACCATTAGCATGAGGTAACCCTGGCACATTTACACTGATTACGTTGATTGGATTTCAGCAAAAACTTTATCTTAAGACAGCTCACTGTGTGTCAGGAAACTTCATTTGAAATGAAATTAGTAATTTAGAAATAAGTCCACTGTTACATATGCCAAGGAGTGTAAGTTACTAAATTCACCCACCCTGTGCCCTCTAAGGAGCTTTTCATTCAGCTTTTTAACACACTTTTTCTGTTTTACTGAGAAGAGAGCTAAAATGAAAGGAAAAAAAGAGGATGGATGGCCAAAAGTATGGGTACAAGAAATTCTATGCATTTGAATGATCCATTTCTTAAATCAAGAGGAACATTTTACAGCTTTGTTGCCAAACTGTGCAAAATTTACAACACACAGAAGCAAGGGCAGATCCTATAGTGATCTAAGCACATTAATTCATTTCACCGACCGTTTAACTACTTAAATTAAGCGATACTACATCATAGCAAGGGGTGTTGGCACAGATCTAGGACCACAGGCAAAAATAAGCTATGTACTGTATACAGTCTTCCTATGAATACCACCTGAACACACATAAGAACAATAACAGCGTTATCTCATGGGAAGGTGTATAAATAGCATCCCGCTTTTAACAACATTTTCACGTGTCAATCAATGCCGGCTCTCATTCCCAAACAAAACTTCTCGGTAAGGATAAGGAAAAGATCTTGGTTTGCAATAAAACATGTATCTTTCTCATTCTTTATATGACGTCACCTGACCTGAAAGCACTGGCGTCTAATATTGCCATGGCGTGAAATGACACTCAAAAAGGCAAAGAATGCGCAGTTATAACACACAAAATGACTGAAAGACTGTAAAAGGATGTCTTTAAACTTGAATTTGAGACCTCTTCAAAACAGAGCCTTAAGAGTCAGGAGTAAAGCAAGACCCATCTTATGAGGCCCGCATCATGTCAGATGTTGTTAATATCCTTTCTAGATTTGTATTTCAATTAAATTATCACTACTTATTCTGTTTCTGCCAAATAATAATTTACAGCTTGACTCTCTGATATGTATTTACACTTCATATTGTAATATTTAATATTTCATTCATATTTCAGTTTTTTGGCGGCGCTGAGTTCGCCATTTCAGTAGTTTCCTCTGGATGCGTGCTTATGATCTTGCACCTGATTTTTTTGTTCCAAGCGCCCAGGACCAGCGGCGGGCTTTGAAGCCAAATTTGAAAATTTGACAAAGTGGCCAAACTGTGTACCTAGAACTTCTGGGTAGGTGAGCCATTTGGCCCAAAATGACCTCTCTCAATAATTATTTTTTACATCAATCAGCGGTAAATTAACTTCCCAGTACGAACACTTGAATAGTCTTTATTTAAATCATTAGGTCCCAAGCTTGTAAAACGCACTGATAGCTAAATCCAGTGTCATGTGAATGACGTGAAACCGCTTGAAACTGACAGCTATCAATAAGACAGCTATCAATAAGACAGCTATCAATAAGACAACTATCAATAAGACAGCTATCAATAAGACAACTATCAATAAGACAGCTATCAATAAGACAACTATCAATGAGACAGCTTTCAATAAGACAGCTATCAATGAGACAGCTTTCAATAAGACAGCTATCCATGCTGGAGAGATGGTGAGAAAGATATTAGAAGATATTATTGAAAAGTATTGATACTCTGTTCTGCAATTCTTTGATGCGATGAGATGTTTCCTTGGATTTGGCCACGTGTGTCAGTAGCATCCGGCCCTCTCCTCTGCCCTCTGAAGAGAAGATGAAATATTTAGCGGAATGTGATTTGAGATTTTAGTTGACTTGTATCTTTTACAATTGATAGGTGCTTATGGAATAGTTATGGCTCATTAGCACAAGCCCAAATAACTCTGCTGGTTAGAATGTTCATGATGAAGCGGATCTAGCCTGCACTTTCTCGGAAGAGGTGAAGATAACATTTGTGTGAACAATAAGCTACACAATGGTGAGATTTGTGCCTGATAAGAAGTGTTTTTTTTACCAATACAGAAAGACTGAGCACCACTGAATTATGTTCTTTTGCAGACTTATTCATTTTCGACATCCTGATTTCATAAAATATTCTTTTCTATTTCTCTGATCCTTGAAGAATAATGTCACTGCAAATGAAAAATGATTGGCTACACATAACTAGGTGCTTTCATATTCCATATTCATTTAAAATGTATTATGATTATCTTAACACTCAAAGTATCATGAATAGATACCTCATCGTCTTTTTTTTCTTCTTATATTCTACGTTTTATGTGTAGCTCTCTTATTGCTGAGCTGGCCTGATTTCCTGCCCAACATATTCTATTGTACCCTTGACCCTTTACCTGAACTCAGATTGTTCTCTCTTCCGCTTGCCAGCCTGCTCTCTCCCTTCCTGGCAAAAATAAAATCAATATATCCATCTATAAAGCACAACACATGGAATTTAAATGCCCTGCATATGATGACCTTTGACCAACCATCAAACAAAGGTAGCGTCGCATGGGCCAATCTAAACGCACGGGCCACCCGGAGCTACACGACGCAGCAGCTAACTGTAGCTTGCTGGCTGATTATCATATCCAGCCCTGTAGTTGCATATATGGACCTCACAGCCAGTCTGGCGGTAGACCTCCACAGTGGAGCCACACATGGCCACAAAGAGATTCATGGCACCACTGCAGAGCCTCTATCGTGACGTCACAGCGGTTGTTATTTGTTGTGATGTCACAGTGCTGCTCGCCATATGCCTCTCCCTGGAGAGAGGAGGCTCTCCGCTGATTAGCAGAGCAGCTTGTTGCCCGACAGGCCGTGAGGTTGAACGACCTCTGGGGGTGAACAGAGAGCCATGTAATTTGCTTGATGGGACAAGGTTGTAACACTTGTGTGTGTGTGTGTGTGTGTGTGTGTGTGTGTGTGTGTGTGTGTGTGTGTGTGTGTGTGTGTGTGTGTGTGTGTGTGTGTGTGAGAGTATGTATATGTGTGAGTGCACATGCCACCATTAAAAAAGGACTCGCTGATTACAGTTTGGGATTTGTAACTGGAGCTGAAAAAGCTGTTAATACAGGAACAAAAGCTTCCCGCCTGTCGTTGTCCCTGCTGCTCGCCTGTCAATAGAGCTTGCTGATCTCATGGTCGTGATTCTGTGCAAAAGAAAACCACTGTTTGGTTGAAATTCTAATTCTATTATCTTGTTTCCCCTGTTGTAAGTGAGACTAATCTGTGACACTCGGGCATTAGCATTTTGCCAATGCTCACCCATAAAACCGTGTGCCTTCTCTGCTGCTTCCATCACCAATTATAGATAATTGCATGTGTATATATATATATATGTATATATATATATATATATATATATATACATATATATATATATATATATAAATATGCATGTTTTTTGCTGCTGCTATTTATGGCTGGCTAGCCATAAAAGGTGTCTCCTCCAGCTCCTCCCTCCCTCCCTCCCTCCATTTATACAATCATCCAGTCCAGCAGCTCAACCACAGCTCTGTGGACGAGGAGCACGGCTACACTCCCAGCACGGAAAACGACTGGAGAGCTATAGGCACAAAACATATGCATGTCTTATATAGTTCCTCAAACTTGGAAGTCAAAGGACAAATATGCACAAGCAATTTCAGGACTTTCAAAATGGATAACCTCATATGATAAATGGCATTTTATTTGTGCCAATCACTTTGGAGCTCTGCAGTGACGTTGAGCAGTTTCCCAGAGTCTTGTCGTCACAGGGAGTTCAGCGGGTTTGAGACCGTCGCACCGCTACAGAGATTTAACCATAGAACATATCCAGCAACCTGCGTTCTGTTGTTGTAAACGGTTATTAATCACGGAATAGTTCCCTTGCATATAAAAATAAATTGTTGATTTTATATTTGTGTTTGTGTCACAACCGGGATACTGTAGGGTGATTAGCGAGCTGCAGTGCTGATGATGGGCTTCATTTTTTTTTTTTTTAAATTAGCTAAAGCCAGGGTCGCTGTTTCCTCTTTATGCTAAGCTAGGCTAAGCACATACCAACTCCAACTATACTTCATGTGCAGACATGAGATTGATATCAAAGTTATCATCTCAGTTGTAGAAAGAGAGCAAAAAGAAAATCATAATTCCAAAATGTTTAACTATTCCTTTATGTTTTTTAACTTACTTTCAGACATGTAGTGACGTACATTGTACACAAGTATATATTTCACTTCAGATCAGGATCCCACAATGAATTCGGACAGATGTCCACACATTCAGTTGTATGGGTTTTAGTCTGCAGAATTCAATAATCTGTTGGTGATAAAGAAAAGATTTCAGGAAAGGTACAGGTATAAATACAGAACCACAAATATTTATGAAGAAATGGAATTCAGTTGAAATGACTTATTTTGCTTTTTAGGAGACTGGAGCAGATCCTAGAGGAACTTCACAAAAGACAGGGACATGAATTGTTTTTTGCAATGATTAATGTAGAGACATTTTCATACCGCAGGCACTAAGAGTGTCATTTTTTTCTTCTTCTGTTGTGCTGTTATGTGCAAAGGAAAATAAAAGTGACGCTACAGTGGTTTAACAGGTGGAGCCCCTGCAGCCCGCTGAATGACCCCCCTGCTGTAGGGGCTACTTAATGGGAAATATTGTAATATTGCATAATCCTCCTAAATTTGCTTTCTTTTATAGTTTCCTTCTCTTTTCTCGCCTGAGGCCATTAAATGGTAAATGGACTTGTACTTGTGTAGCACTTTTCTAGTCTTTGCAACCACTCAAAGCGCTTTAACACTACATGACATCATTCAGCTATTCACACATTCATATGCGCATAGCAGGGGCTATCATGCAAGGAGCCACCTGCCCATCAGGACTATAAATAATCATTCATACACTGCAGGAACAGCCTGCGAGAGCAATTAAGTGTCTTGCCCAAGGACACATTGACATGGATTAGCGGAGCCGGGGATCGAACCATCGATCCTCTGATTTACAGACGACCCTGCTCTACCACTGACCCACAGTGGTTAAAATGGCTGCAATGGTCCTCATATTCCTCTGTGTGTAGTCAGTGTATATTTCTATGATATTCCTTTGGGGAATTATAATGAGCTCTCACTGAAGAGGGGGAAACATCTTAAATGTACATAAATATATTGAACAAAATCACATCTGGTCAACACAATATGCATTGAAACATCTTGCACAGAGATAAAGTTTAACACAATAGCCAGAAAGTTATTTGATAATGTTGCAGTCAGCCCGGTCTCATTCCCAGGATGTCAAGTACCGATGTTTTGTCACCGCCCTCCGTGTCTGATGCCGATGCACACTACCCATTCTCACTCCTAATGAATCAAAAACTGCAGCTTGTTTCAAGTGCTCCTTGGTATCTGACACCGACGCATATATGCACCCTTCAGCAAGTGTATGCAAAGCAGTGGGCTTGCTACTAACTCCAATGTCAACACACCTGCAGAGAGTAACTGACAGATGGCCCACACAGCGCTGGCTAGAGGGGAGGTGGACGGATCAAACAAACACAGGACTTTCATCTAGGAGACCACTGTTTGTGTCCAGGGTGAACTCTAAAAGTAAATGTGGACATTTTGTGATGTCAGTCGCTAGTCACGTGACCCGCTTGTCACTCTCTAGTCATGTGAGTTGTTAGCAAGTGAAGTTAATGTCGACCCCACTCTCCCTTTCTAAACCCCGCAAGTGTAAGTGGTATTGTTACCTAAAACTAACTTCCTGTGAAGACAGACATTTATTTTGAAAAGACAGTCTGCACGTAACGAGCGTTTATCGGCACGCCGTCCCTGACACGTCCTCCACTGATGGTCGAGGCGTATGCAGAGCATCATTGTTTGAAGCTCAGAAGCACTGACCAAGCTGCAGTATATGACGCCTTGGAGTGAAAATGGGTTGGCGAACATGGGTATTATTTTACCCAAATCATCATCTTATTATAAACCACACCAAGTAGTTTAGTTGCCTTGACCTATTTGACGCCAAGGGGTCATAACCAAGCATCTGTGTGTGGCGAGTTGGGAAGCTGAATAGGCAAGGCAAGGCAAGGCAAGTTTATTTGTATAGCACATTTCAACAACAAGGCAATTCAAAGTGCTTCACATAAAACCATTAAAAGCATCAAAACATAATGCAAAAGAAAAGAAGATTTAAAAACAATTTAGAACATTCATTTAAACATTAAAAACAGTCAGTAAAACATTAAAAAGCTAAAAAAAAAAAATAGAATAAAAGTTGCAATGCAGTTTATGAAATAAAATACAGTAATGAGATGCAGAAATTGATTAAGATCCTTGAATCTGGTTCAATTAAAGGCAACAGCAAACAGAAGAGTCTTCAATCTGGATTTAAAGGAGCAGACCTGCGACCTTGTTCCAGATATGTGGAGCAGAAAAACTGAACGCTGCTTCTCCATGTTTAGTTCTGACTCTTGGAACAGAAACTAGACCAGTCCCAGACAACCTGAGGGGTCGGGATGGTTCATAAGGTAGCAGCATATCAGAAATGTATTTAGGCCCTAAACCATTCAGTGCTTTATAAACCAACAGCAGGATTTTAAAGTAAATTATTTGTTGGACAGGAAGCCAGTGCAAAGACCTCTGGAACTGGAGTGATGTGATCCACGTTCTTGGTCTTAGTGAGGACTCGAGCTGCAGCGTTCTGAATCAGCTGCAGCTTTCTGACTGACTTTTTACAGAGACCTGTGAACACACCGTTACAGTAGTCCAGTCTACTGAAGATAAAAGCGTGGACAAGTTTTTCCAAATCCTGTTGAGACCTAAGTCCTCTAATCCTTGCTATATTCTTCAGGTGATAGTAGGCTGATTTTGTAATTGTCTTGATATGGCTGTCCAGGTTGAGTTCTGAATCCATAACTACACCTAGATTTCTGGCTTGGTTTGTGGTTTTTAACATCAGTGATTGAAGCTGAGCGCTGACTTTCAATCGTTCATCCTTGCTACCAAAAACTATTACTTCTGTTTTATCTTTATTTAATTGAAGGAAATTCTGGCACATCCAGTTGTTGATTTGTTCAATGCATTTACTCAGCCCTTGTATGGGATTATAGTCCCCTGGTGATATAGTTATGTAGATTTGTGTGTCGTCTGCATAATTATGATAACACACTTTGTTGTTTTCCATAATTTGAGCCAGTGGATGCATGTAGATGTTGAACAGAAGAGGCCCCAGTATTGAACCTTGGGGAACACCACATGTCATCCTAGTCAGCTCTGATGTGTAATTAGCTACAGACACAAAGTATTCTCGGTCCTTCAAGTAGGATTCAAATCAGTTAAGTGCTGCCCAGAGAGTCCTACCCAGACTTTTAGTCTGTCTAGTAGTATGTCATGGTCGACCGTGTCGAATGCAGCACTGAGATCCAGTAATACTAAGACTGAGATTCTGCCACTGTATGTGTTTAAGTTGATGTCGTTGAAAGCCTTAACAAGAGCAGTTTCAGTACTGTGGTATTTATATATATATATATATATATAGTACTGTGGTGCTGTCGAAAGCTGGACTGGAAGACATCAAAACAGTTATTTACGGCTAAGAAGTTGTTCAGCTGTTGAAAAAACACTTTTTCTATTATCCATCCATCCATTATCCTCCGCTTATCCGGGGTCGGGGATCCCGAGGCGTTCCCAGGCCAGCTGGGAGATATAATCCCTCCAGCGTGTCCTGGGTCTTTCCCGGGGCCTCCTACCAGTTGGGCGTGCCTGGAAAACCTCTAACGGGAGGCGTCCAGGAGGCATCCTGATCAGATGCCCGAACCACCTCAGCTGACTCCTTTCGATACGAAGGAGTAGCGCCTCAACTCCAAGTTCCCTCCGGATGTCCGAGCTCCTTACCCTATCTCTAAGGCTGAGCCCGGCCACCCTACGGAGAAAACTCATTTCGGCCGCTTGTATCCAAGACCTCGTTCTTTCGGTCACGACCCAGAGTTCGTGACCATAGGTGAGGGTCGGAACGTAGACCGCCCAGTAAATTGAGAGCTTTGCCTTCCGGCTCAGCTCCCTCTTCACCAAGACGGTCCGGTGCAGCACCTGTTGTACTGCTGCAGCCGCACCGATCCGCCGGTCGATCTCCCGCTCCATCTTACCCTCACTCGTGAACAAGACCCCGAGATACTTGAACTTCTTCGCTTGCGGCAGGCACTGCGTCCCCACCCGGAGGGAGCAATCCACCGGTTTCCGGCAGAGCACCATGGCCTCGGATTTGGATGTGCTTACCCTCATCCCCGCCGCGTCACACTCGGCTGCAAATCGCCCCAGTGAATGCTGGAGGTCATGGTCCGAAGAGGCTAACAGGACCACATCATCTGCGAACAGCAGAGAGGCGATCCTGAGACCCCCGAACCCGACGTTCTCCTCCCCCCGGCTGCGCCTAGATATCCTGTCCATGAAAGTCACGAACAGGACCAGTGATAAAGGGCAGCCCTGGCGGAGGCCAACACCCACCGGGAACGCGTCTGACTTATTGCCAAGAATACGAACACAGCTCCTACTGCAGTCGTACAGAGATCGGATGGCCCGTTGTAACGGGTCCGGCACCCCATACTCCCGCAGCACCCCCCACAAAAAACCCCGAGGGACCCGGTCGAAGGCTTTCTCCAAGTCCACAAAACACATGTAGACTGGTTGGGCAAACTCCCAGAGCCCCTACAGTAGTCTTGCGAGGGTAAAGAGCTGGTCCACTGTTCCACGACCGGGACGGAATCCGCACTGCTCCTCTGGAATCCGAGGTTCGACAATCGGTCGGAGCCTCCTTTCCAGCACCCTGGCATACACTTTCCCCGGGAGGCTGAGTAGTGTGATACCCCGATAATTCGAGCACACTCTCCTGTCCCCCTTTTTGAAAATGGGAACCACCACCCCGGTCTGCCAGTCCATGGGCACTGTTCCCGACCCCCATGCGACATTGAAAAGGCGTGTCAGCCAAGACAGCCCAACAATGTCCAGCGCCTTCAGCATCTCAGGGCGAATCTCATCCACCCCCGGCGCCTTGCCACCAAGGAGCTTATTGACTACCTTAGTGGCCTCTGCCAAGGATATGGATTCGACCCCCCCCAAGTCGTCAGGCGCTGCCTCCTCTCTAGAGGACATGTTTGCCGGGTTTAGGAGTTCCTCAAAGTGCTCTTTCCACCGCCCGACGATGTCCCCTGTCCGGGTCAGCAGTTCCCCCCCCGTGCTGAGCACAGCCTGGGGTAAGCCCTGCTTTCCCTTCCTGAGCCGTCGGATGGTTTGCCAGAACTTCCTTGAGGCCAACCGAAAGTCCTTCTCCATGGCCTCCCCCAACTCCTCCCATGCCCGAGTTTTAGCGTCCGCGACCACCGCAGCTGCAGCCCTTTTGGCCTGCCGGTACCTCTCAGCTGTTTCAGGAGACCCCCGAGCCAACCAGGCCCGAAAGGCCTCCTTCTTCAGTTTGACGGCTTCCCTCACCCCCGGTGTCCACCACTGGGTTCTCGGGTTACCGCCACGACAGGCACCGGTGACCTTCCGACCACAGGTCCTAGCGGCCGCGTCCACAATAGAGGCTTTGAACATGGTCCACTCGGATTCCATGTCCCCAGCCTCCCTTGGGATGTGTGAGAAGTTCTTCCGGAGGTGGGAGTTGAAGACCTCCCGGCCAGGATCCTCCGCCAGACGTTCCCAGTTCACCCTCACTACACGTTTGGGCTTGCCGGGTCTCTCCAGCCGATTCCCCTGCCATCTGATCCAACTCACCACCAGGTGGTCATCAGTTGACAGCTCTGCTCCTCTCTTCACCCGAGTGTCCAAGACATACGGCCGCAGATCAGATGAAACGATTACAAAGTCGATCATTGATCTACGGCCTAAGGTGTTCTGGTACCAGGTACAATTATGAGCCACCCTATGTTCGAACATGGTGTTCGTTATGGACAAACCGTGGCTAGCACAGAAGTCCAACAGCGAGACACCACTCGGGTTCAGATCAGGCAAGCCGTTCCTCCCAATCACCCCCGCCAGGTTTCTCTGTCGTTGCCCACGTGAGCGTTGAAGTCTCCCAGGAGAACTATGGAGTCAGCAGGAGGCGCCCTTTCCAGGACCCCTCCCACCGACTCCAAGAAGGCCGGATACTCAGAACTGCTGTTCGGTGCATAGGCACAAACAACAGTCAGAGCCTTACTCCCCGCAACCCGCAGGCGCAGGGAGACGACCCTCTCGCTCCCCGGGTAGAACTCCAACACGGCGGCGCTCAGCCGGGGGCTCGTGAGTATGCACACTCCCGCCCGGCGCCTCTCACCCTGGGCAACTCCAGAAAAGGACAAAGTCCAACCTTTCTCCAGGACCTTGGTTCCAGAGCCAGTGCTGTGCGTGGAGGTGAGGCCAACTATATCTAGCTGGTACTGCTCCACCTCCCGCACCAGCTCCGGCTCTTTCCCCGCTAGCGAGGTGACGTTCCACGTCCCTAGAGCTAGTCTATGCCGCCGGCGATCAGCCCGCCCAGGCCCCCTGCCCGGCCTGCCGTCCGGTCCACATAGCACCCGACCCCGATGCTTATCCCTGCGGGTGGTGGGTCCACAGGGTGGCTGCTCCATGATGTTTCTTCGGGCTGAGCCCGACCGGGCCCCATGGGCGAAGGCCCGGCCACCAGACGCTCGCCTACGAGCTCTCCTCCCGGGTCTGGCTCCGGGAGGGTGCCCCGGTTTCCCTGGTCCGGGCGAGGTGGCCTTAGTCCGTGTGCTGCTGTTCATCGGGGTTTTTGAACCGCTCTTAGTCTGGCCTCTCCCCTGCGACCTGTTTGTCTTGGGAGACCCTACCAGGGGCTGATGCCCCGGACAACATAGCTACCAGGATCACTGAGCCACTCAAACTCCTCCACCACGTTAAGGTAGCGATTCACTATTATTTTACTTAAAAATGGGAGGATTGATATTGGCCTATAATTTTTCATTATTACGGGGTCTAAACTAGCCTTCTTTAGGAGTGGTTTAATAACTGCAGTTTTTAGGGCTTGTGGGAAAACACCTGAGAGAAGGGAGGTGTTTACAATTTGTAGAAGATCAGTGGTCATGCAGTGTGAAATATTTTTTAAAAAGTGTGTTGGTAGAATATCTAAACAGCAGGAGGATGATTTCAGATGTTGTATAATGTCTTCTAGGTTACTTTGGGTGATTGAATGAAATTGTGTCATGATATTTGAATGGATGTTATTTAAAGTTGGGGACAACACATGTCCTATGGTTGATGTGGAGGCACCGACTGCTTGTCTAATTTTCTGAATTTTGTCAGTAAAAAAGGAAGCAAATTGATTGCATGCCCAGGTGGATTGGAACTCAGCCGTTACTGACACTGGAGGGTTTGTTAGCCTGTCGACGATAGCAAATAAGGCGCGTGCATTGTTGTTGTTTTTGGTTATAATGTCAGAGAAGAAAGACCGCTTTGCATTTCTAAGTTCCAAATTATAATTGCGAAGTCTTTCTTTATTGACGTCACAGTGAACCTGGAGATTAGTTTTTCGCCACCTGTGCTCAGCTTTCCGACACTCTCTCTTCTCTATTCTGACCGGCGTGGCATTTCTCCAAGGAGATCTTTGCTTACCCGAGACAACCTTCACTTTAGTAGAATACAGCGTTTCAGCTGAATTGAGCTTTAAGCGAAGTATGTGTGGCAGAACAAAAGGTTTCATTAGCGGATGACCTTTGTTTCATTCTTACAAAGTTAACAGTGAAATTCTAGCTACATTTTTATCAAACACTAGTAACCGTATGGTACTGTGTACTAAGCAATATCTATATTTTATTCCACAAATTTCTACTGATACTTTTGTTTTCATCATACGTTTGAAGTTAGTGTATTGTGACCTTTATGTTATTTGGTTTTGATACATTTTGGTAGTTATTTGTGTTTCCATCACCAAGCTAACTTTCAAATTTATCATCAGTGTCTCATGTAATTTGTATCGGTTTACTAGTGACTGGGCTAATAGCAGTCATCTTTTTCAATGAAAACTGCGGATGTGTTTTTTTTCTCTTGCACAAACTTTAATCACAAAATTGACATGTTACAATATAAAGTTTATATGGCTTGCGTAATAACAAACAGTTGCTTACATATCCAGCAGATACAGAACAGAGTGTTTTTGGCCACCTGATGAATGTAAGGCCAATATTCACTCTCCTTTTAGCTCTGCTTTTGGTCTCCACCAACTCCTGAAGGAAATCCCTGTCCCTTTAGCCACGAGATGCTCCACCATGTTGACCAGCCAGTCTCAAACAGGTAAAGTGTACAGTTTCTCACAGCTCTTTCACTGAAAACAGATGCCGGCTGCTGAGGTTGATGACAGCCATGAGAGTGGACCACAACGGAGTGGAGGAAAAAGTGAATGCAACAGGCAACAATGAGCTGAAAGATGATAAAACGCTCAACAGAGTGCAGGGGAAGACGATAGTCGGGTGATTATTCACTGTGTCAGCAATATATGTCATAAATCAAATTACAAGATTGGTTGCAGTGAAATGGTAAACACAGGTAGAGTTAATGTAATGAAATTACAATATATTGAGAAAATACTCATTTGTTGAAACAACACTGCTGTTTGGGCCGCTGCCAAAGCAACCAGTTTACATGCAACCAATGAGCACAATTCAGTTGTGCAAAAAGAAAAGTTAAAAAGATGCAGATACAGCATTTGGTCATGCAATTTTCAAAACCATTCAGATGAATAATAAGGACTACGTGGTTCATTTTAAGGGCACTGCTTATTTTGTAAGACACTTCGCTGATTTTGTTGTGGCATAAGCAAACCATTAATGTTTAGCATGCTTTTCCAATAAACTACTGGCAGGCAGCCAAAACCGTCAGAAAAATCAATTTCATCTTTGGGTCAATGTCAATATTTGGGGTTTTATTTTTTGCTCTTGGGCGCTGATTTCAAAAGCCACTTGGATTGAATCAAATGCTAATTATTTTATGATTACCTGAATGTAATATTTTTCTTTTTTAAATCCACTTAATAAATCCGACTACTCAGTTCCAATGAACTCAGTATCGGCCTATTTCCATCCCTTACTGTCCCTAAAGGTGACGATGATCTGAAGAGGAGGAGGAGGAGGAGGAGGAGGTGGTGGAGGAGGAGGAGGATGAGGAGGAGTAGGAGGAGGGATATCGCCAGTTAATAACCCCAGCCTCCTCTGCCTGTCAGCATCATGATCGCAGAATGTACCGGGACCCCCCTGACCAGCGGAGCCGCGTCGCGATGACTGTCCGCGGGCAGAGCTGCATCCCCCGGTGAACGCTTGACATTTCCTCCATCCAGTAGTTGGGATTTTTTTCTCTCTCTCCCCCACCCCCCCTTCCCCACTCCCCAAAGCGGCGCGTTGTGGAGCTGGAAGCCTTTGGCACATTGCAAAAAAAAAGAAAAAAGAAAACCCCACACTCTCCGGCGCGTATACTTCGCTCCGCATCCCCCGGTGGCTCACCGTCTTCCTGCCGAGGATTTGAAACTTGAGCGAGCGAGCCGTCCGCGGGCAGAGGGCAGAGAGCAGAGAGCGGAGGGCGGAGGGCGGAGGGCGGAGGGACGCGTGCTGTCGCGCGGTGCCTGGAGCGGCAGGCTGGGCTGTCCGTCTGCAGGGCGCACGGCGGTGCTGCGGGACCACAACGCACCAAGTCTCTCTTCCCCGTTTCACACCCCCCACCCCCCACCCCCAGCCACCCCCACCTCTCCGGTGTCCCGAACACTGCAAACATGTTTCTCATCGGGAGTGTGCTCGCGCTCTTCTTCTCAGGTACGTTCACTGATTTGACTTTTACAATTGTAAAAGAAAAAGAAGGGAGGAACTGTTCTGTTTGGTGAAACATTCCAAAAGAACAGTCTTTGTCTGGAGGAGCTCCAGTCACAAGTTGGGATGAGGACGTGGAGTCACACTTCATGTGCAGCCTCACGTGACGCTGCGAGGGGAGACGTCTGCGTCTTTTACTTATCATTACTCTGAGGTGCCTTTTCTTTATTCATTTTTTTTTATGACTCGTTCTGGTCAATTTCATGGTCTTGGAGCCACAGGGGGGATGGATGGGAAGAAGTGTGTGTGTGTGTGTGTGTGTGTGTGTGTGTGTGTGTGTGTGTGTGTGTGTGTGCGTGCGTGCGTGCGTGCGTGCGTGCGTGTGTTTGTTTATTCCTGCCCAACTTTTCAGCAGAGTAAAAAATATGTATTATTTGGCAGTTACAGAATATTTAAATCATGCAAGTATATTTTGGTCTCAATAATTCCGGTTTTGGCTGAGGTCCTGTGATCTTAATGAAGCAAGCCAATTAATCCCTCTAGGGGTGTTTCCATCTCCAGAGCGCCACTAGGCTACGCCCTTCCAGCTCCAAAGCCCCGCGGAAACTTTCACAGACCCCGGAACACGAGGACCGAAGCAGACCGACAAACCCTCCGCAGCTCGGTCGGGGTTGTGTTAGTCATATAGCTCTAGTAATTCCTCAGATAAAAAAGTATTTAAATAAAATTTTTACATATACAACGTTGCTAAAATGAACTTGTCTTCGAATCAGTTCGTGGTTTTGAAACGATTGTAATTATTGATGCCATTTTCGTCCCATTTATATTTTAAATATAGCTCCTCAGTCAGCTTTTATGACCACTTAAAGTCGTTTGCCCCCCCAAAAAACTCAGAAAAAAATATACAGCTAGAAGTTCATTGATTTTAGGGGCCCATAGTTTATTAATGTTTATGCAAAGAAAGTGTCAATTGAAGATTTTGAAGGAATGTTTTTTTTTTTCCATTGTGCAGTTTATAAACTTGGTTATTGTAAAAAATAACACTTCATATCAACTTACAGTAAATGTTCTATATAGAACCACTGTTTTGGATATATAGACCTTTGTAAAAAATCTTTCGCTTTTTTAAATTTTTTTTAAAAAAGTTCAAAATCTCAAACCAAATGTTTTGATTCTACGGCCCGGTATTGGCATTTAAGCTGCGCGTCGATGACCACTCTGTAATTAACGGCCTTGCTGTCGCGTGTGAGCGTGGCGCTGTCCTGCCGATGACCGTGTGTGGTGTATTCCTTTGTGTCTTTGTGTGTTTTGTATGGTGTTGGTGTGTGTGGCCACTGAGAGCTCGCAAATGAAAAAAAGTCAAAAAAAAAGAAAAGAAAAAAAAAGGGGGGGGGGGCGTATTTACGGCACCATAAATTCACTCTGAGAGAACGTCTCTATTGTTTATTGCACAATAGCGCCGTTGTACTAAAGCCGTGTTTAAGCCGAAGAGCTAAAGGGGCATTTTAGTGAGTGTCCATATTACGCACTTTATTACATATATTACAGATGGGTCAGTGTGCGGAGGCACAGCTACCAAGGCCGGACAAACACACACAGACCGGTCGGTGCATTGCTCTGACGTTGGGAGTGAGCATGACCGAACAGAGGGACACAAACTCATCAGTACCTGTGACCGAAAATCATACGGGTAGAACAAGATTTGGAGGAAACGTGAGGGCCCTCGTCAGTGGGCCAAAAACCCTTTCCTGTGAAGGATTTATGCAAATCCTTCACAGGCTTGAAGATAAGATAACAGCAGTGGATTGGTCCACGCGTTCTACACGGTAGAAACAGAGGGGCACATGTAGGAAACGGAGCTGATCTGTAATGACTGGATGGAAATCCCAACGAGGGGGTCCATTCAAAGTTTCCTCTCTTCTCCGGTTGCTTTGTCAAGATTGCGAGCGCTCCCCACTAGCAGTGCTTCGATGAGGCATATCTGGCTGCTGCTGCTGGTTTTAAGTCTCAGTGGGAGGTCGTCTGACCTACTTAAAAAGGTGGAGTCCAACAGGATGACGGATGAGTTTCTGTTTCAGCCGGACTACGCGTGCCAAAAACTGCCATCCATCATTCCCAGCTGTGGACCTTTATTACCACTCAAATTTACTTCACGTTTTATCATTTTTATTATTTCTTTATATAAATGAACATCCACACATTTAATTACATGATTATACACATGATTAATTAATCTGTCAGGTAGGATATGTACAAATCTAAAAATAATAACGTCAGTCTTGCACTTTTTTTTATTGTCGAGGGGGGGGGGGGGTGCCTTGTTATCTCGCCAGGAGATAATGTGTTCAGTCATATGTGTGTGCATGTACCTTCCCCCTTCCGTCCACGGCTAGTTTGGCATACTGCTGAGCCCGTTGGCCCAATGGGTTTTTTTTGTGCTCATTTGCGACCGTGTGCTGTCTCAAGGCCCTCTGGCGGTTGCAGTGATTCACGCTTATTGATAACATATTGACAGAACGGGAGCAGGTGCAGACGGCATATCGGTTGTGTCAGACCTGTGATGTGAAAAACACGTCGGATTCCCCGCGAGGAGCAATTAGTATTCCATCAATCAGGCATGACGGCGGTGGTCGTCGCAGACACACCTGGAGATCTGCACTCCACCGAGTGCAGCGCTCCAGTTCACAGCAGCGTGTGGTTTTGCACTTTGCACTTCCACCGCTTTGAGTGGCACAAATGAGAAGTTCTAACCATGCGTGGCACTCTCGACGGCAGCCGTTACGTGTGACTCAGGTCGGTGGAAGAGTGAGGCGTGTCTTGCCAGTCAGACTAATATAGTTGGGAGGTTATTGCAACAATAAAGTTCACACCAATTTCAACGCATATTTGTGTGTTTATTCTCCTCCTCAACACACATGTGGATATGTAATCATCATTTCTACTAAATTTTTCATATAAGCTGAGCCCCTCAGGTAACCCCCCCCCGGTAACAGCAGACGCACCTCCTGGTTGGGAATCAGTGGATTATATCCCTGCTGTAGCAGGACTAATGACATTCCCCCACAGAGGCTTTACGTGTGCACGGCCTGTACTGCAGCACGGCCCCGCTGTGTTCATTAGCTGCGTTAATGGTTGTCCAGCTTGTAGTGACACTGTAATGTTGAGTGACAGGCTCATATATCTCCCTGTCTCCCTCGCCTCAGGTTAACCCAGCCCCCCTTTTCTCTCTCTCTTCTCTCCCACAACGCTTTCAGGTCGCGTCTGATTTTCCTTTCTTTATTTTTTTTCTTTCTCCAATCTAAATCTAAATTCCCCATCGGATTCAGCGGCGCGTCAGAATAAATTGTTGAAGTTGTTCAATGAGGAAGTGCAGTCAACCGACGCCGGTGTGCAAACACATTCGGAGCGGCGGTGGTTGACGTCTTATCGGTGCGCAGGCAGGTGTGTGTTGGTGTGTGTTTTGAGGGGTGGGGTGGGGGGTGAGGGGGTGGGGGGTGAGGGGGTCGGCGGGTGCGTGACAGGGCTCATTTTGTTTAGATGCCAGTAGTGGGCTTTTGAAGACCTATACTGTTACTGATCCTGAGTGTTTACCTGCTCCTCTTAGGTTCCCCCTCAACGTACACGTTCCCTTTTAGGTTCCTCTTAAGGGCCTTGAAAACCTCAATCAGCTTCTTACTCAGCGTGATTTAAAAATAATGTTTTTGTAATCGCACACTTCAACATGTTTTTTAAGCTAAAAAATAAAATATACGACGGTAAAGAAACACATCAACGCTGGTGTTAATATTGACATTTCATACTAAAATTATGGAAATTTGCATTTCATTGCTGTAAATGCTGCACGGTGGTGTGGTGGCTCGCACCGTTGCCTCAAAGCAAGAAGGGCCCGGATTCTATTCCCGGGCTAGATGGGCCTTCTGTGTGGAGCATGTTCTCCACGTGGCAGTGTGGGTTCTCTATGGGTTCTCCAGCTTCCTCCCACAGTCCAAAGACATGCAGCTTAGATTATTTGATGACTCTATATTGCTTGTAGGTGTGAATGTAAATGTTAGCCCTGCGATAGTCTGGAGACTTGCCCAGAGTCGCCAGACTATGCACCCTAAGAGACTAATTACCTGGCGATAGCAATATGCTTTCCTACGCTGTGAAGAGTGTGTCGATGAAGCCTTAAAGTTGTTTAGTTTGTATCTCATTTAGCTGCTGGCTAGTTAGGTAGCTAGCTAACGTCAGCTTGCTAATTACACCATGTTTTCATGCTAATGTTAAGCTTAGTTTACTCACTGTGGTGTAGCTGGTGCAGAAAATAACGTAATGACAGGCAAGCGCAGTGTTTTGTAACTTGGCTCGCGCGATCACGTGACTGTCACAAATAGTTGACTGATAAAAACTAAAAACTCTAGGGATTATACAAAGAAATCCAATTGTTTTTTAAAATGCTATAGAAACAGGAGGTCTTAAAAATCTTCATTTGAGTAAATATTTTGCAACCAAATCAAATAGTTTACAGGATATTCAACCTTTATTTATTTATAATGCATGTAATACTTGTTTCTTTACAGGGTTTGTACAAAGGCAATAAAGTAGTCTATGAATATGAGATATGAGTTTACAGATAATTACAATCCCTCCTCGTCATTGTGGAGGTTGGTTTATGGCTTTTTGCAGGTTACACCTAGGTCACATTTTTTAGCACTGCAGCAAGTCTTGGGTTATAGAAACGTGGGCAGGGTTTAATCTCACTGCCCCTTCGGCTCAGAAAGGGGGTTGAAGTTACACTTTATATTGAGAGATTTTTGTCCGTGGCGTTTTATCTGAGTTCTTTTCACTGGATTCTAGTGGGCGGGGCTCTGTTACGTAACATATTCTCATGCACCAATCAGAACTTAACAACATTTGAATCGTCTGTCAATCAAATGGGATCAAACTGCACCCACACATGAAGCAGATTAGTCGAGTGTTAAACTGTTAAAACCTAAACATATTTTTTTCTAATTTAGATTTGATTGTTGCTTATTTACTCATGACTATTTACTGTTACAGGAGAAAAAAGCTTTGTTCAGGTTAACGTTTATCAAAATCATCCTTCTGTACTAAAGTTTTTCTCCCTGGACAAACCCTTTTCTTGACATGAATAATAATAATGAAAACATAGGTCCTTTAAATGAGTATTCTAGTGGTTTTGTCTTAGTCTACTGGGGTTGGAGGTTTTGTTCAAGACATACACACATAAAAATAATGGTTTCATAGTTAAACCGTTAAACCATTAGTCCTCAGCATGGAACAAGCTCCACAATTATGTATCCAACATTATCCATAATGTATACAATTTTCATTAGACCATCCATTTGTGTGGTAAATGCTCACGTCTTTCAAGCTCCACACTTGTGGCTCAGTGGTAGAGCAGGGTTGTCCTTCAATCAGAGGATTGGCGGTTGGATCAGTCCATGTCGATGTGTCCTTGGTAAAAACACTTGACCCCAAATGTGAATGGGTGAATGATGACAAGTAGTGTTAAAGTGCTTTGAGTGGTCGGAAGACTAGAAAAGAGATATACAAGTACAGTCTATTTACCTCCAGTTTCTAACGCAGGTGTTCTGTTAAACATTTACAGTCTTCCAGACTGAACTCAGATAACCCTGATGACATCACAATGGTTATTTTCTTTAGGTCTGGTCATCTTGAGGGAGTGTCACAGCATAAATTATTTGCAAACCTTCTCAAAATTTTGGATTGTGGAAACTTGGTCACAAATGTTGCTGATGAGCTAACTGCTAAAAAAAAGAAGCTAGCCAGGTGGACTATATTTTATCAGTCCAAACATCTCCCAGAGCTTCTCTCTATTTTCTCTCCTCTGTTCAGTTTACCATTGTTCACCTTTGCACACAGCTTCATTGGGCAACTGTGACTCAGTGGTAGAACAGGGTCGTCCTTCAATCAAAGGATTGGAGGTTCGATCCCTGGCGCTGCTAGTCCATGTCTATATGTCATAGTCAATGTGTCCTTGGGAGAAACCTAAATTGCTCCAAATTGGTGCATGAAGGATTATTTGGAGTCCTAATGGGCAGGTGGCTTCTTGCATGATAGCCCCTGTCATCAGGGTATGAATGGATGAATGATGTCATGTAGTGTTAAAGTGCTTTGAGTGGTCGGAATACTAGAAAAGTGCTATACAAGTACAAGTCCATTTACCATTTAATGGCCTCAGGCAACAAAAGAGAGGGAAACTATAAAAGAAAGCAAATTTAGTAGGATTATACAATATTACAATATTTTCCATTAAGTAGCCCCTAAAGCAGGGGGGTCATTCAGCGGGCTGCAGGGGCTCCACCTGTTAAACCACTGTAGCGTCACTTTTATTTTCCTTTGCACATAACAGCACAACAGAAGAAGAAAAAAATTTTAGTGCCTGTGGTATGAAAATGTCTCTACATTAATCATTGCAAAAAACAATTCATGTCTCATGTCATTTCAGAAACCCAAATTGCTCCAAATTGGTGTGTGCATGAGTATGAATGATTAGTCAGTGTGCTGATGGGCAGGTGGCACCCTGCATGGTAGCTCCTCCCATCAGTGCATGAATGTGTGAATGGGTGAATGGGTGAATGGTGTCATGTAGTGTTAAAGAGCTTTTGAGTGGTCGGAAGACTAGAAAAGAGATATACAAGTACAGTCTACTTAGCATTTTACCAATAAAACATGATTGAAGAAGGAAAATAAAGCTCTCCACGCTAGCAAGCTTGCTAATGGTCAGTTAGCTAGCTTGTTAGCTTAGCTCCGTTGTGAGACAATGAGTTCAAATAATTTATTCAGAAGTTCCATCGCCTCCTGTCTCAGAACTGTCATTTACTCACTTAGGAAATACTTGGCTAATAAGCTACTATAGCGGTCTCCATTTTGGACTCTCCGGCTCTCCATTCCCTCAAAGGTCAGCAAGTTTAAGACATCTCGCACAGGTCAATGTTCGCCCAAGTTGCCGCAAATTACAGGGCGGATTTGCTGATCTGCTTGTTAATCTGCTAACCGCCACAAACGTAAAAACAACAGCCTTCACAGGTGGAGTAGCGCTCAACGTGACCAGTGGGCTAAACTTCAAAAATGAATGGCCCCTTACATGAAAGGAAAAAATCGACTGATATTGATACAAATATGATGGTGGTCTTACTTTTGAAATGACCTCATCTAAACGCAGCGGCTCCGTTTATAGCACATAAAACACACACAGGTGTCAGGTGTTTGAAAGTGTGGGCTGTAGGCTATCTCACCGTGCAATTACTGAAGATTCCACAGCGCTGCAGGGGGGTTTGAACAACAGGAGTCCCTCAAGTCGGTAGAGAGAGAGAGAGATGGGGGGAGGGGGGGGGAGAGAGAGAGAGAGAGAGAGAGGGGGAGAGAGAGAGAGAGAGAGAGAGAGAGAGAGAGATGGGGAGAGAGAGAGAGAGAGATTATCTTATCTGTATTGATCTTGTGATAGCGACCGACGATGACGTCTATGAAGAGCAATGAAGCCTGAGAAATGAGCATCATAAACCTACTTTGACGATAAGTGTGAAAAGCTGCTCGGAATAGGAGAGGCGATCATCGCGGGTCAGATGAAAGAGAGGGGGGGCTCTAATGAACCAGTGGCATCTGTCTTGGGACAAAACACTCATTTGAAAAATGTCACACACGTCGACAGCTTTGTACGGAAAACCCCCCAAGATCCACGGAAATGGTCCACACCAGGGCAGAGCTGGGGACATTCCCTCTGTCGCTGCACATGATTAAAAAGAGTAATCCAGTTCCAGGTTCACTTGACCCGAGCTGACCCGGAATACTACCGTCACACAGCCTTTTTAAGTGAAAGCCTCTTCCCAGAGTATGAAGAAACCTACCTGCTCAAACACCAAGAGCTCCATCATCTCTCCAAAAATACATCTAACCCAAATCTAACCCATCTACTGTATATATGAAGTGGACGTAGTCATCGCGGCGGTTTGAAGACAGCGGTTTTAGAGTCTGTCTGACTCTAAATGGACCATAATTTACTAAATGAACATCATGCTGTATTGAAGAAGACTTGAAACTAGAGATTGAGACATAAACTCATGTTTACAATGTTTACTGAGGGAATAAATCAAGAGAGAAGTCGAGTCATTTTCTCATAGAGTCGCCCCCTGCTGGTAGAGAGAATGATGGTTTAAGATACCGGAAGTTGCCGCCTGCACTGGCAAGTTTTTTGGTTGGATACATTAAAAATCTACCTTACTCCTCCTGGTTTCTCCAATGTTGTCGACCCCAGCTTAAACTCCTGCATTTGAAACAGCAGCTTGAAAAATAATTATTAAGGACTACTTGCTTGGTTGTTCTAGAGCTTTGAAGCAACATCTAAAGCCTTCATCAATGCTTTTTGACTATTTTATTAAGACATTTCTCGTGGTACACGTATACATATACAGTATATTTGGCAATACAAGAGGTGAAGTGGAGTCTGTGGGCGTTTTTATAAGAATGTGGAACATTTAGGTCAATTTGAGGTGTGCCTTCCACACGTTATCATAAGTGTGTCATTCAGTGTGGGACTCCAGGGGGTCTGGTCTTGGTGTCAACACATTAAAATCTTGGACTTGGTCTCGATACACTTGGTCCCGGTTTCGGTGGTCTCAACTTAAACACTGTCTCACCCACGCACACATATACACATTAAACATTAAACTTGGTTTTGCCTTACTAGAGTAGATTATCACTACACTTCTGACTTTGTAATATGCTGTATTGAAGAAGACTTGAAACTAGAGATTGAGACATAAACTCATGTTTACAATGTTTACTGAGGGAATAAATCAAGAGAGAAGTAGAGTCATTTTCTATAGACTTCTATACAACCAGAGGAGTCGCCCCCTGGTGGTCGGGAGAGAGAATGCAGCTTTAACACATGAAGCTTTGACTTCTATACAACCAGAGGAGTCGCCCCCTGGTGGTCAGGAGAGAGAATGCAGCTGTAACACATGAAGCTTTGACTTCTATACAACCAGAGGAGTCGCCCCCTGATGGACAGTAGAGAGAATGCAGGTTTTAAGACACTACTGCATTGGCTTCACTTGGTTGATCCGGAGGTCGCCGCCTGGTCTAAACACAATTGACGAGGAAAAAAAATTCAGACACGTTGAATATTGGCAAAATGAAACAAGATCCATCACAAGAATGGAACCTCATCATTTATTGAAAAAGAGAATAGCATTAAAAGTGTTAAAAAAACCCAGATGCATATTCAGAATGTACAGACTCGGCGACCATAAAATAGGGATGGAAACAGGTCGTTATCATGAGGATTGGAAACCCAGAAGAGAGAATCTGTTCTCACAAAAAGAGACCTAATGGTCCTATTTTATCCTCCTCTGCCCGATGTATGAAGCTGTCAGGGAAAAAGCAATTCCAAAACCAGGTTAGCGGCAGAGACAACGTGTGATGAAACTGTGTTTAGCAGAGGAACCACAATTCATACATCCACCCGCACAGTATGTCACCATATTAGAGAGAAAAAAGTTAATTAGAACCAGTCAGGTTGTATTTTATTATCTATCTTTAAATTTGATGATATACTTATCATTTTACTGTAATTAGTTTTATTTCATTTAATTTATCAGCTGTCTATTTATCAGTTTGAGACAATAAGGTGCAACGTAATTCTCAAATTTATATTTTATGTAACTCTCAGTATGTCATTAAAGCTTATTGAATTTAATTAAGAGAAAGAGAGAGAGAGAAAGAAGGGGGGGGGCAGAGAGAGAGAGAGAGTGAGTGAGACAGACAGACAGAGAGAGAGAGAGGATTAGAAGTGTTGTGAGGTGAATGAACTTGGTGAAAGAAGTGAGGAAATCTATCTTCCTTCTTCTGTCACATTTAATGAAAAATGAGCAACTCACCTGGCCTCCATCCACCTGGTTCTATCTGATCTCTGTGTGTGTGTGTGTGTGTGTGTGTGTGTGTGTGTGTGTGTGTGTGTGTGTGTGTGTGTATGTGTGTGTGTGTGTATCTGTGTGTGTGTGAGTGATAACTTTCTTCTCAAAGGGAATGGTGTATCCAAGAGGGTTAGTTTGGAGGTCTTCTGTGTGTTTTGTTGATAACTGGGATTTGGAACTCAAACACAGGGGCGGCAGATGGTGTGTTGGCTTCTGCTTACATGGCTGTCTGTCTGTGTGTGTGCGTGTGCGTGTGCGTGCGTGTGTGTGTGTGTGTGTGTGTGTGTGTGTGTGCGTGCGTGTGTCTCAAGTATGCGGAGGCTTTAGATTGAGTGCCGTATGCGTGTGTGTTGGCGTGTCCTTACTCAAACTCAGTGTCGGACTGGAGTCAGTGGTCCCTGAAGGTACCGCTGCTCTGTGTGGTCAGAGCCAGAGCTGATCCCAGGTCAGCTGCGGCATGACCTCAGGCCCATCTGCTATCATGATGACAGATGTGTCAGAGACTGGCTTCAGATCTGTGGCTGCACCCACAATCCCCAGTTAGTCTTTTCTGACAGACTGCCCTCTCTGTTGGCAGGGGGGCTTCTGCCAGACATTTAGTTTGGTTCTTCAAATCATGAATATGCTTGGAAACACTGCCTCCATGTTTTCTACTTCCTACATGTCTGTCTAACGGTAGTGAGGAGGGAGAAGCACCAAACCATATGATAAAGAGGGGACTGAGGCATGAGTCCATGGGGCGTAAATAATCATTTTCAACACATTTCAGCAAAATAAAATCTATATTACAAAGTCAGAAGTGTAGTGATAATCTACTCTAGTAAGGCAAAACCAAGTTTAATGTTTAATGTGTATATGTGTGCGTGGGTGAGACAGTGTTTAAGTTGAGACCACCGAAACCGGGACCAAGTGTATCGAGACCAAGTCCAAGATTTTAATGTGTTGACACCAAGACCAGACCCCCTGGAGTCCCACACTGAATGACACACTTATGATAACGTGTGGAAGGCACACCTCAAATTGACCTAAATGTTCCACATTCTTATAAAAACGCCCACAGACTCCACTTCACCTCTTGTATTGCCAAATATACTGTATATGTATACGTGTACCACGAGAAATGTCTTCATAAAATAGTCAAAAAGCATTGATGAAGGCTTTAACGTTAGATGTTGCTTCAAAGATCTAGAACAGGTGTGTCAAACTCATTTTCACCGTGGGCCACATCAGCATTATGGTTGCCCTCAAAGGGCCGGTTGTAACTGTAAAAATGTATAAATGTAACTACTCCCTAATATATTGTTAAATGACTGTCTCTGCATTTGATTATTGTTTATTCAAGTGTAAAAATATAGTACATGCATCTATATAAATGTAAAAATGTATGTAAGCAAATTTCTCTGTTATTATAACATAAATCATTTTGATTTAGGTTTAAGAAACCCACATTACTCTATCAAAGATCAAACTTTTATAGAAAATAACAAAGACAAATATCATCAAACACACATTATTACATTAACTTTGTTCAAAGCTTTTTTTGTCACAGTTGAGAGGGACATAACTCTGGTACAACAAATAATTGTGAACTGCTAAAAACATGTGTGACAGATGTGGTCTGTCGCTCACCTGCTCACACACCTTTACATGGAACACCTGCTAACACACCTTTACATGGAACACCTGCTCACACACCTTTACATGGAACACCTGCTCACACACCTTTACATGGAACACCTGCTCACACACCTTTACATGGAACACCTGCTCACACACCTTTACATGGAACACCTGCTCACACACCTTTACATGGCTCACCTGCTCACACACCTTTACATGGAACACCTGCTCACACACCTTTACATGGAACACCTGCTCACACACCTTTACATGGAACACCTGCTCACACACCTTTACATGGAACACCTGCTCACACACCTTTACATGGAACACCTGCTCACACACCTTTACATGGAACACCTGCTCACACACCTTTATGCTGCGTTCACAACAAACTTGTTGCAAATTTTTCGCGCGAGTAGATTACAAGTCAATGGCCAGACGCGAATGGATGTAAATAACGCGAATTTCCGCCGGGCGGCGAGAATGACGCGATGCGGAAATTTGCGTGACGCTGTGTCTTTAAAGCCAATCAGCGTTGAGAAGCTCCGCCCGTCATCACTGACGTCCTGCCGTTGCTGATGAGAAACTATGGAGGAGAAGTTGATAGTCTGGAAGAGGAAGTCCTCCAGACGCAGCTCCTGGAGAAGCTGTGTTCGACTACGGATAATGTTATGAACCCAGACACGAGGGTGTTTGATGTTCCCACGTTTGTGGGACTTCGACAACATGTACAAAGCAGAACCAGTGGTTATTTATTCCACGGTGGATGGCAGAAAGGAACTATTTCCAGATATCAGAGATAAGCCACGCCCCCTCGCCAGCATCATTCTCTCTACCAGCAGGGGGCGACTCTATGAGAAAATGACTCGACTTCTCTCTTGATTTATTCCCTCAGTAAACATTGTAAACATGAGTTTATGTCTCAATCTCTAGTTCCAAGTCTTCTTCAATACAGCATGATGTTCATTTAGTAAATTATGGTCCATTTAGAGTCAAACAGACCATAAAGCAGGGGATGCTTTAGGGGCGGGGCTTACTGGGCAGGTCACTGCCGCTACCAGAGACATATTCAGCGTATCAACGTCAATCCTCCGCATTCCAAAAACGATCCTTTCTTTTCATTGGTTAAAAAAACAACCAAGAGGCCTCCAGCCAAAGCCACTCCTCTAAAACGATCGTAATGAACGTAAACAACGAACACGTTTAGTGTTAGTACTCACAGATGTCAAGCTAGCAGAATGAAAAAATAAAAGCTGTCTTTTCTTATTTTTTTTTTGTCAGAGCATTTGATTTATTGATTCTATGTCGGGATGTCAAGAGAGTTTCAACAAATATAAGAAAAAATGCATTACCCACGCTAGCTTCAACTGTACTTAAGTATCATCTAGAATAAAGTTACTCTTAAAGAATAAAGTTAATGTATTATTATGTGAGCAGGACTTAAAGCTCCAAGTGCTAAGGAAAACATATAGGCTGTTTGTTACGCCTGTCAATACATTTTGAACAGACACAAGCAAATATATTGCTCATGGAGCTTCACAGGCAGTGGGATTAAAAATGTATTATTTGTCCTAAATTCTGCACAAGCAAAAGATCAGGGGGTAATAAAGGGTTTATCTTCTGGGGATCATGAATGTCATGTGGCCTTGACATGGTCATTCTAATTTGTTTATTAATGTATGAGGTATCCAGCAGAAAGGAAAGGGAAAGTATACAATTTGCCCTGGGGATGGTATTAACAGAAAGCAAATATGAAGAAGTCATCCCTCCCACGTGTCAGAAGTCATGTGACCCTTTCTCAACATCCCCATGTTGCACCGCTGCTGCCTATTGAGCCCTTGAGCAGCGGTGGACTTCTGCCAGCAGGTTCGATTCCCGACAGCTGGCATCCTGTTGCGTCTCCAGTGTTTATGGGTTTCGAATGCGTGAACGGAGCATACAGTCTGTCTTAAAGCCTGACATCCCAATCCCCCTACAGTTATCCTGTAGGCCTCAAATGACTCATTCTTTTCCAGCGTTTTTCTCCTGAAAACCACAAACGGATCACAGTCCTGCTCTGCAGCAACACAGGGGCTGGATGTAGCAGCTCCTATAGGACACAGGCACACGGCAGGGGCCCCTTTGCGAAATGGAAAGAAAAATGGGAGGCATTCATCACTGTCTGAGACCTTTGCAACCATTCAGACATTATCCATTATTTGCTCTTTGATCACAATTACGCTAATTACGGCTCGTCTCTTTCCTCCGTTTTTCATAAACAAGGAAAAGGATGAGAGACTGTGGAGGCTTAGTGATTCAGAGCCTCGGAGTCTCTGTGAAATGTGATTAGAAATTTGCAGGTGACACAGTAACTTTTGCACAAATGATTCCGGTTCATTTTGGAGTGGGGGGGAGGGTGTGTGAGTGTGTGAGGGTGGGGGGGAGGGGTGTGTGGGGGGGAGGGGTGTGTGGGGGTGGGGCGGGGGGGGGGGGGGGGGGGGGGGGGGGGGGGAGGTACTGGCTTTCTGGCATCAAGTGGAGCCAAAGCTCAGCTCATATCGTTGATTTTTTGCAAACTGCTTCACACTCGCTCACACAATTTTTTTTTTTTTTTTTTTTTTATTATTAAATTGGTTGACCTACCCTGGTGCTGTAGAACTAATTTGACCAATATGATGAAGTTTTTGCTCTGTTAAAAGGTCACTCAGACTCCAATTATTGGCTCTCAACTTAAGTTTTTCTACGGAAGCACAGAATAGGGAGCCAAAGACCAAGCAGCGGCTCTTAGATGTCCTCTAATCACAGGCTGCAAACACGGAGTCTGTCTTCTCTCTGCTGCCGTCTGTCTGTAAGAGCCCTTCAGACCTCAGACCTCAGCCATCAGCCATGAATGGGCAGCAATGAAACCTGCTGCACTGCTGCGAGGCTTTGGGTTGGCCTTAATGTTGGAGCGTCCAAGATGATTGTCAAGGCTGATTGTTGCTTGTTCTCTGGGTTTCTAAGCAAATCAGGAGATGACTCAAAGCTCTGATTAGCGGTGCTTTTAGTTCATAATGGACCATATCAGGGCTGTCACTTATTTGATCAACATATCCACGTACAGTTGTTCGTATGGTATCTTAAGATATTTGTTCTTCTACGAAAGCCAGCATCATGTTTCAATACCCCCTCGTCACATGCATCCATTCTTTTCAAAATAAACTTCCGCCTTCACAGGAAACTACTCAGTAGGGTTTAAGCAACAGAACTGCTTGGTTAGGTTTAGGACAAGATCCTAGTTTGGGTTTAAATAACCACTTAAGTGCTGTAACAACATTACACAAGTTATGTGACAAATAAATCAACATTGACTTGAGAAAGGTTCAGTTTTGACCTTGTTTTGTGTGATTTTGGAAGCTCCAGGAGAAGCAGTGGACCTTCAGTTCATATACACAGAGCACAGTTCATGTAACCTTATTCTGAGGTACATTGTGGAATTGACATTGTTCCGTCTATTATCTCATCAAAAAGGGATTTATTACTTTTACTACACAGTCCCAACTTCTGGGTCCTCTAGCATTTCCAAGGGCTTTGAAATGTATCTCCTTCATTCGCTGAGGAAGACGTGACTTCAAATCTGTTGTGGTACATATTTGGGGTTGATGGTTGATGAGCAAACACCATCCACTGATGAAGACCTTGTGATAAAGTTAAAGAAAAATATGGTCTAAAAAATTGTTTTCGACCATATTTTTCATAGAAAAGTTGTTCTCTCGTTTCTGCCATTTTTAATTCTAACAAACAAACCCCCCGGTTAGTGGCGCAGTAAACACACAGCTGGCTAACGTAAACTATGGGAGGCTGCTATAAGATAGCAGTGCTTTTCTGAGTATTCCTGCCCTCCTAGAAGTTAGGAGTTGGCTTGTTTTTTTTATATCGTGAGGATCTAGTCGTGGAGGTGAAATGCTGACCCCTTTGTTTGGAAGATGTGTCCAGACCTTACACATTGCACCTTTCAACAAACGCCTAGTTTATTGACAGGGCTAGAGTTCAAATTTAAAAGGAAAAAGTTGCAGCCACTGGCCATATTTTCTTTAACTGACAATTCTAAAGACAGGAAATAGCTGAATACACACACACACGCACACGCATGCACGCACGCACGCACGCACGCAGGCGCACACACACAGACACACACACACACATTACTACATTTCTGTAGTAATTCAAAAGCAACTGGACGTTGCACGTTTGCATACTAAAGCTCTGCTTCAGCTTTACAGTACAGTAAAGTGCTAGTGAATAATTAATCTAGCTTCCTGTTCATTTACTAATTTACCACAGTCCCCAAAACGTTGACTCCATTCATCTGAAGCTGACACAGCATTTAAGTGAGAATCCACGGGATTATGTCTTCAGTTCATCTCTTTGAAGCTAAATTGCTGTCCATGTACAGTAGAGCTCTATTTTCCAGCAAACACGGTGGTCTCTATTTTACTCCTGAGATTCTTTCTCTGATGTCAATTTAAGTTTGGTGTTTTAAAGATGGCTGTTTTTTTTTTTTGTGGTCTGTTCATTCGGCTGTGGTTGCCATCACTACTCATTCCACCCGACCAGTAACTCCTCTCTTTGTTCCAAGCGAACCCGCAATGTGAAACGCATCACTTCCACTTCATCGCAGTGGTGGGAGTACTTTCACCCACAGAAACACTTCTTTTCCCTGTTTCTTCGCCACAGCTCCTTTTCCTCTGAGTCTGTCTGTGGCAAAAGTAGAAAGAGGGAGGTATTTGTACAGAGAGAAGGATAAGCGCTGATAACAGTCAGTGTATTCTGACCAGGTAAATCAGTGAGACGGTGCAGTTGTAATAATAGAAGTGGGATCACATTGTGGATTAAATGCAGTAGTGCGCTTTTAAAGGAATCCAGCAGGTTTCACATTAAATCCAACCCTGTGGCACACGGCTCAGAATCAATGTGGTAGGCCAGGTGAAGCCAGGTGAAGGTGTATTGACCTGTACCCTACTCGTCATAGGGCAGGGCTTTTCAATTACTAATTCAATTGGGCCCGATTTTAATACTACGAAATGCAGACAAGCCACACATTTTTAGCAGCATATTTAAAAAAAAAGTTTTGCATTTGGTAATGACAAATAATTTATTTAGTTTTTAAAATAAAAAAAGATTGTTATTTCACTTCTGAAATGAATGAAAGAGGTTGGGTCAGATATCAGACAAAGTTCAGAAACGCACCAGGGTCATTCGCCTCTGATCGTAGGATGCAATCAAACCCCACACTTTAGCGTCCCTCTCCTGTGAATCCATTCAGAACATTTGTCCTTTGCTCAATGTGGTGCCTCCCAATGTTATATTATTTAATCACCACAAGGCACTAATTGCAAATTAAACATATTGCTTTGGCGCTCGGAGATGGCAGTAAAAGTACCAGCCAGTCCAGGCAGTGTCAAACTGAGGGGTTTCAGTAATAGCAGGGCACTACCCTCCTTGTGACGGTCCATCGCCACATGTTTTGAAAAGCTACTTAGCGTGGTCGAAAACTCCGGCAGACGATTAAAAAAACGTGATTTGTGAAAGTTGTTCTCAACTTTGTTCATATTGACACTTGAAGAAATAGTATATCATTTCATATTTTTAGAATTCCACTGACCCAAAGAGTGTGCTACAATTACTGGATCAAAAGTAGTACTGACATACTACTATTATACTACTATTATCAGACAAAACACTAAGCAAATTTTGAGCTTGTGTTTTTTGTAAGATTTGGACTCCTAGAGTTTCTTTTGCAATCTGTTTTAATCCGCTAATGGACCAGCTGTACAGACGTTAGCTGAGTCCAAATGGAGCGTCACATTCCGCTCAAGACCTGGAGCGCCTGTTAGGAAGCGTTCGCTGGATCGAGTGAATGTCAAACAAACGGGCCACTCGGTTTGAATGGCGGTCTTCCTCGAAGCAGCTCTCCAGACTCTTCTGTGTGTTCACACGGAGCTGGTGTGCAGCAGATGGCATACTGTATGCTCATTGTTTTCAGTGGGAAAACAATGATAAACTCCACCAGCACTGATGGAGGGTGCTGCTCGACGCCTGCAGACACAGCGGCAACGACATTTTTTATCTTCCCTTCTGTGATCCACTGATGGCAAGTTGTTTTTTTTTCGGAAATTGAGAAATTGAAATGGAGGCACGTACATGAATTCATCAACATTTATTCCTCGTTCTTTTCCAGTGAAGATAAATTAGCGAGGAGCTTTCTCTCTCTGACTGAATATTTTGAAGTCTGGGAGGAAAAAATTATTGCTGCCAAAGTTCGGTTTAGCTAAACAATTTCACTGCTTGGCCCTCTTTCTGGTCCGCCCGGCCCTCTGGCTTGGCAACATAACACACTGTGGCTTGGACTTCCTGTGGGAACACCTCTTCAGAGACTCCGAAAGGGGCCTACGACTACAATTACTAGGCAACAACAACACTGGCTACCTTATTCATTTCAGTGTGTGTGTGTGTGTGTGTGTGTGTGTATGGGGGTGGGAGGTGGGGGGCTGGGAGGGCCAATCCGGGCCAAAAAGGCAGAGGAGTACGGCAACAAAAGTTGTTTCTGGCTCTGGTTGGCACTGTGTTTGCCACTGTTACACATTACTTTGCTTTTTACTTAACCCGCATTGCGATTGAGGAGACAAGAACGTAAAACCGCCTTCAAAATGACAGTGACATTTATAATAATGAGTGGTTCACACATTGTTTAATATAGTTCTTTTTGCAGTGGATGCACTAAAGATGGGGTCCTCCTTACGTTTCCTGTACTTCCCTCTGTATAATCT
Organism: Ophiodon elongatus; assembly: GCA_016806645.1. Taxonomy (NCBI): domain Eukaryota; kingdom Metazoa; phylum Chordata; class Actinopteri; order Perciformes; family Hexagrammidae; genus Ophiodon; species Ophiodon elongatus. The sequence continues at coordinate 496,244 of JACSYO010000075.1, read as the reverse complement.
AAAAGAAAGCTCCGTAAAGGCCAGCAGACAGTGTTTATGATGTGGTATTAGGCTGTCTGGAGCAGAGTGGTCTGCTTCTGCTGGATTCACTCATCTGCGTAGCGTAAAGCTGTTTTGATTAGTGTCACAATATAGAAATATAAATGTCAAAGTATCATATGATGATAAGATGAATTAATAACGGTACGTCAGCTTTGCTTGTAATTTTTTTTATCTTCTCATCTCTGTTTGAAATGAATAATTTTATGTGATCCTTCAATGTTACAAGAGTTAAAAAAAAATAACCAGATAAGTTTTTGTTATCTTTAGACAGAGCCAGGCTAGCTTTTTCCTACTGTTTCTAGTTATCATGCTAAGCTAAGATAACCGGCTGCTGGCTGTAGCTTTATATTTACTGTATAGAATACAGATATTATGATAATAATAACTTGATATATGTAGCACCTTTAAATCAGAAAGCAAAAGCAGGATACAGGGCAATATAACAGCAGAAAGCAAGAAGAAATGAAAACACAAAGACAAAGGACACAACATGGTATAGAGGAGCCGATGATGACAAAAGATGAAACTGTACAATTAATAAAATCAATAAAAGACATGTTAATAAAAATAAATAAAAAGGAAAAAGCAATAAAAGCGATAAAAAAGACGACATCACATAAAAGCAAGTCTATAAAAATGGGTGATTTAAAAGAGGTCACTGATTCTGAAGGCCTTCTCTCCCCAGGCAGGTCGTTCCAAAGCCGAAGGGTCCTGATGGCAAAAGCACAGTAATCTCTAGATTTAAGCCTCAACTTTGGAACAGCCAGAAGGGCCCCACCTGAGGATATAAAGCCGCAAACTGGCTCATACAGGGGTCAACATTTCTGCTATGTAGCTCGGGGCTAGAACCAGACGTGTTTTCAAAGTGATCAGAAAAATCTTTAAATCAATTCTAAATCAAACAGGAAGCCCAGTGAGAGAAGCCAGGACTGAGGCGATGTGACTCCGTCTGTTAAAACCAGTGAGGTTGGTTGATGGCAGACAGAAGGGAATTACTGTAGTCAAGTCTCAAGAGGATGACCATGGGAATAACTTCTTTTCAGGTCACAGTGTGATAGCATTGGTTTAAATCTGGAGATGTTTTTATTTTTTTATTTGAAGGAAGCAGGACTGGACAACTTTTTTTACTTTGTGGTTCAAAGCTTGAATCCGAGTCAAATAACTCCGTACATACTGACCAGACAAGGCCACTTTCAATGAGACGGATTTAGGGGACAGAACAATTAATTCAGATTTTGAGTAATTAAGTTGAACAAAACGTTTTTGTGCAATCCAACATTTGATAATACTGAGACAGCAGCAAGGCTTCTTGGGTCATCAGGTCTCAGGGGAAGGTATAACGGTGTGTCGTCTGCGTAGCAGTGAAGAGAGAGGTTGTATTATATTCTGGTGGTGTGACTCTTTTCACCTAACTCTCTACAATAAAGTGTATAAACATGTTTCCTGAAATATAACTATTCCTTTAACAATCAAAGGGGGTTGCACAATGGTTTTCATGCTATCTCTGCTTTCTTAAATGCTGGTTTTAAGTCTAGTGAAGGGGACCTCCACGATTTTACTCCATTTTACAAGTCAAAGTGTGTTTCCCTGTGTTTGGGAGTTCTACTGCATATTTGAAAGAAGTTGTATAAATCCCTTACTGTCTCCGTAGAGGGCTTATGAAGTCATATAAGCCTCGTTGAGTCAGCCTCAGCTGTGGAATAAGGAAGAATTGATCTTACCAGACTTCTGTAGTCCGCTCCTTTAGTTAAAGTTACTACAATTAACTTTTAACTGGTTATGAAACAGTTTCAATGTAATATTGATGCGTCTATATGACCGACATAAGCATACAAGACCATCGGTGAGAAGATTGTCTGTTTCTATATATTAAAAACACGTTATTCGTCATCGGGTCCGATTCCCCGCAACATCAGACGAAACAATTTACGACACGCTGGTTTGGCAGAAACTCCTTTAGCTCCGATTCAAGTGCGGTGCTCCGGCAGCAAAAAGACCCAGATACAGCTTTGGGTCTGGGCAAAAAACAAGGAGGAGATCGGGAGGATCTTTCACGTCTTCCAGGACCACCTGTACATCGAGTTTGGCGGGAAGTTCAATCGAATGTGCCCGTGGCTGTTCCTTGGAGCTGTTTCCTGGGAGCCAACACCGACACCACGCTGCTGGAGGCTCAGGCCGTGTTGCTGGAGGGAAGCGAGGCACGGGGGAACCAGGACTGAGAGGTGAAGACTGTCAGACTCCGCAGCAGTAAAACGAGAGCTTTTCTAAAGGGAGTCTGGCAGCTGCACATCTTTACGACACGATGCAGTGGAGCTCGTGGAAACACGCTTTGTCCACAGGGGCCGCCAAACTCAACACACAAATTAATGTTCCTTGTAGTAGCTTTAACTAGTACGATGATTTAACTGGTATGATGATTTAATTCTTTATTTTTTTACAGAATTATTATTCCACACTTTTATTCTGAATGCCAGATGCATTCTGGCTTTTGGAAGCGGCATTTAAAAATAGCATCTAAACCGCATGCGTTCAGTTTAGCAGTCCATTCACAGAGTTAATTAATCTGTTGCCTCGGCTTAGCAACTGATCTGAATGCTAATATGTTTTCTACTATGCGACGCCAAGTGGACTCCATTGGAGTTTCTTTATTCAAACCCCTAAAGGGATTTCATTGGACTTTTATTTGTGAACCAATGTATTGTTTTTATTTTGAACTGCCATCGTACTTCCTGGATGACTGAGATGAAGGGATGATAAAGGGAGAAAAAAAAGCAGTGTTTCCAGTGCAGTCGAGATAAAAAAAAATAAAAAAAATTTAAAGTTTGAAGATGGCGTGAGACAGGACAACCTCTGGTCAGAGAGAGGTGGTCGTGATCAAGCCGTCGTCTGATGTCTGGACGAAGTGCGTTGCGGCGGAGCGGCGGGAAGCGGCGCTCCACAAAGAATGTTTGTTCGACTAACAATGTTTTATGTATGTGGTTAGTCTTTCATCAGCACACTCAGTATTCAATTTACATACTGTCTACTGATCCGGCACTGAATGTTAAGCTGTTTATGCTCTCTCAGCCACTTTATTCTGACACCAAGATATGCGCGCGCGTGTATGTGTGTGTGTGTGGAAGCCTATGCGTATTTATGCGTGTGTGTGTGTCTTAGACAGATTGCTTTGCCCCCTCCACCTCCCTCCCCTGTGGTTGTGCAGTATTGTGTTTTGGTAGTAATGATGGGTTCTGTGCCTCCCAGTCTCCCTCCCAGCAGGACACACACATAAAAGGGTCCTTCTCAGGGCAGCCATGCGTGCGCGTGTGTGTGTGTGTGTGTGTGTGTGTGTGTGTGTTTTTACGTGTTGTTCTTTTGCAATTGCGTGTACGCGTTTTCGGTGTTGCATGCTGATTGTGCCTCATACTGTGCGCGTGTCCAACCCATCAAGGTTCACATTGGTACGCTCGCTCTCCGCCTCTGCCTCTATCTCTCGCCCCTCACCCTCTCCCTCTCCCTCGCCCCGCACCTCTCCATTTTCCCATCCGTCTCTCCGTTCCCCTATTTCTCCTCCCCGTATGACATTTCTGCTGTCCTCAAACAACTTCCCTGCACTCTCCCCCTGTGCATATATCAGCTATTGGATTTTTACCAGGGGAGCCTCTCCTCTTTGCTATTGCAAATCGAAGCCGACACACTTCAGAAAACAACAGGTCCTCTCTTGGAGAAAGTTCCACACAGTGCAAACACCGTCTGCAATAAATGAAAACTGGCTGGGGGAACGTCGTCTGTGGCTGAATGTCTTGGCTGAAGAGCATCAAACTTTAGTGTTCTGGAAAAGGAAACAGAAAGGTATACGGTAGAAAATGGGATGTTCTTGATTTGAAAGTTGGATGAGTGGAAGCCGACCCGTGTGCTTTGTCCGTGACCATTGGCATGACGTCTGGCCCTGACCTGTTTGGGGAGCTGTCACACCTCAAACGCACAAAGTGGTTAAAACAAACTGTTTAGTTTGGCTGTTTGGAAACTCGGATGTGGACCAATAACCCCAGCCAGCGTTTTTGAAACAGATAGGGGTTTTATCTGCCTTCAATCAAACTCTGGTGTGGTTCATTTGTGGGGTGAAAGAAGAACAGAGCAAATAGGATCCTGAGATTGTATGAAGTTCTATCAGAGCATGAATTCATACCCAAACCATTCGGGACCTTTTGCCTATTCTTCAAGATCAAGGACTGAAACAGTGCCCATTTTTAGACAGCAGAGATTACCACTAGAAAGAGACAGGAAATGAACGTTTTACGGATATAGATGAAATTAAGTTGCGATGCCGCGCTCATGCAATTTCATGGGAGCTCACAAAGTAAACCTTGTTTGACTTTGTTAAAATTACGAAGACTTCTGTTTGTCGTAGCTGTGGTGGAGCTGATGGATGGAGAGTAGAGGTGCATCATTTGTTTCAGGAAAGACTGATGAAAGAGATGCTGAATGAGTGACTGCATTGAGTTACAGAAGCTAGTGGAGCAGAAGCGAGCCCCGGACGGGATGTCACGACTTCGGCTCTGTAGTCATGATGTATGATATCCAGTGGCAGTCTGGACTAATAATGCTCACAATAGCACAATGTGACTTCATGTTTGCTGCTCTCAGTTCATTTGCAATAAGTCATATCCTGTATGTGGATGTTGCCACTGATTTGGCCCTTTTGTAGACCAGCTATTCACTCCAATTAGAGAAGTGAATGTTAGCACAGATTATGACCGATTCTTTTCACCTCACTGTCACTTTCTCTGACCCTAAAGTGTGCTGCACATTCATGCACACGCGTGTGCATGCACCACAGGTTTGGTATTGTATATTGCCATCTGGCCATCTTAATATGATCTGTCATATCGGCATTTCCACCTCGCGTGACCGAAGATGTCCTCTTGCAGTGTGTGAAGAACGCAGCCTTTTCATGGCCAGATACTTTACGAAGGAAAGAGTAAGCTTTCAGAAGCTCTTTAGAAGGGATTATTATTTTAGCTGGGTGAAAACCGGGACAATTTGGTAGTGTCTGTTGAAAACCGTGAGAATCAGTTTTATGGATATTTGTTGGGACTTGGGGACACCCAGCTCTGTCACCGTAGACACTCTTCTCTCTGTTGGTGGTAAATGGTAAATGGACTAGCATTGATATAGCGCCTTTCTAGTCTGACCACTCAAAGCGCTGTACACTTCATGTCAACATTCACCCATTCACTCACATGCATACACGCTGCCATGCAAGGAGCCACTTGCCCATCAGGATCTAAATGAATACACATTCATGCACATGGTCCGGTGGAGTTACTAGTCTCATGTTATCATGAACCTATGTCAAAATTTGAAGGTAACGTCAACTGCAGGAAGGCCGGCTGTGGCTAAGAGGGAGAGCGGGGTCGTCTTCCAATCAGAAGATCGGCAGTTTGATCCCCAGGCTCCGCATGTCATTATGTCCTTAACCCCAAATTGCTCCCGATGACTGCGCAAGGAGTGTGAATGGGTGGAAATGAGTGAATGACAGGGCGCTATACCAGTACAAGTCTATTTACCATTTAAACTCCCTAGCTCACACATTTTCGTAATGCTAAATGTGTCTGTTAGCTGAGTAAATATCTAATGTTAGCAGAGGAAAACGTAAATAGATTCTAGGCAATGCACTTCTCATGCCTGTCTGCCAGACATTAACAGAAGAAGTCAGAACAATACAGACTGGATCTATTCCTTGGCGTATTCTAGACTAAATCAAAACGCCAGGCTGTTTTCACGAACTCTCATTATATATCTCAAGGGACCTTTTGAAATATACAGACATTGTGGACTAAGACAGTTTACGTGATTTAAGACCCAACGGAGTTGGGAATAAGGAAGAACAGAAGGAGAGCTATGGCTTTATTATCCTATTAGGTCCTTGTCGGGGACATTACAAATTTGTTTTGGTCCAGACCACCTGTGCAAGTCTTGGTGGACGTTTTCTTATATTTACCGCTCCGTTCACTTGTGATCGGATATTTTGCAGACACACAGATTATTTTTGCTGTGGTGTGACGAGGCCTTGACACATGGTTTTCTAGACATTCCTCTTTTAACCCATCTCTCTCCATCTCTTTTGTACTCTCTTAGGTGTGTTGCCATCTTCAGCATCCATCTTCCCCTTCCCTTCGTCCTCCACTGACTGCGTCGAAGCTCATCGAGTGTGCTCCGCCGACCCCCGGTGCGAGGCACTGTACCGGGGCTTGGAGCTGTGTGCGGCCGACGCGGCGGTGTCCCCGCTGGGGGAGCAGGTGGCCGCCGAGTGCCTGGAGGGACAGGATGCTCTTCTGGCTAAGCACCCGGATCTCCTGGCCTGCAAGTGCCAGCGTGGCTTCCGCAGGGAGGAGCAGTGCCTACGCATATACTGGAGGGTTCGCCTGCTGCCAGGTCAGTCAGGCCCCTGCTGGGGCTAGGGTCTAAGGGGGGGACCGGCATGCAGGTCTGTATGTGGGGATTGGGGCATATCTAAAGCTGAGTCTTCCTCTATCCATTCATTATCTACACCAGCTCATCCAGTTCAAGGTCGTGAAGCCAATTGTTTGCCCAGTTATCACAGCGGTGAAGTGCGACCTGCAGCGAGCTGCGGCGAAGCACTGCCAAACTCAAATGTGTGGATAATTTAACTTTGAGTGGTGAAGTGGGGCCATAGAGTAGCCGCAGCCAATCAGTAAACAGTCCTGTGACTCGTGTGACATGTTGCCCGATGTTACAAAGAAACAGACGCGAGGAAAATGATTGCGCCGCTGCATGATGTGTTTTTGGCGTGAAGCTGCACTGAACGATATATTTCTATAATCAAAGGTGAACATAGTGGAGCATTTAGCACCTAAAGAGCCAGATAGCTAGCACTGTGTCTGCTGGATGTGTAAATAGTTAACTGTATGCTAATAATTTAGCCATTACAACTCAATGGAAAGTGGCAGCTAGCATGGCTTGGTGGTAAGGACGAGAGAAAACAAAGCACCGGCACTTCAGGAAAGACGGTCTTCTTGTTTATTGCGTGCAAGCACATTTCAGCGAGAAGCCATCATTTAGCAATTACAACTCAGGCATGATGTAAAAAACAACAGTATCAGTGCAGCTTTAAGGGCAAGTCACACACCCTGTAATTAATAATAAACTGGGCTTGTTCTTTTTTTGTCTAATTGTCAAAAATAAAATACCAAAACCAACAATGTGTTACTCCATCGCTCAATCTTGTCTGACTTCCCTACCCTGTGGCTCTCAGCCCCAAACATCATATTCAAAAAGGGCTCAGTAAATAATGACTTAATAATAATAAACTGTGCATTTGTTGGCGACTATTTACAGCGATTCACCCAGATGTGGGGCTCTGGTGAGAATTTGGGACAGCAGGATTTTCTATGTGGGAGTGAGTCAAAATAAGCTACAGCGTGTGTGTGTGTGTGTGTGTGTGTGTGCGTGCGTGCGTGCGTGCGTGCGTGCGTGTGTGCGTGCGTGTGTGTGTGTGTGTGTGTGTGTGTGTGTGTGTGTGTGTGTGTGTGTGTGTGTGTGTGTGTGTGTGTGTGTGTGACTTAGTGCAACGGTGTGGCTCACCGATGTCTTTGTGGACAACAATGGAGCCTGTATGGTGATCTATAGATACACAGACAATATCTGTCAAAAGGATCAACCTATTTATTGTTGTTTTTTGCTGTTTTCATCAGATTTGTTGAACATAAGAAAACCGACAATAAGGCCAGCTATTAATACAGCAGCAGCAAGCTATTTGCTCTGTAAAGATATGGTGGAGTAATGTCTACGTGAGCAGAATGTGTTGTTATCCGAGCTTCCCCTTGCTTTGTTAACATAGCTAGGCCAGCCACGCAAGCTTTTAGTGCATGTTCGTGCACTGGCTAGTTCGCGGTGATAGCTCCGACAGCTTTGTTTGCCCTTGTTTGTACTGTTAACGCTGTTAGCCCCGTTAGCTAAGAGCCGCTGGCTCTGGCGTTGCCATGTGAGAGCCATTGAGAGGCAATCAAAATGTCCACATCTCATATAATGCATCTTTCGTGCACGTTCCTGTCCCGTCTTTTGAAATGAGCCAGCCAGAGCCAACGGCTCTTGCACATTATATAGAGAACAACATGCACAGATGTACTGACGAGCATCAGCCTCAATTCACACATGTAGACAGATAACCAGAAAAAAACATCCCTGAGCAGACTAAAAAAACTATCACGGCAGCTCAGAATGGTGTGATGCCTTGCTCAAAAACACATTCACAATTACCTCAGACTTTCTAGATACTAGGGTACGTTTATTCCTGAACACATAAAACGTGTCATAATTCCAATCCAGCCTCATGTAGCTATGGGAGGTCCAGTTAAAAGGACCTCACTCTGAACACACACACAGTAACTGAGGAACATCCGTGGTGTTGGTGTGATGTGTGCATCAGGAAGTGAGCTACCGCTAGCCAGCGGACTCCTGCTCCCCTGTGGCCTATTAGTCAGGGGAGCATTAGTGTAATTACACACTCCTCAGCTCCTAACGCTGCTAGGCTGCTCTAGCGTGTCATTACCATAAATATATAGTGTAGAATAGGATTTACATACAAAAACACTTTACATACTATTACATTCTTGATTGAGTTTGAACTTTTGAGGGTGTTTTAGATAATTTGCAGCGGCAAACGGCTCGTCCGCTAGTCACTCAAGGTTGACTAGTGGACGATGTGGAAGGACTTTGGATCTGCCCATCAATCTCCCATCCTCATGTCGGCCACTGATGGTGAGAATCCAATGACAGAGGGGCCGTAGCTTTGAGCGACACGGGTTGTTTTCATGACGTGTTACATGGATATAGAGCCCTCAGTAATTAGATGAACAAGAGTGATATTAAAAGAGGAGTGAGATGAGAATGCCACTCTTATGTATGTGCATTAAGTAGATCTGGAGCTGGATCTGGGGGGGGATTAGCCTCACCCAGCAAAAATGTTTTACTCCACGTAACAATACTAAACTGTATTTAAAGTTTTGCCTTTTTGTTTGTGTCTGTCTATTTAATCAAACATATGAGATGTGTATGCTAATTTGTTAGCTTTACAGGTGTTGATATTATAATTTTTTACTTTGGCCAGGCTTGCTGTTTTCCATTGTTGCTAGTCTTTATGCTAAGCTAGGCTAACTGTGTTCTGACTTTACCTCAGTTCTCAACACAGAAAAATCAGATCAATATCATTTTTTTCTCATCTCATTCTTGGAAGAAAAGGGTGTAAGTGTATTTCCCAAAATGTTGAAATACTTCTTTAAATGAGAAATGAAACAAACGACAAATGACAGTCACTTCTGTGGTGCTAAATTCGCGGCCTCCTTCCAACGATTTGCATGCCATCATGATCTCATGGGAAGACTTATGAATAGCGCGCCACTTGTAAAGCTTTTCGCCTTGTTGTGAATTCAAACAAAGCCACTTGGTTGTGTTGTGTTGTTTGGGTTAAAATAAGGATGTTTGTTACTTAAATTACATCCATGAGTTAGGTTGACTTTTGGTTTGAAGATTGCGTATCTGTTTCACCCACCCATCCACCCCACCCTCTTCCCTATGCAGACCGTTCTTGCTCTTTATACTACGTCACCTGACCTCCGGAGCAATTGCTGCGGCATGAAATGACACGCAAAAAGCAGAATATGTGTCGTGATAACACGCGTAATGACCTAAGAAATTGGCCTGTTAGTCATCACCGGCGCATAGAGGCTGTGCAGAGGGGTGGTTTTACTTCAGGGACCCCTCTGCAGTGCAGGGGAGGCAGAGGGAGGCAGAGGGAGGCAGGGGGAGGCAGGGGGAGGCCTTTGTTCTTCTAATTAGCTTCTGTAAAGTAAACGTCCATTCCATGCAGTGAACCGTCAGAAAATACAGTGACAACTTAATCTAGAGATAGAATAGAATATGCCACGGAATAATTTACACTGAGCAGCATTATGGTGAAGCAACTTTTACTGGGTTTGATCTGTTATCAATCATTTACATGTATTCATTTACACTGCAATATAATGTTGGAGGATTTGAACATTGTGGACATGTCGATGTTGCAGATGACTCATGTTTACGCCCATGGTCCTCTTATCATTGGAAGATTTTCCACCACCGTCCTATCTCTTTCCTGTCTTGCTTACTCGTACCTCCATAAAGTGTTATCTTGACTCTTTGTGTAATGACATAACCAACTAGAAAAACCTTGTTATCTTAAAGGAAAATGTTGCAATTTTAAAAATGGGATCAAACTTTCTAGACTCAAACTTTTTACTTTCAGCATTTGAGTGCTCACTAAATCCTTGTTTGCCTGTTTATACACGCTCACATGTTACGTTAGAGACGACATGACTGACAGTACATACTGCCAAAACAACCAGTAGCTTTTCAGGCTTTAATGTGGCTGATGCTGATTTATGAAATGGAGAAGTTTATTTTCTGTTTAGCTTTCCTGAGTGTATGTAGTTTTTTTTTACCTATTCTTAAGTCGTAAACACAAAACAATTCGGATCAGACTTTGACAATACCAGCTATAATTTTCTCACTTTCCTCATTGGGCTTCTGTAGCTTCTTAATGTTTTTTAACAAAATACTGGTCTTGGTTTATCTTTACCGATCAGATTTTATTGTCTGTACCTCCCCATAAAATCTATCTGGCTTATGTGCAAAAAATAGCAAAGAAACAATCTCACTCAAAGTTGTAAATTAAAATCAAGTAATTTTGAATGGTTAAAAAATATCTATTTATGTATTTCGAGGTTTGATTTGTGGCTCAGGTTCTCTTGCACAGTTCTGGACTGGTTTAGATTTATATTACGAAACCTTTATTCCCTCTGGAAGTTCTGTTCAAAGAGACTAAATAGTTATTGTGGTGTGTGCCAAAGTTCAGTCCGAGGCCTCAGAGATTTAGCTGTTTTCCGGTTATTTTGGACACCCTACTTTTCCAAATAATTACAAAACGTTTGGACTCCACATTTTTTTAAATCTACTAGCCTCAGAGTGGACATGGCCCTCATAAACACAAGAAATATATTTCATGGCAAACTGTGAAAAACATAGTAATGCTTTGATTTTATTCATCTTTTCAAATCATTTCATGGCCTCATTCCAGATTACATTGATTATATTCTTCCTGTGCATTTGAGGGAGGTCACATTGAGTTTAAAATACCGTTTGCTCTCTTTGCCACTGTGTTTGTCTTACATTTGTTCCTACCAAGCTGCTGTGGGTCACATTGTAAGTGATCACTCAATTGTTTGCCAATGTTTGTGTGTTCCTTTTCTCCAGGGGAAGATGAGCTGGAAATATCTCCCTATGACGACACGCTAATGGATACTCGTATGGCCTCCTTAGTGGCTGGTAAAACACAATCTGACACACACACACACACAGACACACTCACACACACAGAGTCACTCAAGGCGCCATTGTCATGAGTATGAGTCGGTGTCTATCACTGTCACACATGAAGTCATACAAGTACGCCAGTGAATCCCTGCTTGCAGCTCAAAGAGTCACTAATCCTCAGATATGTTAATCAATATGCATCAATTAATTAAGATATAATAACTAGTGAGCAGCTGAGGGCACCCACAGACTTTGTCCTTGTACATGGTGCTGGGTAGCCTGTTGATTTGTTAGCTAGCTTGTTTTTCAGTTGTGGGGCCAGCAAATATTAGAATACTTTTAAGGTTTTCAAGGAACCATGATGTATGCCCTGGGCTGGATTTGAACACTGCAGCCAATGGGCTACCAGGTTGCAGTCAGTCATTCCATTGATTTTGCCCCACTGGAAGTAGAGCCCAAGGATCGAAGCCAATACTTGGGTTCAGAGTCAAACACTGCTGGCCATATCACCACTGACATTCACAGACTCCAGAGGATCATTTACATTGATTATTATGACGCCCCGATCTTTCCTCAACCATCACACCCAAAGATCCCTTTGAAAGGTGCTTTTTAAATTACCTTAAAGAAATGCTTCCCCCACAAAATGACCATTTGTATATCACCCCGTGTTCCCTTGAATTCTTGAAGAAAGTTTTTCTCACCACCTAATACCGTAAAAGCAGAATGAAAAAAACAGAGAAAAGTCTTGAATTGAGGTAAATGGGGGCCGCATTCAGCAAAACTAATCAAAACATCCCATTTACGAACTCTCACACAACTTGTGCGGTATAATCTAAGTCTCATTTATCCAGTTGTATGCTCACTACCTACCAACACATCCATCTTCACGAGAACTTTACTTTTCAGTGTTTTAAGCTGAGTCCATTTACCTCAAATCATCAAGATTCTTTTTTTCTTTTTTTTGTTTGCCATAGAGGCATGCGAGAAAAAACTAACTTTTACTTTCCTCTACCATTTCGCCAAAGTTTCTTTGACCAATTTGGTGATCATTGGTCACAATTTGACCATTTGGCCTTTTCTTTGCCTTTTCTTTTTTAGGCAGCCACACATTTTACTGAGCATAGACACATGCAAAGACACCCTATAGGTTGAACACATTTTGATTTTGGAGATTAGATGAGTTTTCCTTTACCATCAGGACAAAGTAAACTCTTCATTTCTGCCCCAAAACTTGTTAGGTTCCCTAAGAGCAGGCCTTTGGAGACCTCTGCCAGGCGTCTGGGGCCGGCACTGGGACTTATTTAATCTTGTCACCTTAATTAAGCTGCGAAATGTGCTGTAGCTATTCTCGTTAAAGGTTTGGCAATCTTCACAACTTTCTGCACACACTGGTGCTTTGAGTTCGGCTAATTCGATCTTTCCTCAACCCCTTTAGCGTCATCTTTCATGCAACTGGATGATGAGAACCAGTGCCTGAAGGCAGCACAGGACTGTGGCCTGTACGAGAAGTGCGGCTCTCTGCGATCAGAGTATGTCCTGGCCTGCACCAAACGGGTGCCCGGGACCAACCGATGCAACCAGCACAAGTGCCACCGGGGCCTGCGGCGCTTCCTGGAGCGGGTGCCCGAGGAGTACAGCCTGGGCGTCCTCTTCTGCCCCTGCACCAACACCCTGTGTGGTGAGAGGAGGAGGAAAACCATCGTACCCTCCTGCTCGTACCAGGAGATGGAGGGTCTGCAACCTAACTGCCTCCACCAGCAGAGCTTCTGCCGCCGAGACGACCTCTGCAGGTAGGACGTGAAGCCCAGGCCAATGTATGGGGCAGATGCTGTTTATGTAAAAGGCTATAAAATCAGATTATATAAGGCAGTTTTAGAGAAAGACCGATTGCTATTTTCTTGGCTGATTCCGATTTTATAATTGGCCTCATACACAAAATTATTTTTTACTTTTCTTTCATGGAAAATTGAAATTCAATAGCGGTTATGTCTGCAGTCTGATCACAAGTTCACAGTTGATAAGTATGCAGTTTGTTTACATGACGTAATAGAAGTGCATATTTAACGGATCCAGTGTAGCCATAGAGTGTCTGCTGGTAAGCGATGCGATAGTCCGACACTCGCTTGGGCCCTACATCGTGTCACAAGTGTTAAAATGTGACAACAAATCGGACTCAAGAGACTAATCAGCCGATCGGCTGGCTGGCTGGTTTGGGCTGTCGGCCGATCAATCGGTGCATCTCGAGGCAGTTGATTACATATTTATTGCGGAGTTGATAGCAATGGTATCTAACATTGCTTGCATACAGTACATACAGTACAGTACTTGTTTATGTTTATGTGTGTAAATAAATATATTTTGTAAATGTCTCAAAATCCATCAGTTACCTTTCAGTTCACCGTTGACAAACTGTTAAATCGTGCAGACAGAGTATTGGGGTGTTATTGGGTGCTATCAAGGAATCAGGGGATTTAGACTAGTGTCTCTAAATGACGGTGCCGACTATGAAATGTGATTGTCAATGGCTAATTGATTACCCACAGTGCTGGCTAACAGTTATAGTAATTAACGCTTGGCAGCAAAATAAGATCACTGAATGCATTTAACCACAGTTGTATTTACAGCAAACATCATCTGTGTGTCTGTGAAATAGGCAAGCTACTTCAGGTGGCAAGCTTATGTTGATGTTTCTCAAGAGCGAATAGTTAAGAATAGTAGCTAATAATCCTCCAAAGCAGCTAACTAACAAATAACAGTCTAAAATTGGACTAACATATATACATTTTAATTTTCTAACCTTATTTGTGAAGCAACTTAAACTTTGACAGAGTAGGGTTGTATAATGTTTGCTTATGTTCACACTACAAGTGACAAAGCAACAGGCTTTAAGTTATGTTTAATGGAAGCTGGTGATATGAATCAACAAATGTAGGCCCAACACGCTATACATAAAAATTGATAATGACACGGCGAAGCGTGAACCAGTCATATGTTTTCGTTTCACCATTTCAGATCCCTTACTGTCTCCCCACAATTCCTGTTCCGTTCCATCTAAAACAAGGGAAGAAAACCTATTATTGCTGTTAGCCAGTTCCCAGTGCTATTTAACAACATAATTACGCCAGCTAGTTAAGAAGCACTTCAGCTTGTCTTTCTTACAAGTTTTAGATAAAACGGAATTGCGGGTAAGGAAAATGGTCAAACAAAAAAAATTTGATTGGTTGACGCTTCACCACCGCAATCACCGAGAAAGCTTGAGGTCAGCTAAACTTTGAATTATGGAGCGTCACGCAGTGGCAAGTGTCTGCCTTCAGTTTGTAGCTTCTTCTATTGAAAATGACGGATGCAATGAAAAGCCTGTTGCTTTGTTGGTCGTAGTGTGAACATAGAATTAGAGCTCAGCACTGTTACGATGGTTTGCTATTGGTCCTCGGGGGCAATTCATATGTCAAAGTTCGTTCCATGCGAACGATTTTCGGAGATTTACTTTTCCTCTGTGAATAGATTTATGGTTTTAAATTAAATGCAATGATTGCTCATTAATTTTAGTGTGCTTTGATGGTTTGATTGGCTCTCCCATCCTGTAATGTTAATGTATAGAGAAAATAAATTTGTGTATATTAAAAACCGGCACAAATTAGAAAGTTGATATTTGCCCTCAACAATGCATATAAATCCCAAAGTCCTATATAAATAGGTGTTGGACTGGAAACCCTACATCTCTTGGACCCACATTTTTAAGCAAGCAAACACACTCCAACATGCACATCCGGATTTCCTGCCCACTTCTTGTGTTTGATGTTGAGTTGTTGTTTGTGTCGTTGCCAGGTCCAGACTGGCTGATTTCCTTAATAACTGCCAGCCATCTCCTCTGACGCCCAGCGGCTGTCTGAAAGACTCAGCAGGCCTGTGCCTCCGAGCCTACGCCGGACTCATCGGTACGGATTCAGGGGGGAACGGTTAGGAAAGGAGGAGTGATGTGAATTTTATTTTACTGCCACCATAACACAACTTTTAGGAGAGGATGTTTTTGGCATATTACCGAGTTTGTCTGTAGGACACTTTAAAAATCCGAATGCAGATTTCCCTGAAACTTGAGAGGCTTTGGGCACTTGAACTATGTAATATAACTTAGCAGTAATTGTTATTTCTGATGAACAATTGACATCTACCAAGTAGAAGTACTAGAGGTAGAGCTACTGAGCAAGCCAACAGAAAAATCGATAAACATGATAATGGTAACCAATCTAAAAGTTAAGATGTCAGCTTAGAAGAGCGAGAGAGAACAGTATTGTCATCTAAACTGAGTCACTATTGCATTTGACCCAGAAATAAAGCAAGATCCTGTTGGATCCTACCACATAATGTATTTTACAGCAGGCTACTTCCACTGGGAGCCACTGAAGGCTTCAGTATCAAGAACCAATTGAAATAAACCACCAACAAGTTCTTTGTTTATTTCTGTTTATTTCAATCCTTTACCAATCTCCTAAACTAAGTAGCTGAGCTACTAGCCTACATATGTATGTCAACAAAACATCCCCAACAACCACAGTGAAAGATAATGGCCAATTCATACTTTTTGTGTCCACGAGGGTCCACTTTGGTGGATCTAGCTTATTTCCACAAGCAGTCCGTGCAGACTCCAAGCGAGATGAAAAATGAATCCAACACAAAGTGCCAAAAACTGCAGTTTATTCAACGACCACTTGAGGCTGGCTGTAAACCCATAAACCCCCATGTTAAAATGCCCAACTGCTGTTCTGCTGCCCAACTGCAGAAATAAACATGTTTACAGCCTTGAACAAAAAACAGTGTTGGTCCTTCTGGCTTACATCCCCGTACATGCTCCAGTTTATTTCCACAATCTAGTCCAGTTGGTGAAGAATGCATCTCTTGCTGGTTTGCCAACAGAAATAAGAAGACAACAAAATGGATGTTTGTTTTGAATAGTGATTGTGTGAGGAGATCCTCCGTTACGACACATTTATAGAATTTGTCTTTTAAGGAATGCATAGACAGCCAAATGGAGTTGAATTCCTGGGAAACAATGTTATGGTGCATTACCGCTACCAACTGGAATGGAGTGTGGATAGGGAATTGTGCACGAATGGGACGCTACACCGACGTGCACCCTCAATTGTAGAATGAATGGAACCGAGGCTTAACAATTTTGTAAACCATGGAAATTGCACCACATGGATTTAGTATTTTGTTTATTTAGACTGGCAGGCTGATTCAAGCTTGTTTTTTGTATTTTTTCCAGTTATTTTTTGTCATAAATAAACGTCCATACAGAGGCCCAAACAATCAGTTGGTCTATAACACGTGTTGCTGTAAGACACATCACAGAAGCACATGGGCATGCTGGCTAGCATGAAGAGATGGACTGAAATGAAAAGAAAAGACAAAGACGTTAGGGTTAAACCGTACATTTGTATCATGAGTAACAGCTGTTAAACAGAGCTAACAACTCGCAAATCTCCAAATAAAAGTGGCTGCACAGAAAGGGAAGGAGTGGATGAGTGGATGGATGGCTGGAATGGGAGAGTAATGAGGTGGAAAGGCAGGAAGTGTGTCAGCGAGATGATCGGACAGAGCAGTGGAGGAGAAGAAGCAGCAAAGATAGAAAGTGAGGACGCGTGACAGCTGACAAGAGATGTGGATAGCGAGGCAGTGAGTGGCCCTGCTCTGACAATGATGGACGACTCTTCTATGAAGCTCCTAGCTTTCTTAAAGACACCTGCATCATTCACATATTCAAAAAAGGGTAGCTGCCAGATATAATCAAATAATGTGATTGCAGTCCATTGTTTTCCTGAAGAAAAAAAAACATATTGGAAATATATACAGTATATTTTTTATTTTGGCACTGTACAGTTTTTACGACCATTAAACTACTAAACAAATGAGACGTGACATGTTAATAAATGAGCAATGCAATTGTTGGTAGGTCTATTGTTGAACTTTGGATGGAGCTATGCTAGCTGTTTCCATCTTCTTTAAGTGTTTTTTTTATGCTAAGCTAGGCTAATCGACCCAGCTCCAACTTCGAAGTTAATGGACAGACATGAAAGTGGTATATACTTTCTCATCCCCCACTTGGAAATAAAGCCAGTCAGTGCATTTCCCAAAATGTTGAAGTGTTTCTTTTTATTCTTTACACACAAAAGTGGAATGTTTTGGGAGTGTGTGTGTATGTGTGTGTGTGTCGCACTCAGCTATGGTGTTTGCTACCTCAGCTTCATCCAGTATCCAACACATTGTCAAAATTGGGCTTTCTGCCTCTAAAAGTTGCCAAGACGGCATTGAGCAGAAAAAAAAAAACAACTCCGGACTTCAAAATGTCCCTTCAGCTCCCCTAGGAGAAGTCACAGAGTCTACATCATGTTTTTCTCCAGGCTATGTTTCAGCTTTGTTTGAAGTAAAAGAACAGCATCCTCTTTCTGTGTCGTGCCGTGAAGCAATCTGAGCTGATTTCACTCCCAAATTGCTCAAAGTAGAATGCGGTGGAGAAGCCAGCAGTGGCTTCCAGGCTAATTTTGCATCTGGCAATTGTGTTTACATGTCTGAGTTACTGCGATACATATTTATTAACATTAAAGTAAAACACCTAGGTCCTTTAACTTGTACCGAAGCTAACATTTGCCTACTTTGACCCCTCTGACCCGTAGGTACCATCATGACACCCAACTACGTCAGCAACAGCTCGGCAGACGTGTCGCTGTGGTGTAACTGTGAAGGCAGTGGCAACCAGTGGCAGGACTGTCTGAGACTGCAGCGCCTGTTTACCCACAACGCCTGCCTGCGTGAGTCTACACTCTACACACATGTTTCACGTATCGGTCTTTTCACACGCTGAGTGGTAAATCTGAGTTGGACCATTACAAATCGAATGAGTTTGATTTATTCATGTGTTGTCTGTTGACCCTTCAAACTAAAATGATACAGTGATGACATTTTGATCAGATTTCAGAGAGTTTATCATCATTGTTATCATCATTTTTTGTTAGTTTGCGGTTTGCGGTTGATGTGTTGACTGCTTTACACTTTTAATACAACATCTTTCTCAGACTAAACAGCTCCTGATTCTAATCCAAACTGTTATCGTTGAGGCTCGGTTACCAACTGGGCAACCCGTTCCCCCTCCCAACTAGCCAGAGACCGACACTTGGTACCAAGGCACCGAGGGACTCGGCAGATAGCCACTGAGTTTGCAGAACTGCCTGTTTCACAGACACTGCACCGTTATTTATCGCTCAGAGCAATGGCGGGGTATAAAGAACGAGTCCGTAAGGGGGATGGGTGGGTCAAACAAACACAGGACTTTCACCAAGGAGACAGCTATTAGTGTGAGTCGGTGTTTACTTATTTTAGCTTAGTTTTGTTACGTTACTTACGTGTTCACATCTGTTGTATAACAAACGTACTTATTTCCCCTCACGAGTCGGACTTATTTGAACCCAAACCACAATCTTTTCCAAAACCTAACCAAGTGCTGTTGTTGCTTCAGTAAACCTTAAAGCCCAGTAAACTTTGGAAGTTTATTTTAAAAAGAGACTGTGCACATGTAAAGGGCGTAAACTGTATGTTCCCTGTCACATTCAGAACTGACGCTACAGGGGTACCTAGAGAGTCACAGTTTGAAGCAAAGGGCCACTGACCAAGCTGCTTTTGGGAGTGAGAATGAGTTGACTGGCTAACATGGGCAACTGGCCCAGTGGCCACCAGAGCTCTTGGTTTGAAGTGTGCCGGTTTGATTGTGGTAATTTGATTAATTGCTTTATTATTATTAATTTGTTTGGGAGTATGCACCGGCTTAGCACAAAATCAACAAAATCTGCATTTAATGAAATGACCACAAAATCATTTATGCACGACCTATGGTAGTATCGGGTAGTATTTCAGGAGAGGGGAACTGGTGGCTGTCTGGGGTTCTATAGGCCAAATCTAATTAAAATGCCATGTGGATTCTACTATGTGCACTGCATCTGATGGATACTTGTGTACACTAATTCACATAGAGCGGGAAGAACAGGTGATTCAATAAGGGCCCTCTGCTCATTTTTATTGTTGTTGTTTGTATAGTGAGGTTATTAAAATGTCTGGTGAAAATCAGACAAAAAGGAGCCCCACCGTACGGAGGAGGTGAAACTTCTAAGAAACTTTGTCTTAAGCAACAAATGTGGTGAGAAATAATTACCAAGAATGGCAGATCTTCACTCTGTTGGTCAACTAAAAAAAAGCTTGCTGTTAAAGGTACCTGAGGTGCATGTGTTAAGTACAGAGCTTAATCAGGAGGTAGTTAGCCTAGCTTAGCATAAAGACTGGAAACAGGGGGAAACAGCTAGCCTGGCCATAGTTCAAAAAGTCATCTATTAACACCTTTAAAGCTCACACAGTTGCCATTTTGTCAATTTAGTCCAAACTTAAACACAAAAAATGACATGTTGTGATTTTAGAGGGAGTTATGTGCTGGAACTATTTTATGGCAAACACCAGTTGGGCACCATTAACTCTGCAGAGCTTACCGGAGTCTTGGGCTGCGGTCGAAAAGTCCTTTTTGCTGAGGAAGGTTCCTAACTGAGTGAAATGACCCGGAAGTATCGAAGTGGCCGCCATGATGAGAGCTGTTTGAAATGTCTAAATGCAGGAAAGGAGCTTCAATGCTTCCTTTCTTAACTCCTATAGTATAGGAAACACTGGACCATCCTTTAGGGAAGGAAAGAAGACAAAGCTGCCCCACAATTCCTTGCGGCGGCAACATTTAAAGTGAGGCACCATTCGTCCGTCCATGAAAACAAACGATGTGTTTATCTTTCACAGGTTTAACAGTTATTTTCATACAGTCATAAACTAATGGGATTCATGTTGATGAATGTGAATAGACAGTGACAACCATTTATATTTATTTACCTCTAACATGTAACAAATAAGTAACAAAAAGAAAAAGAAAAGAAAATGAACAGTAAATACAGCAAACACACTCTCATTCTCAAAAACAAGAAGCATCAGTAAAAAAATTATAGATTATTAAATGCTAAATGTTAAAAAGCATAATATAACCAAATCTGAATCTGCACTATTGCGAAAAAGGAAATATTGATATTGAACAGTTTCATTGATTTTGCACATGAGTGAATTGCTGGTTCTTCCTGGAACGTGTTGATTGTTCAGAGTGACAGCAGCAGGGAGGAGGAGCTCCGCCTCCTCTCCTTCACACACCACCAGTGAAGTAGCCTCTCACAAGAGAAGCTCTTTATACAGCCTGCATGAACAGAATCAGATTGTTCATGGGGTCATGGTTTAGTGGTGCTTCTTGAACTCCTCCTTCATTGTAGTTTCGCCATGGCACGACATCCGCCCCGTTGCATCATAATTAGAGTTTAGTGAAAGTGGAGTTGGATTCCCTGAACACCGCGGTTGTCTTTTCCTAACTCCTCATGAATTCTCCTTCACATCTTTCCTTGACCCCGTGACGTTTCCCACCGAGAGACGTCATCTTTGGACTTGTTATCACAGTGAAGTTGCCAGTTTATGTACCAGCGTGCCCGTACAGAGAGCAAAACCCAAACCTGTGCTCAACAATCGCACACACGTGCAGGGATTATGAACTGTTGCTTGTTGTTTTTTTATCTCTGTTTTACATAACATGAAATAAAAGAGATACATCATGTCAATGAGTGAGCTTTAGATCGGTTGGTAGGTGTGTTTTACAAAAAAAGAGCCAGGCTAGCTGTTTCCCCCTGGTTCCAAACTTTATGCTAAGCTAAGCTAACCACATCCTGACTGCAGCTAACACACATACATGGGATTTGTTTCAATCGTCTCATCTCACTCAAAACAGGAAAATGCAAATATTTTCCAAAATGTGGAACTAAACTCATTCGTGGTGTTCAGGATATTTGTGCAAATTAAGTTAAAAGATTCCTTTGAGTCCCACTTATGTACACCCTTTATGTATTTAGAGGCATTTCCGCAGGTCTAATAAAGAATAGAATTTAAAAGCAAATTATTTCTATTATAATTATTATTTCTCATGGGTTCATGGTACAGTATGTATTCCTGTCCCATGACGCCCTGTGTGCAGTTTCAGACGTTTTTACCCAAAATCAATTGATTGATTTAGAATTGTGGGGATTGTTTGTCACATTTAAAAGACTGAGCAACAATACTGCTATCCATATTGTTTGAATAACCCCTGTTTTGAATAATGTATCTGAGGACCGGAATTATGAAAACAGAATTAATGTGTCACCATCAAAGACACTCTGAGGAACAAGTCAAAGAGAATAAATGAAGACAAATGTCTTCGACACAAATGTCTGCTGAACCTGTCTGCTACCTGCAGCGACTTTCACCGCAGGAGGAGAACTCGACCTCTGTACGTGTCAGCGCCATGCTACAGCCTCAGCATCCACCAGAGTCCTACAGTGTGTATCTGTGGCCTCTGAGGGGCTCAGGAGGTGCGAGGCGAGGAGCCGGAGGGTAGAGCCCCTCTGGCTGTCACTCCGTCACAGCAGCTGTCGATAAGGAGTCGATACACAGCGAGCCTGTATGTCTAAACACTGAGGCCGGGATCGATGCGTCAATGCACTTCCCATAAAACTCTGCGATTTATCAAGCCGCCGACAGCTCGGACTATAAAGCTGTCAAATAGATCTGTAGGTTCACGCCCACTCAGATGCAGCATCGCAGCACGCGGGCCAGGAGGGTTCAGAGACACACACACACACACACACACACACACACACACACACACACACACACACACACACACACACACACACACACACACACACACACTCACACACAGGCAGTGATGGGCTTGTGTCTCCATGCAGGTAACTCTATCAGTTGGATGGGGAGCCCCGGCTCCCTGCCTGCAGACATCGCCCCCCCTCCGGCTCCCAGACCCTCCCCGCTGGTTCACGAGGACGAGCTGCTGAGCAACAACCACCTGCCTGAGCACAACAACATCGTGAGTACCACCTCAGCTCATCGCACACGTCGCCTTCGCATTTCAAATGACCTTTTGTCCCAAGGCCTCTTCTATTATCTTTGGTTTGAGCTCATCTTGTCACTGTCACGCAGCGCGTTGTTTATTTATTGCATTTGTTTTATCTCTATTGCTCTCCTTTCTTTATCAGTTGTATTACTTTACTGTTACCATTCACTTTTGGTTTGTGACAACGCAAGAGTTGGTCTCAACAGATTCAACAGATGGTCATATAGTTGCCACATCTTTCCAATTTCAAAATGTGTTCATACAAAAAAATTCACCACATGTCCTTCATTTTACCAATTTTTGCAGCTTATATTGTTAAAAAAATAAATAAAAATTCAGAGCTAAAAGGGACGTTTATATGTCTTTAGCAGTCCAAATAACAAAGATATTACTTTTGTCAGTGATGTATTACAAAGAAAAGCAGATCCTCAAATTCTTTGCTTGGAAATTGTCTGAAACGATTAATTGATTGTCAAAAACAAAAACAACAGCAACACAAAAGCAATTTGCGGAGAAATGCAGTCAAATACAATAAAGAATCCATATAATGACTTTTTTTGTGGAGTTCTAACAACGTGAGTCATGAATTAAAAAAAACAAAATTACCTCTATTAAGGGTTCCCTGTGGGGTTTTTGACCTCTAGTAGCCCTGTGGAGCTGTTTAAAAAAAAAAATCAAATTGTTTTGTCTGCTCACACAGTTGACGTGGCAGGCACTGCCCAATGGCCTCACATTATCTCCCTGATGTAAAAGCGGCGGTAACACGGCAACGTATGCTGCAATGCAGCAAAGGCAGTGAAGAAGAACACTGAAAGCGAGTCAGCGTGGATGCAAACGACGCAGGATTCAAGATACAAATCTGCTTTGCAAATGTTGTTTTACGTGAAAAGGAAACGCATTCAACACATCTGTTAGAGCTCGAGGACACACCCCGTGTGTTTTGGTGAGCAACATTCAATGTAAACGGAACTTTTGTTTGTTGAGGAGAAAACTCCTCAGGGCACCTTTAAGTGCGTCAAGGTGCAATACATTTGAGTGTACATACAGAATCTAATAGAACGATTGGTTCACCTTTTCATAGATTTCTTTTAAAGACCTCGGAGACGCATTACTGTCTCGTAAAATGATTGACATGAAGATTGCAGTGTCTTAATGTTAATGCACAGCTCCAATGGAACGCCACTGGAAGGCTTTTACTGTGGAGCAGCATGCAGCAGGAAGTGCTGAGGATATTAGTCAGCACTAATAGCAGATTAACATGGTGCGGGTGTGTAACCCAGAATGGAAGCCACTGTTGTACAGTACACGAGGTAGAGCACTAATGCAGATGTTCCACGCAGGCTTAGTTACTAATATCTATACAGACACGTTTTCTTCTTCAACGATGCATTCGGTATTAGTTGTGATGGATCAGATCAGGCTTTCATTGACAGTCGTCGTCCTCATGAGAAGATCAAACCTCTCTTCAGCGGTGGTAGGAACACAATAGTGGTTCAGCATTAGATTTGTAGATCAAAGGAGCCGCTCTGGGGCATGGAGTTATCAAAGCACTTTGGCAAGCCTTCAAAAGATTGTACAGAGGGCGTACGATCCGACAGGAGCAGGCTTTTCTGGGACCGCTGCGGTCCGGGCGATGGGAAGGGCCTCGCAGATACAGTTTGAGTTATTCAGAACTCAAACAAGATGTAAGATATTCACCTGCAAACCTGGAGAATGCCTGATATAAAAGTATAAAAACGGTATGCCATCTTAACCTGAACCACAGAAGAATAAGCAGATGGGGATCTTATTACAGTCTCTTATCGTTTTCAGGACCATGGCGGACGAGGACCTGTTTTGGTCCGCTGCAAAACAATGTTTTTAATGTATTAAATATTCAACAAGCCTGCGCGACGAGGGAAAGCATTAGCGTGAAAGCTGTGTGCTCTTGGATACCCATACGTCATCAGCGGAGCCTTGCGATTGGCTCACTCGCTCCACGTGAGGGCGCCTGTCGTTAGACGGCCATAACCCTTATATGATGAGCAACGTCACTGCTTCCATTCACAGCAAAGACGGACCTATTGAGGTCCTGAGAGCCAAAGCTAATAAATAACTTATTTCTCACCATTTATTGATGGTGACAATCAAGCATTGACTTACATAATTACTTATTTATTCATTTATCTAAGCATTTAATAAGTTGTTTATTTAAAAAATGTAGTTTTGGCTCTTACAAATCTTACTTGCGTTTGGAAATTGGCAGTACAGACTTCCCTGGGTATCGATCAGAAATCATAATGAGAGCGATGGTTAGCGACTGAATCAGAAGGAAAACCCAAAGATTCCTTCAGCACCCGCACACTACCATTGTGTCTCCTGAATGTCATTTCATACAATTCAGTGGGCTTTACATAAACAAAAGCCAAAACAAAACATCCATATACTATAAGATATGATTAAAAGAAAGATGTAAAAAAAGAAAAATACATAAAATAATAATAAAATAGTATAATAACAGCATATAGCACAAAATATATAAAATAGTGATTTAATCAAAAGCGATTTTGAAAGAAAATACAAAGTACATAAAAAAAAATACTTTAAACTTTCTGGAAGTAGCCTTATTTTATGTGTTTATCTTATTGGAACACCAAATGGAGAACCAGTTGAGCTTAGCCGTAAGCTCAAGACGTCCCTGATGTAAGAAGACTGGTGGGTACATTTACAGACAGTAAGGTGACCATGTACTCATCATCTTCTTGTGTGAGGTGAAAATGGTTCTCCACCCCCCTGGCCTGTTGCTCATTCCCTTCTTGACATATTAAAAGCATCCATTCAAAAGAAGTGTTCCTTTTCTGATCAGGGTTTTGTTAACGGAGGCTGCTGTGTCCGGTTTTTCACCTCAGATTGGTTTCAGTTCGCTTTTGTTTCTCCTTATTCCCACGATGATGTCAAAAGGTGTTAGCCATAAAAGGTTGAAGGTGAAAGGGATTATACAACAGAAAAATGTAATTTAAAAGATGGAACCGTTTCAAAAGTTTGTGTTCCCTTTGACCATTTCTATGATTTTCTGAAGAACACAAACTTTTTAAGAACTGGTCAAGTTGTGACAAAACGCTCCTCAGAAGTGAGGTGAGATCATCCACTGGGCCTTAAAGTGGAACTCAGACTGCACCGTGTTGAGATGAGTTAACAGGCACGCCCGGCAACCTGAAAACCTACGGACGTTGTTGGTTTTTTTTACACATTAATAGCATTATTATTTAATTTTTTTTATCATCCGTGCGATAGTCTGGCGTCCTGTCCAGGGTGTACTTTGCCTTCGCCCCAATGTAAGCTGGGATCGGCTCCAGCCCCCCCGCCCCCCGCGACCCTGAACAGGATAAGCGGTTAAAGATAATGACTGGATGGAATATCATTTTCAGATTGAGCCAGTTTAAGTGTGAAAATGTTCCAATCGGAAACAAGTGATCCCTCAATTCATGCACATTTTTCTGCTATTCGGTGTTCAGCCAGGTGGGCGGTGAGGGGGTTCAGGGTCACACCTCAGTCACACCTCAACTACAACCAAGCAGACGCTCAAGCCGTCCCAAATGCGTCCTCTCCCGACCAATCGGGCTCCACACGGTCCGTTGCACGCGGACGAGTCTTGGCCCGGACGTGTTTTGGATGCCGGTCCCGTTGGATCAGGTCTGAGTCGGCCAGCTCAGTAATGTGCCGACGGCAGCAGACGAGCTGAAATGTGCTGCGAACACATATGTGTTCTCCAGAGCTCCAGCTCCTGGCTGCCCTCGGCCCAGCGCTGACCGCTAAACGCCGTCCAATCCAATCGTGGGCGCTGGCTACTGTAACCTTGGCCGGCCCACAATCTGCCGTGGCTGTGGCTCCCAGCATGCCTCGCTGCCAGAGATAATCTGGGCCGCCAGACAGGAGGGGATTCCAACTCTCTCTCTCTCTTCCTCAGTTGCCCTCCTCCGCTCTCTCTCTCTCTCTCTCTCTCTCTCCCTCCCTCTCTGTGTCCGTCTGTGTCTCTCTCCCAGTGAGCGGATTAGATGAGGTGCTGGTTGGAAGCAGTGCATCAGTCAGGCTTCATTAGTATGAATTTATTCATGCCCATATGTACCCCCCCCCCTCCCCCCCTTCGCTTTCTACCCCAAATCCCCCATTTCCCTTCTTCTCTCCTCTCCTTAGTTCCTCCAATCCTACCATGTCTTCTTCTCCTCATTCATTCTTTTCTCTCTGTTTTCAGTTCATTCAGTCCCCCCCCCCATTCCCCACCCCCCTTCCCCCTCCGTCCATACCTGCTGCATATCTCCTCAGCCGTCCATCACTCAGCGGCTCGTCTCGTCTCTCCGAGGAGCTTTAGCTTGTTTCTCTGTCGTGATTTTTTTTCCAGAATTTGTAAAGGCTTCACTTCAAAAAGCAGAGTATCCGCTCAGGCAGCGAAGAGAGAAAAAAATGTACATTTGGAAACACAGATGACTGGTCTTTGTTTTAAATGTTTCCATTTCTACAATGGAAATATATGTAGTGAGGTGGGATTCTAATGGGATTTTGAATACCAGTAGCCTGTTTATTTTCCCATTTGTAGAGATATTTGTTTTTCTGACACTGGGCTATCCAGCCAAAAAGAGAATGTATGGAAATTACATTATTTTTGAGCGTTAAAAAATGAATAGCCTTTTTCTGTATTTGTTTATTTGTTTTAGATCCAATCCCACATTCAGACTGTAATGTGTTCTGTGTGTCTTTACGCTAGAGATGCTCCGAAACCTGAACTTAAATATTAATCAATACAGAGTACCGATCCAAAACCGATGTATTAAAAAAAAATATATATATATATATATATATACATATATATAAAAATATATTTTTATAGCTATATATTACTAATCCTCATCATTGTTTATGGCCTGGCTCAGTTTAAACTCTTGTTTAAACATGAACAAATTGATAAAGAGAATAAATGCCATAAAACTTTCTTTTATCATCACAGTATCAAATATTGCCAAATTGCTTACATTTTGCTAATGCTATGCTCTCAGCTAGCACCTGCCCAAATGGGAATGCCCATGTGCAACTCTCAACAGAGATGAGGAAGAAGTGAGATGGCTCACTCCTTTGCTACGTACATCATGGATTTCGGCCACAGCAACACAGTTTTCTTCCGGAGCTGGTGATGGGAGGAGCTAACGAGTTCTGCCGCGTTTCTTTCTCTGAGAGAGTTGCACGTGTGCAGTAGCAATTGGGCAGAGCGAATGGATCGGGTAGCAAGTGACAGGTGTTGCTGTTCCTTTGTAGCGTAAATGAGCTGATTAGTGATATGATAACGTGCTATCAGATAGCATAGACTCACGTACTCGCCAGTCCAGCATCCATGGCTGCATCGGAGACATTGCCAATACTGGTATTGGTATTAGAACAACTCAAATTTACGCCTACATTAGCATGCATCTTTTAAACACAGATAAGATACTCCAGCCCGGTAATCAAATATGTTTTTGTCACTGCCCTCAGCTTTGGGTACCGATGCGCAAGCCATCTTTTAGCATCTGTAGACTTTTCAAGTAACTCCACTGTGAACCCATCCAACCCATTCTCACAGCAATGTGTCAAATAACACAGCTTGGTCAGCGGCAGTAAGCCTCTATGACGCTCTACCTACCCCTCTGTGGCATTGTGTAAAAATACGCTAGTTACATTCATAGCGTCTTTACAAAATAAACTTCTGTCTTCACAGGAAGTTAAGGCAACAAAACAACTTAATAATGTTTAAAAGAGCGACTCTGCCTCGAGAGACTTAAAGTCAACGTTGACTTATTGAAAGTTATGTGAGTATGTGAAGAAAGTACTTTACAAATGTACTAATTTGAACCCAAACCAAAATATTTTACTAAACCTAACCAAGTACATTGGTTGCCTATACCTAAGTGACCTCAAGGGGTCCTGACCAAGAGTCCACATGTGACGAGTTGGGAACGGGTTAGATATCCAAATGTCGGTTGAGGGCGGCTCTGGGACAGTAGAGAGAGTCGTCCTCCAATCGGAAGATCGGTGGTTCGATCCTGGTCCATGTCCATGTGTCCTCGGGCAAGACACTGAACCCCAAGTTGCTCCTCAAGGATGTGTCATTTGGATGAATGTGGTGTGAGTGCGATAGTCCTGATGCCCCTTCCATCAGTGTGCGAGTGGGTGAATGATGACATGTAGTATAAAACTCTTTGAGTGGTCGGAATACTAGAAAGACGCTATACAAATACAAGTCCATTTACCATAACAATACCAGGTCGCAATGGGGTCTACAACAAAATACAATAACAACTGTATTCTTATTACAGCAAAAGACAGCATGGAAAACCACTGAATACATGTTCCCTGGACATGTGCTGGTCCTGAAAAGAACCCAAGCCTGTCTTCTTCTTTCCAATTATCTTCAAAGAAATATTAATAATGTTCTTCAGGCTTTTTTCTGTCCCCCACAAGTGTGCTATAATAGCAGCAGATCAAAGAAAAGGTCACAAGACTCTAAGTACAAGAAGGAGACTAAGAATAACCGTGCAGGCTGGGGAAAAGTTTTTTGCTCTTACTGCTGGTCAGGCTTTCATTTGAAATGATTGTCAAACACACAATATAGTACATATCATATATATATATATATATATATATATATATATATATATTTCACTGCTAATGAACACAATTTATTTCACATCACTTTACAAAAAAGAGAAGAACCTAACCATCATCTGTTTCTGCGCCCTGAAGGGGAACAAGACAACTGCCTTGTTTACTCGTGCGACTGTCAGTCTGGATGATGAAAAGTTCAAAATGAGTCGAGAAAATGTCAGTTAAAAAAATCTGAACGCAATAAAACAAGTAGACATCAGATGCAGCGTTTCAATGAAATGATGGAGTGCTGTATTATTATCGTTGGAGGAACAACCTGCACACAATAAGCTAGCACGGGCCTGGGGCTCCAGATGTCGGTGCATATCATTGAGGCCGAACAGCTGGGCGTCCTCAACAGTCAGCACCCATAACACTGCAGTCAATCATATTTTATCAACAGCTCCAAAGTTTTAAATAGAGACGTATCTCGATCAAAGTGCTCGCACAGGGACACGCAAGATATATTCTGCATCGTGTTTGATAGCGAAACATGAATGTAATGACAAAACATTAAAAGTAATGTCAACCTTGATTTTACACTTCCATGAGATAAAAAACATGGCATCAGGTTTCTATTGGCAGACCTCTGTTCGGGCAGGTGTTTGGACAATAATCTGTATTCTCTATGTTTGTTTGCTTCTGAAAGCCAAATGTCGGACAAAAATGTTAATGTTAGCGATATCATTTGGGTTGCAACTATTGAAAACATTGATTCAATGACGTCGTAATGTTGAAAAATTAAAAATTCTACATTTTGAAAATGTGTTATTTCTAATATCTGCACATGACAGCACAAATGGTAAATGGACTGTACTTGTACAGCGCTTTTCTAGTCTACCGACCACTCAAAGCTCTTTAACACTACCTGTCATCATTCACCCATTCACACACTTGCCACCTGCCCATCAGGACTCTAACTAACATTCACACACACTCACAGGGAGACATTTTTAGAAAGACCCTTTGAAGAGTTTCTAATCCGCAGAGGCACATCATCTGTCTGAGTCTTCAAAATCATTGCTGAAAATTAATCTGTTTAATTAAGGTTTTGGTTATCACAAATTCAACTTGGTTAGGTTTTCGGGAAAGATCTTAGTTTGATGACCCACTAAAATTTGAACACCAGGGAACCCATGAAAAATCCCAAAGTTAAGCTGATAATTTTGTAATTATCTGTATTAGAAAGAAACATGTGGCGCACTAAAGAAAATGTTTGCATGTTCTTGTCAGTCACATTTTGCTGTTTCACAACGTCTGGCATGGATGCCAGCACCAGTATTAGTTCTGCAAACCATACAGTATATATGGATAAAATACACATCCACATGCACATTCTTATGTCCTTATTTATCCAACCGAAAAAGATCTCATGTTCATGTATGTTTGTTGAGGGGGCTTCTCTCATTTCGAGAGCTTTGTCAAAGAGCAGAGCCTTTTCCACCAAACGCTGCTCTGGATGGTCCATTATTTGATGCCGGTGTCCATGACTGAACGTCCTGCTTTCGCAGTGACTGTTGGCATGTAAATCAATTGGAAGAATCTAATATAAACATAATTCCAAAACGAACACAATGCCGAGGTCTACTGGGCTGTATAGAAATAACAGACCTTTTTTTAATAAAAGTTGTCTTTGTAATACAATTCCTATGACTATTACAATAATTTATCTCTCAACGATTTTGATATTAAATTTTAAAATGTAATTAAAAATGGCTTGACATCATACATCACTCACCACTTTTTTAGTATTAGTATTAAGTACTTAGGATGAATTGTTTGAATTTGTGCTTGTTCAATGCAGTGTCTATGAAATATGGTTTATGCCTTACATCACCTGTATTGTACTATATACTCTATCTTTATTTCTATTTTTAAAAGAAATTAAAGTCCATTTCAAATTGAAATGATTTATTACAAAGTATGTTTAATCAACTACAGTCTTAAAACACAATTTCAAATAATGAACAAATTAGGAATTACCAATTTCTAATCAATTTCCAATGTACCTCTTTTTTCTGTAGGGCTTAGCGTTAAATGTTTGAATTTAACATTCAAGTTCAAATTTAAAACTTGACATTCTGTTAAAAGTTATGTTATACATATTATGAATCACCAAACATATCCAAGTGCCTTGCACAAACTTCATCTTCACTATTTACCATTCGTAGTAGAGTGTATGAGAACAATTGCTTCAGTAGTAAGATGCCTGTAGCTGCTGCTTTTTTAGT
Organism: Ophiodon elongatus; assembly: GCA_016806645.1. Taxonomy (NCBI): domain Eukaryota; kingdom Metazoa; phylum Chordata; class Actinopteri; order Perciformes; family Hexagrammidae; genus Ophiodon; species Ophiodon elongatus. The sequence continues at coordinate 464,957 of JACSYO010000075.1, read as the reverse complement.
ATAAGCATTGTGAAATGTGAAAATATCTTAATTGAGAAAAGATTTCTACTATCTCTATCTTCTCGCTGTTAGGTGGTGGAGAGTGAGGAGGAGGAGGAACAGACACAGACAGCGGAGGTGATCGATGAAGGTGGCCAGTTTGATGTCATCCCACTGTACTCGGAGAGGGCCACCGTCTCCAACCTGGGCTCCCCCGGGACAGGTGGGGCCACATCCCTCACCGTACCTCCTAACGCCATCCTACTGCTCCTTCTGCTTCTATCTGCCTCCCTCAGCTGGGGGTAGTACAAAGGATACAGAGAAGATACACACACACACACACACACACACAAACACACACACGCTCACATATGATGGACCTGCCAACAATCCTGGACTGATTGCTGTAAAATTGTCAGAAACATAGTGGAGAAAATGGACTTCACATTTTGTCAGTAGCATCCTCTTGATTCCTCACTTTCTGTTCTTGCTTCGTTCCTTTGAAAATGGCACTTTGTTCAACGTGGTCTGACTGCAGCTGCAGTGGCGTATTAATATCCACGGAGCACGAAAAGGTCTAGTCGTGGTAGGTGTTCACATGCTGCCATCAGCCAGTGAGAAGCATGTAGCTGTTCCTGTCGAACATATCTAGTAATTAGTGTGGCTTGCTGGGTTGTTGGCACACAAATATTACGCAAGATGTGTTTGTAAGATAAATATATCAGCTTGTCATATCGTACAGACAATAACTGCAAGCAGCTGAGTAGAAACGACTGCATAGCTTGCACAGCTAATGTATAACCTGTTAGCAGGAAGCTACAAATGTACCATGATGAAAGTAGCAAGCTAGCTATGCTACATTTCCATTTATCAGGTGTGCCTTTAGCAGAGGAGCTAACTATCGTAGAATAATGTGCAAACACAGCACACAATGCACTTATCACATTACCGTAGCGCACTTTACCAGGCTAACGAGTTGTGTGCTAACACACGTAGCTGCAAGCGCGTTGCAAAACGAATGTTAGCAATTCAGCACACAAACACATCTACTACGATGTTGCATTCAATTTGCAACATCGTCATAGTTAACTTTTTATGTAGTTCATCAATTGATCTTGACTTATTTTAATGGAACAGCTCAGTTGAAATGATGAACATTCCCAAGCAGACGAGTTCTAAACTATATCAACTACTTGCGACATAATTTAATTGCTGGCGATGCAGAAACATACTCTAAACTCTTCCATTTGGTGTTAGCATGCTAAAGAACTGAGCTGGTTAAGTTGTTAAGGATACATTGTATCGACAAACATCACCTTTATGACAGCCTATATACTGTTTTTTATTCATAGCTTCTCCAAACTCCAATAATAGCTACTTTTTTTTTATCAGGAACACAGTCAGAGTGATGAACACCCAACAACCAAAAGTCTGCTAACTAGTTATCATTGCCAGCTACCTAAAAATTGCTGCATCCACACTCCAAACGTCTTCGGTTGGCCTCTGGCCCATCTGAATTTTATGGTCATTTTCATTTAAAAATGGATGGTACATTTTTTTTTTGTTGAGTCGAATCAGACGATGGCCAGAAAACCGGAGAAACAGAGGATCTGAGTGGGAGCGCAGCAAAGTAGCTGCTTGGATGTGAACACCCCACACATAAAGAAACGCCAGACGGCTGCAGTCGGACCTCGTTGATGTTATTTATTATTTTGTTTGAACTCATTGACGGATGATGATTTGTCCCACCGGTTGTGACTTACCTGTCCACGGGTCACCCTAACAATGACTGGTGGGGGAGGGAGGGGGCTGATATATGATGCTTCAGTCTGACTTTATCACGGTGACGGATGGAGGGAGCCTCCTCCCCCTCGCCGCCGTCCCTCGTCCACAGCTGCGGCGAATGACAAATTACACACTTGTCTCTCATTGTTCAAAGAACATCCAGTGCCATGTGTGTGACGTGTGTGTTTGTGCGTGCAGAGAGATCGCAGAGGAAATTGGGTGAGGCTTTTTGTCATAATTTGAGTTTTGCACTTCGTCGTTCCCACCCACGTCAGCAGGGCCACGCATACAGTCCAACACACACACATGGCCCGCCATGTATTGAGCCGATGCAGCTCTTTCTTGCTTTATTGCTCTATCCGCGTCCCAATCTCCCCTCCCTGGTGACTCAGGACCGGGACCCGGGCTGCCACAGGCACCGATATGAATAAAGCCGTCATAATAAAAACAATACACCAGAAACAATATGATCTCTAAAACGGCAGAACAAATCAAATAGCTCCCCGGCAGGCGGAAAAACACGCGCCATACTTCTGACACCGACACAACGTCAGAATGAAGAGAGTGAGAGGAAGGAGTGGAGGAGAGAGAGATTTATGGAGGAGAAATTAGAAAAAGAAAATAAGGCCAAGTCCCCGTGTGGTCTTTGTGCGTTTGATGTTTTACTTGCTTTTAGTTGGGAGGCTGGTAATCAGTCCCTGACAACATCTCTTTATCATCTGACAGGCTCCTGGAGGGAGTAGTGTGTGTGTGTGTGTGTGTGTGTGTGTGTGAGAGAGAGAGTGTGAGAGAGAGAGTGTGTGTGAGTGTGTGTATCAGGCAATGATAGAAATAGTGCGCTATAGCGAGAACAGAAAAGACCCTGGAGCACAAACATAGCAGAGAGAATCGCCGGCTCTTGATTTTCTATGTCTTATAAATCTTTTGCTGACACTATTTCTTTTTCTTTTTCATTTTTTTTCCTATTTCTTGGAACGTGTAAAATCAAATTCCGTCTGCAGGGGTGCTAGCGGAGGTGGAGAGCAAGGCGGCAGAGGAGGGGGGGGGAGATGAGAGGAAAGGGGATTGGAAAGAAAGCAAGTGAAGAAAGTGAGGAGAGGAGGGCAAGCAAGGAGATGAGAGGAGACAAAAGGAGGGAACAGATAGGAGGAAGAAGAAGAAAAAGGGAGAGGAAGCATAAAGGACAAGAAAATAGACCAATAAGAAAGCAACAAGAGAAAAGGATAAAAGTGGAGGAAGAAAAAGTGGACAGGAAACTGAAGAGAGGAAGAGACGAAACAGTAGAGGAAGGAAAGTAGGAGAGGAGAAGGATACTTTAGAAAGCAGCAAGGAAGAAAAGAGAGGAATGAAGGAAAGGAAACAGGAAGGAGGGAGGAGAGGGGGGAAAGCAGAGACAGAAGGGACGCAGACACAAAGATGGGACAGAGGAAACAGAAATTAAAAAAGGAGAACGAGAGAAGGAAGGGTGAGGAAAGAGGAGGTTTGTGCTTTTGTGGAGCCAGAGAGGAAACAAACTGCGGAGGGAATGAAAGGATGCAGGGAGAGATGGAGAAAGAGAGGGGGTGACAGGTCTGCAGTGTACTCTGACCTCTCTTTCTCTCTGCTGAGAAACACACACACACATAAGCACACGCTCACACATAACATCCAACACCCCCCTCGGATAAAAGCGCCTGTCCATCAAGTGAAACAGCGATAAGAGCCGGAGTGAAGCTCACCTGAGATACTTCTTTAAACAGTCGGCAGGCCGAACAGTAAATACTCCGACGGCAATCAGGCAGCGCCCTCCGACAGAAGCCTCTGATTACAGTGAGACATTCGTTCATAGCAGCGTCTGCAAATGTCTCCGGTAAATGTTTTCATCCAGGTTTCATCAGAGAGCTCATGCAACACGTTGTGCACCTGAAAACTGAAAACAGGAAGTCATGTTGCGTCAACTTCAACCCTGAAGGAATGTTTAGAGGATGAAGTGGAATTCTTTGTTTTCTTCCTGACAATCAACAAGTCACATGTGGAGACCCAAACCACCACCGAAGGCCTTTCTCCTCTCCCAGTTTGAACGTCCTCGATTCCTTTCCTCGCCTCTGGTCCTCGCGTCTTAGTCCCGCCCACGGGGTGGGGGGGATGCGAGCGGAGGAGGCGAGGAAGGGACAGAAGGGAGGGAGAGAAGTCGAGGCGGTTAACAGACGAGGCGTCCTTGCTCTGCAGCCGTCATTTTAAAGCCACGTCAGCTGTCCACCGCTTTGTTCTGCCGCCGCGTTTCATGATCTCTGTCGGATGAGCACAACAGCGATCCTGACAACTTACATGTTGAGTGTTTAGGGAATTCCCAATGTGGCATAATGTGACAAGAATGTCATTTTTATTTAACACACACACACACACACAGTGCTGAATTCAAGAGAATTTAGTTATTGATGTCATAATTTGCCGTGAGCAGCTGTTTACGCTTGTAAACATGAAGTCATGATTAAAGCAGTTGACCACAGATGATTGCCCTTTTTTCTCAGCCCCACCAGGATTGATTGTTATGACTATGATTATGGTGGTCTAAAATTTACAATTGTTTTTTTCCCAATGAATTGCTGTATTGTTAGAAATTTGAAATCTGCAAGAGAGAAAACAAAATGTAATCATACGATAAGCTCAAGACTTTGTTTTTGGAAATGTTCTGGTTTTTCTATTCATAGTCCGTTTGTAGTCAGAGTAGTATTGACCAATCATGTCTGAGTGGGCTTTGCTTGCATGCAGGTAAACAGTCTGTGTGGAGAGCAAAAAAAGTGCAACCTCAGAACCCATCATCCATCCTCTGACTGCGATCTAGCTGTTTATTCATTTCAATAAACAGATATCTGCAGGGGAATGAATCGTTCTCTCAACTCCAACTCCATGGAAAACTCCGTTAGAAGAGGCTGAACTGGCGCAGCCTGTTGGAGGTCGCACGCAGCCTGAGAGTGAGCTCTATTTGATGTCGGATCACACCAGTGAGTCTAAACAGGGTTATGACAACTGGGAAAGAGCAGTGATCTGGGCTCAGGACGAGTCACACATGACGCTTTGATGCTCCGGGGCACGTGAAACCAGTCGGCTAGCCTTATTGGCTGACTGAACCGCTTTTGAGGTGGATCCCAGTGCCTTGCTCGAGGGGCAGGACCAGTCTGATTACACTGGAATGCGTCTACAGAGCGCTCAGCGAGGGAGATTCTCTTAAATGTGACAAAAGTGAGCGTACGGCAGGCGTAGTGAATGAGCTCCAAAGGGGATGAGCCGTTTCCTCTGACCTCGGAATCACTCCCCCCGTCCATCTTCCCCTGCATTACACAGAAGTAGATAGCCTGGTCCCCCCCACCCCTCCTTCCCTCCCCCTCCAATAGTGGGGGTTAATTGAGATCAGAAGGGGAGGGCGGGCGTCTGATTGGCGTGGCCGGAGCGCCGGCCTTTTACCCGGGAGCCGTTGTTCGTTTTAATTGTTGTCTCTTGCTGTTTGTCGTCAGGCCGACACCCGGTGGCAGGACAACAAGAGGGATGGACAGAGGGAGAAAGAGAGACAGTGGAGGGAGGGGGGAGGGAGGGAGTGGACACCGGTGATTTACATTAATATGTACTGAAATAAACAAGCAGAGAAGCCATGCGTTAAATCAACTCAGAGAGAGAGAGAGAGAGAGAGAAAGAGAGAGAGAGAAAGAGAGAGAGAGAAAGAGAGAGAGAGAGAAAGAAAGAAAGCCTCCAGGGTGACAGAGGGATAGAGAAGGAGGATGTGTGTGCGTGTTTGTGTGTGCTTGGAAAGAAGCGTTGGTTTTATTGTTCTATTAGCGTGCCGTGGATTTACGCGCACGAAAAACGCACAAAAAGCACACTCGCACACTCTCTCACACACACACACACACACACACACACACCATGTCAGATTTGAGCATCTAGTGTGTCTGCTTTCTCTCTCCCCCAGTATTTTAGTATTCTAATCCATCAGTGGCCTGACATGGGGATGCTGTCTCTCTCTCTCTCTCTCTCTCTCTCTCTCTCTCTCTCTCCGGCGACATCTCTCTCCATGCTACTGCGCGTACACGGCATCCAAACGGGAGATAAAGGCAGAGCAAAGGGAGGGGGGGGGGGAGAAAACAAACTCCACAGCGGGGAGAGCTTTATCCAGAGAGAGATAAAGCGTGCAGGAATAAAGGAGAGATACAGAAGAAGTTGAGGAGAAGGAAAGAGGGGTTGGGAGGTAAAATTGAGGAAAGAAGCAGAAGGAGGAGGGGGGTGCAAGTGGGAAAAGCAAGGCAAGGAGAGGGAAATGAAGGCAGAGAGAAGAGGAGGATGAGGGGTTGGTGGCGGCGAGGGAGCAAGAGATAGAAACGGAGAGAGAGAGAGGTGTGTGTGTGTGTGTGTGTGTGTGTGTGTGTGTGTGTGTGTGTGTGTGTGTTGCAGTGTGTCGTGGCTGAAGCCTGAACCTCCCTGCTCCATTTCACACTCTGTAGGTCCTGACGCATCAGCGCACATACACAAACACACACACACAGACACACACACACACACACACACACACACACACAAACACACACACACACACACACACACACACACACACATTCGCCGCCATTTCTCAGTCATGCACGCAGATAAACATAGATGCACAAACACAGTCACAGTCGCTAAATATGAAATTCCTGCAGCTCTTGCCCTCGACTCTCTCTCTCCCTGCTCTCAGTCTGGTACTGTGGGTTCAGGAGATGTTAAAGAAAAAAGGCCCCTCTGAAACGTAGATGTAAATGCCTTTTTTTTTTTCTTTGGAAACGGCTCCGGTGATGTCGCACGGAGCATTTACCTCGATGCTTGATGATCTGTCAGAGACGCGCAGAGGTGAGTCAGGTTCGAGGAAGAGCTGATACAACAAAAAAGTTAATTACCCAATATGACAGGATGTACTGAGAGGAGACCGTGGGTGGGTGGGGGGTGAGGTGGGTGGAGGGGTGGGGGGGTGAGGTGGGTGAAGGGGGGACTTCTCACTAACCATGCAGATGTTTGTGTTGTATTTGCCTTCATCCCAATACAATCGAGGGAAACAGAAATTTGATTGAGTGTCTTTTGACTTTACATCAGAAATTGTTCCTGAAATTTACCTGGATGACAGATTTCAGAAAACATGAAGAAATAAATCAAGTCTTTTTTTTCATAACACAGTATTTTGCAATTGCGAAAATACAATTTTGGGATCCTATTTGTCCAAACTCTACACCCAGAAAACAAAATAAAAAAATATCTCTTGCAAAAGATAAAACGCTATTACTTTATTACTCCGTGTTCACTCTCAATACTCATCCACAATGACCTTAACTGAAGTTGACATGAGCATATCACAGCATTGTACCGTAAAGAAAATACAGTATATTGGAATTACAGTTATAATTGATTGTGGTATTTCACACTATCAGTTTTTGTGTCTTCATAATTGCAAATTGAAAGAAAATATTTTCAAAGTCAGATGTCATCGGCTAATAGTGACCCTGCTACCCCATTATTATTATTATTATGTATTTATTTATTTATTGATTATTGTATCTTATGTTAAGGAGCTGCTTAACATTTTAATCTATATGTGCACTTTTTTATTTTTCAGACGCATATAGACACAACAGGACAGTACATTCATGTTGGTGCACATGTTTAGCCCAGCTTAGCACAAAGACCGGAAGCAGGGGACAACTGCTAGCTTAACCTAACCAAAGTTGAAAAACACAATTCTGAATAACTACACAACGGACTCGTTGTCAAGCATATGGAACATAGACATTAGTATTTGAACTCTCACTTGACCAACAACAGGTGAGCAGCCTCTCAAATGAAGTGTCCAAAAAAGCAATTTTCCCCTTTGTGCTAAACTCGCCCAATCAGATCATTAACGCCTCTGGAACAGCATCTAGACTATCGTGGAGCATTCAGAGACTCCACTGAAAGCCATGCGAGACGGTGTAACTTTTGCTCAACAGTGGCCCCTTAAGCTACAACTAACATTCCCTGGATATTGGTGAATGCTAAAGCATAGCGTAACGTAACGCAAGTGACTCAGTTAGCTAACGTTAGCTAAGAGTGACAATGTTAGCTAACGTTAGCTAACATTGGCCACCATAAGTATAGGTGTAGTGCTGCCGGAGCGCACCGGAGTGACGTGCTGCCACTTATATTCATCAAAGTTCCCATAATCCAGTTGATATTTATATGCATTTTTCAATGCACTTGAAGGTCCAAGCATCACTGAAGTGTATTGCAAGGGAGCCAATCAAAACAAATGTAGCAGTCACAGAAGTCACATTCACCTCTAAGGTTTGTTTGTTTGATTCATTAGGTAACATGTAACTGAACTGCTAGTGGACGGTTGGCGGTCAGTATCTTCCTCTTGGTCCATGCCCAAATTTCAGCATTGAGCCTGCATTCATTTAGAATTAAACAGGAAATTAATCAGCGTGTACATGCAGAGTTAAATATGTTTTCAAACTTCAGTAATTAACTGAGAATTAAGAAAGGTGGTTTAAAGGTTTAAAAAACAAAATAGAACAGATATTTGTATTAACAAATTAATCAATTAATTATGTAAGCACGGTATGAAAACACGGTTTTGTGTGGCTACAACTTAACCAGGACTTTAAATGCCTTGATCTAAATGAAACATAATCCATGAAAAAGCAATTAAAAATGCAGACAAACCTACATAAAATTGTGTAATGAAAAGTCAACAATTGTCTTCTGAGAATTACTAGAAACAGAAACCAAATGTACGATTTGCATTCAGCAACAACAAATAAATAGCTCCAATCAAGCAGAAGCTTCTGATTCTCACACATCTTTAAAGCTGAATATAAAGCAGCACACTGAACAGTCACCTAAATTACAGACTGTAAAAGGACGCCGATATAAATTCAGTTCATATATGTTTTGTTTGTTACATATTTTTAAACAGTTCTTTCTTCTTTTCTCTGCCCCGACTTGTGTTGCCTTTTCTGGGGCCATTTGTTCTGAAATTGTCATGTTTATGCTGTGTTAGTGCCCCTCCGGCACATCATTGGTGCGCTCTGGTACTTAAACAAATAGCACTACACCCCTGACTACAAGTTACTGTTCATACCAGACCAAGTGAGGCTGTAGCAGCAAACACCCCTCAGTGTATTGAATTGAGCAATGGTGCATTTTATGTCTAATGAATTAGATTTTTCTCCCTGCGTGAGGAAGAATGTGTGGAATCGTCTTTCAAAAAGGACCACGGTCTCCCTTTCACTGAGTTATCAGCTCCATCTGACAAAACACATTCTGCAGTTGTGGCCAGAGAGGAACCTCTGTCATTTTGGAGGTAGACCACACTTCCTGGCCAAAATCTATTATGTCATATTTACCTTCTTGGTCAAAAAACTCTGATATCCCCCCCGTCCCATCAAAAAGCACAAACCGTCTCATTTCTTTTCAAAATCCAGTGTTCATTTTTTTACAGTCCGGCTTTGCATTTGGGTTAAACTGTGTCATACTGTGTGTAATAAGGGATTTGTGTGCAATGTCTTGTCGTTTGAAAGTCCATTATCAATGTTTTGAAGAATTACACCAATTTCCCAGAACCATGTGATCATGTTTGTCCTGTTGATTTGGTATTTAGTTGTATAACTGTCTCATTCTTGTACACTCTGTGACGGGATCATTTCTGTACAATTACATTTATAGTGGATGAATTGTTTGGAACTTCCTGGAGCTCACTCCAGGACCCCCCACACACACACACTCCAAACCCCCCCTCCAGGGATCCCCCTCATGGACCCCCTGGACTTCCTGGACTAATTGAGAACCGCTTTTTTCCCGCATCGAACTTGAAACGTCCGTTTCTGCAAAGTCTTTTTGTCTCCGGCTGAATGTTTAGTTTTTTTCCCAGCCGACACAGATGCACAAGATGTCCCCGTCGGCATGCGTTGCCATGGTTACCCTGGTCTCACCCCGGGTTGCTGCACCCTGGGTGATCCCGAAAAGGTAAATGGAGCTGAATAATCTTCGGAAGTTGGATTCTTTTCAAAGCGGCAACACCTGGCGAGTGGCGCGGCGGCCATTTTGATGCTTTTCTTTTCTCTCCCCCCTGATTGATTGAGCACCGCCCCCCTCCTCCCTCATCCCCCACCTCTTATCCCGGCAGGTGCCTGGCTGAATGGGACATCATCGTCGTGGAGATTGAGCCGATGACACACACACACACACACACACACACACACACACACACACACACACACACACACACACACACAGTCTCGGAAATGAGACTGTCTTTTTTTCGAGCGTCTCCACAGTCTGACTCGATGAAAAGTTGTCTCTCTGAAGGGGAGACGGCGGTGCAGATTGAGCTGTCACTTGAAGAGAACTCTGCTCTGCTCTTTTCATCCCTCTGTGTGAAAATGGACGGATCTCTCTCTCTCTTCGCTTTCATTCTGTCAACGTAAACCTTCCTTTGGGTTACTCCGGACTAAAGCCCGGGAGACAAGCGGCCGCAGGTGGAGATAAATGTACTGCATTTAAGAACACGTGTGTGTTCTTAAATGCAGTACATTTATCTCCACCTCCTCCACACACACACACACACACACACACACACACACACACACACACACACACACACACACACACACACACACACTTCCTGTCTAAAGCATGTCCGTGTATACAGTGCCAGAGTGAGGGAGTCACATCACCACCGGGCTTCCCCCCACTCATCTCCGTTTTAGTGTGTGATCCATCCTCATGCTCCTTTGGTCCTGTGCTTTCTGCCTGTTGGACTGTTGGTAAATCTTTGACCGTTTCTTCGGCACATGAACTCTAACCGGACTCTCTTGCGCACACAACAAAAAAAAAAAAAAAAAAGCAGAAAAAAAAGATTGAAGTAAACATCGACTCCAGTTGATAGAGATCAGTGGTTGATTGGTTTCAAACTGTGTTGGTAAAATAAGCTGTTGTATCTCTTGGGGGGCATATATGCGGCCCCGCATTACATATTTCTATTTCCGATCATACGTTGACATTTTGCCCCGCTGAACGTGCCCCAGAGGGGATATGAAACACTCCATGCCTCTGCTGTGTTCACCTGTGAATAATAAAATAAATGTACGAGCTGACATTTCCTTACCTTGACTTCCAGTGTGTCTGTTCTTCTCTCATGTCTTCTTATAGATTTTTGCAGTGTCGATTTACGCAATAATTTTTTATTTTGTTTTTTTGCTCTATTGGCTACAATAAATGTGAGGTTAAAGTGTCACTTTTCGCTTTCATTGAGGCTCTTAGGTAGGAATTGTAGCTCTTTCGATACTATATTCTATACCTGCTCTTTCTAAAGAGTCATGCATACAGTGTTTTAAATACATTTCCAGCGTAGGTTTACTATGTTTTTAGGTTTACTTGGTTAGGCAAGGGCATCAAAGCTCTTGGTTAGGTTGAGGAAAAGATTGTGGTTTGGGTATGTTTGTTATGTAACTTACATGAGTGGCATTAGATACGTATGTAAGTTACATAACAAAACTGCAGCACTAAGTTACAATAAGTAAGCAATTGGATTCACACAGGACATGAAGAGCGGTTACTTCAAATAACACAAAAAATTCATATTGATGACTTTATTTCCAAATGTTGCATGTTCTATCAGATATTCTGAATATATCAGCTCGGTGTCATTGCCCGGGGTTCATATATCAATGTTCTGTCACAGCCCCATGGGTTCTGATAAAGACGCACGAGGCACCATTCAGTATCTATATGAGACGCACCAGGCTTTCAAGTAATTCCACTGTAAACCCATCCGTGTCAGTATTAACTGCTCCTTCTTATTTTAACCCAAACCACAATCTTTTACTAAACCTAACCCAGTAGTTTGGTTGCTCCTGGTTCCTGACCAAGTGTTCCTATGTGATGAGTTGGGAATGAGAACAGGTTGGATATAAACTGTATTTCTTGCTGTATATGGCACCTTTACATATTAGAGACTTATTGTGTGGGTTTAAAAGTGAAACACTGCTATAGCATTGGAGTCTTATTTACTTCTGCCTACTTTCCCACATTAGTCGGTACAAAAACAATACAACTGAATATACAGCTATAATAATGATCCTTAACATACAGAGCGAACATTAGAAGTTTCTTCACTGACATCAGTTCATCTGAGCACCAGTTTAGCTCAGGAAATCTAGACTTAAGGCAACCATATGACGACATGCAGAGGAACCTGCCGATGGCTATGGACCATAAACTGCATTCACTGACCACAAAGGTTCTGTGTTTATCTTAGTTGATCCAACTATTATGTCCGCTCAAATTTGGGGATTATGTTTAAAAATGTCTGCAATTCCTACATAGTCACTGTTTTATTTCATTGGGAATGTTGGAGAACAGAGCCAACACAACAAGAATCGTCTAACTGATCAAACACTTCTTTATTGCACGGTTGTTTTTTGCAAAACATATTACCTTTAATTTAGGCTTTATTTAATTTAAGTTTTGTACACATGGATCTCTTCTATTCTTGGTCTATGTTATATAACAAACAGTCCAACAGCTTCTGCTTTAATCTAGTTGCCTGGGTCAAGACCTTTGAATCTGCCTTCTCCACCAAGTTCGAGTCCAATGATTCATCTGTCATTGTGACATGACGTTTTTCGATTAAAAAGTAATCGACCAATAAGTGCATATCCTCATACAAGGTATGACATCTTTAAAATTTCCACTCTGCATGCATACAATCTTTTCAAAATAAACTTCCGTCTTCACAGGAAACAACTTAGTTGGGTTTAGGCAACAAAAGTACTTCTTCAGGTTTAGGAAAAGATCATGAAATACGTAGGTAAGTTTAGGCAACAAACCCACTCAGTTAGGTTTAAAAATAGATTGTGAAATACTTAGTCGGGTTTAGGCAACAAAACTCCTAAGATTTGTTTAGGCAAAGATTATAGTTTGGGTTGAAATAACCACGGAAGTTACGTGACAAATAAATCTACATTGACTTCTCATTTCACATGGGGAACAAATGGCGGTCTCCTGGCTGAAAGATCACTGTGTTGGACCCATCCACCTCCCCATCCGCCTGCACTGTGCTTTTGCGGCCTTTCCCCTTTCATTGTTACGTGGAATATATGCAAAAATATTTTGTGGGATATCTGTGAATTAAGAACCATTATTTTTCGTTGTTGTCTAGCTGTTGTGAAGCAATTGTCAAGAGCTGTCAGCAGTGCGCCGGAATTGAGGGGTAATATTAACAACAATGGAGAACGCAGCAGATAACATTTCTATCGAGACTTTTCTAAACTGATCAAAAGTACTGAACAGCACTCTGCTTTGATGCACTCTGCTACTTCTGTCGTACTGCTATGAGATGTAAAAGCTAGGTCTTTTTTTTACTTTCAATTTTAACTCGCTTGTTTCCATTCATGACATCATATTCAGGCCGATACGTTGGTCTCTAGTGATTGGTTGGCAAAAGTCAAACCCTCCCACCCCCCATGAAGTGGAGGCAAAGTCTGAAGATAGAAACAGTGTCACGAGTTGACAAGTCTGTCTGATATCAGGCAATCCATCTCGACAAGTGTTATATTGATGCATATAGATACTGAATATTTCTATTATATGTAACTGACCTACGTAACTTTACTATGTAACGTACAGTACATTGTAAAGTGCGTAGTCTATGTTACCAAACAAACACACCTTATTTTAAACCAAACAATTATGTTTAACTAAATCTAACCAAGCAATTTTGATGAGTTTTTCTTTGGCTCTGTCAATTCACAACACTAACCGTGTTAAAACTGTGACCATAATACAGAAGAAAATACTTTTCCCTCGACTCGTAATTGAGAGTTCAGTTTAGTTGAATGGGAATGTATTTTTTAGACGACAGGGCTTGTTGGTAGACATGACAGGACTGATTCAGCTGTCATTGACCAAATTAAGTCGGGCTGCTGTACTTTGTTGAGCATTGAATGGATGGTTTCATGTGAAAAGCTTGAATCTCCAAAACTAGAGTGATCTCATTGCTTTCACATCAGCTAAAGAAAGAGATGGTTCCTTTATTGTTGGAAAACTAGACTTCATCGGCGTTCTTTGTTTAGTGAAAAGCCCAAAAAATAGGAGATACAAGGATTTCAGTGGACAAAAGCAATGTATCACACCCGCTGGATGAGATTGACAGCCCCGCTAAATGTTGCTTTGAAGATGTGCATGTGGTGCATACAGATGGACGACAAAGGGTAAACATTCCTGTGCGTCTGAAAAAGTCTGCATTAATCAAGTCTCCAAACAGCAGAGTGATATTCCCACTCGCTGGGGAGGGCTTTTGCTCGAACATATGGCTATAGCAATAAGCATGCACATGCATAATGATACACACGTACGACATGCAGGGAGAGCTGTAATTTGAATCGACTTTACAGGCAAATTGATTTTCCTTCAGGCAGTAGTTTTAAGTACAGGACAGATTGCAGCACGCACAAATTGCCTGATACAGCAAGATCCAAGTCTCGGTAACAATACCTTCATTCCCACATTCAGCTCACTAAAAACTAAGAAAAACACTACTAAGCTCTTCTTACAATTCAAATGATGCAAATTATTTGCCCTGTGGATTCTATTTACTGCCCAAGAACCTCCATGTTAGTATTGGCCTGATATTGACGTGTTAACTCCTGTCTGCTCTCCATCTCGTCATCCTGCTTGCCATGGGAATTACTCCCGTCAAACTGTGACGAGAATGAGTCCACGGGTGTTTTTAATAGAGCCAGTCAGTGTGGGACTGATGAAAACACACTGATATCTAAAAACTCATTGGATGTTGGCACAAAGGAAAACAAACACACACACACACACACACACTGCAAAAACTGGTTGTTTTGCTCTACTTGCAAGGACCTGCCATTGATCGCATTACCTACTTTCATCCAGACGACATTCCCACGGGTTCGCTATCATTTAACCAAAGAAAGAATAACTATAATTGTTTCCCTTTTGGGCAGGCAAGGCACTAGGATGAAGTGATGATTGAGGGGGCTGTTAAAAATTCCAAGGTGGCTTTTTTTTTCTTCATAAAATAAAATAAATATATCTAACCATTCCATCCCCTCAAAAAGGCTAAATAACAACAACATAATTTCAATTCAATTCAATTCAATTCAATTCAATTTATTTTGTTTCGCCCAAAATCACAAATTACAAATTCTCCTCAGAGGGCTTTACAATCTGTACACACACGACATCCTCTGTCCCAGGACCTCTCATCGGTTCAGGAAAACCCCTTTTTCAGGAAAAACATGCCTTTTCATAAGGCAACGTATCCAACGGTACAACGGTTCGTCTTTTCAAAATAAACTTCCGTCTTCACAGGAAAGTCTGTTAGGTTTAGGCAAAAAAACGACTTGGTTAGGTTTAGGGATAGATCATCGATTGGGTTGAAATAACTACTGAAGTGGCGTCACTGAAGTATGCAAGTTAAGTGACAAAACATCAACATTGACTTCTCGTTTCACGCGGGGAACGAACAGCGGTCTCCTGGCTGAAAGATTGCTGGACCCATCCACCTCCTCTCCCACCCGGTGTGAGCTGTCTTTATACGTCCTCGTTCATGATTACGTGGATAACATCCCAGGAAGTTCTGCTAAGAATGCTGGATGAGACCAGACTGCATGAGTTTCAAAATCAAAGAAAAGAGTTCCTAATCAGAGCACTCACAAAAGAGAGCTAAATATTTTATTTTTTATTTTTTGAAGTTATGAAAGTTTGCTGTGACTTAGTGGTAGAGCAAGGTCGTCCTTCAAGCAAAGGATCGGCGGTTCGATCCCCGGCTCTGCTAGTCCATGTCAATGTGTCCTTTGGAAAGACACTTCTCCCCAAGTTGCTGTGCCTGCAGTGTGTATATGGGTATTAATGGCTAGTAAGGTGGCACCATGCATGGTAGCCCCTGTCATCAGTGTGTGAATGAGTGAATGATACATGAAGTGTTAAAGAGCTTTAAGTGGTCGCAAGACTAGAAAAGTGCTATACAGGTACTGTCTATTTACCATCTTCTGTTAAAATCTGCAGTGGGAGGCACATGGAAACAGCTGTTTGCATCTTGTCTGTCTGACGTGTTCCGTCTGTCCATCTATCAATATGTGGACAGCGCTGCTCCAATACACACACCCTTTTACTCTTTTATTGAGTCACTCACCTCTCCTCTCACTTCCGATCACTTCATTTCCTGCCTAAGTGTGTTTTCCCACATTTTGATTGTCTGCCCTGTCCTATTTTCCCTTCACCTGTCCTATTTTACCTTCACCTGTCCTATTTTACCTTCACCTGTCCCTGTGTTAGCAACGCACTCACCAGACCTCCCGCCCACCTGTCCCCTCTTCCCCAACCAGTCATTCACTATACAGTATATACCAGCCCAGTTCCGTTGCTGTTTTTGTCCGTTCGACGTCGTTGTCACGTGCTGTTCTGTTATGTTTTCCTGTCACATGACTCTTGACCACCTGCTGAATCTTCAATAAATCACATAAGTAATCTTTCTGGCTCCTCAACTCTCTGTCAAGACCCCTCGAGGCGCCAGGCCCTTTTCTTCTCGTAGGAGAGAACAGGGTTGTGTCATTTATAAAGCAAAACGTATGCTGTTTCAACGACCACAGCAAGTCATGTCTGTGGTGTGAATTACGTTCATCCACACAATGTGTTGCAATGCATGTAGTCCAGAGATACTGACCTCATCCTCTATTAATTCCCATTTGCTCCATTTAACAGCGGTTCCATTACGAGCCGAGCAACACAGTAACTAAACGTTCTGTCTCATCAAAAGGTAGTTCATTTGAAGTGCGATGGGATATTCTGCATAAGGACACTGGAGTCCAACTTGGTCAGAAGGCTCCGCTCTGCTCCGATAGGGTCCTGCTTTTACAGGGAAGGCAACGGGGTGATGTGATTGGTCATCGCCACACCAGCTGCTAATGTAGTCTGACTAATCCCATACTGTGCGAGAACTCTGCTGCAGATACGCTGTGCACCTCGGGCCACAAAAATTACCACAAATCACTCGCCACACCCGATGGTCTTGTGCTGTGCGCCATTGGTTCGCAGTGATATGCGCCTCAGGTGTTTGGAGGAGCAAAAATAAAATCTTTCATAAAGGGGGTTTTTGGTTGAATAACTATAGTGTTGTAGCAATTTGTGATGGAAAGTAGTAGAGTGAACATTTATTTGTACGTCATGGGTTATTAACTTAACTTTAAAGCCTAAAGTCCAGATGCCAGACAACCTTTTGGACATCAGGCTAATAAATTGTCATTGCATGGGTCTAAAACATGAACAGACCTCACAAAGATAGAAGTAACGAAACACACACACACACACACATACGCACAAAGCTCCCTGTGAGGTCCATTCCAAGGCCTATTAAATAATCAGACGGGTTCCTTCCCCACTGGCAAAAATCAGAACCAATCGGGATGCTCCTCAGCAAACCATTGCATGTGCCTGTTACGTGTGTGTATGTGTCAGAAAGAGATGGAAGGATTCTTTATATGTTGGCGTGCACGTACAATTACAGACGTCTGTGTTGTTTGACTGTGAGTGTGTGTGTATGTGCGTGCGAGTGTGTGTGTGTGTGTGCGTGTGTGTGTGTGCAAGTGTGTCTCCTGCAATTCAGCCTCTCAGGAGCAGCTCCAGAAGTAGCACTGTGAATTTTCAGCCTCTATGGCTCATCTCTCACCAATGACCCTGTTTGAATTCAGGCCTCAGCTTCTCTTTACCTCCAAATCCACCTCCATCCCTTTGATCTCATACCCCCCCCTCCCCTTCTCCCCCACTCTCACTGTACACTTTGAGACCCACTCTTTCACTCCATTCTGTCCTCCCTTATTTCTCTTCTCCCCCTTAGCATTTATCTTGAAGGTTGACCGAAAAACTGCAAATACCTTCTATTCATGTATGTAAAATAACAGGGTGCTTGAAATGACAATCTTGACAATTGACCCTTCACTAAACCCTGCCCCCTGCTGCTACGCTGTTAGAGGAGCCCACACTGTCACTAACTGCCATCCCTGAATAAATATTATTACTTACTTAACGAAAAAGCTATTTCCAGAGAGAAGCAGCCAGAATGATCTACAATATGCCTTGGAAGTACATATCCAGGATGTCAACTGATTCAGCAGTGAAAACAGGTAAAAAAGATAAAGATAGACGCTAGAGCCTACAGAACCAAAACAACACCTGGCGATTGAGATAGAACACAATGTTCCTGTAAAGCTGGGTAGGTGTTTATTCATTGTTACAACCATTAAAAAGATAAAGCAGAGTATACAATTAGTGTACCCTCAGCAGTGGAGCAAGTGTAAGAAGTGCTAACGCTAGTTAATGATGTACTACCGTACTCCACAGGTTTTTACGTAGAAACGTAACATTTTAGAAACGTATATCTCCTTTCAACCTCAAAAAAGTATCATTATTAAACTTTCAACCATGACTCGCTCCAAATCCACAAAAACAGCATGGAAATGAAGAAAATCTGAGACGATTGCATGAGAGTCTACAGAGCACAGCTGGGTGGTTGGCCAGTCTGCTTTCGGGGGGCCGGACTCAGTGAAGGGTCAATTGTTCTTGTGACTTTCATGAACAGAATCTACAGCTGAGGAAGGAGAGTTTCTCCCCACACATGGGGGTGATTTTTAGCTGAGTGTAAAGCAGTTGAGATGAGAGTGGGCAACTCCAAGTCTGAGGCCATGGTTTTTGTGTTAAGCAGTTTTGAAGGAAGCTCTTAACCTGTTTCACCCTAGCCTATTTTTGAGGTCTCTGCACGAAAAAAGCATGCCCATACTAAAGTGAGTATAATTCTGCAACCACAAGGTCTATTTGAATAATTTTGGTGTTATTAAAATGGTAATAACTGTTAGATTGTTTAAATAATGTGTAAATATCAATATATATGTCACTGGTTAAAAGTAAATGAAGATAGAACACAGAAAAATGAAAGGATTTCAGGTTCGCCTATAAAAAAAAGCACTTTCAGGATGATCATCACTTTAGAACATAATACAATATGTGAACACTCTATCTGCACAGTGTAACTTTGAATAAAGTGAAGCAGAAAATAACAAAAGAGTTTTTAGTACAGACAGGTCAGAAAAATCCTCTGAAAATTTGGATTTATTGAATAATTTATTTCTTCATTAGTTTTTACTAAAACTATTTGTTTTACTTCTTTTTTTCACTAATTATGTTTAATACATCCATATACAGCATTAACATACACAATGCCAAACTAAAATAATGTGTTTTGTTCTGAAATCTCCATACAATGCATATTTTTGTTTTCAAAATCAGAGTTCTGGAGAGTAAAAAGGCTGCTATTTTTTCTGTGATTGGTTTTCAGAGCAGAGTGGGACATCGTCATATTCTGAATAGAGAGGAGCATACAGGATATCCGGCCAACGTGTGATAGACAGCACTGTTTGGCCAATAAGAGTCAGTCAGGCATGCAGATGCTAATGTAATTGGGCGATAAGGTGGGTGCTTAGCAACCCCCCATATGTAAATTTTCAGTCACAAAGACCCCGGAAAGATTTGTTTCAAAGCAGAGTGTTTCGTACGGGCCTTTTTCAGCGTAACACGACCGGGATCATAACAGGAAACAGATTTATGATAGGTGAGTGTATAGTTTTTTCATATTTTTCTGGTTTCATATTTGTCTGAGGCTGGTGCTATTTGGCTCAGTGATCGCCGAGGCTGTGGTCTACAGGGGATTGATCGGTATGTGCCGAATCACTGGGTTATGGCCGTTCTTTAGCGTGGTCGCAAGCCTATGTAGCATGAAGCTAACTCGAGCAAGGGAGACATATGCAGAGCAAGTCCAGTGGCTGGCGAGATATGAATATGAATATTTGGTTATGCTTTTGGTTGGTCTTGTTTCGTTGTGTTTGGAGCATGTACAAATGGCTTACATGAGCTTGTAGCCCAGATTTGTTCTGTTATTCTAATAGGCAACATCATTATATTTGTTCTTGATTAGTGTCTTCTCTCACAGGGGGAACCCCAAAGTTTTTAAAAAGGGGTACACTTTGGCCCCACCTGTGGGGCCGTCGGGTGGAACAGGTTGGAAGCAGGTCATTCAACATGACGTCCGACCACGTCTACAGGCTGTGTTTATATCTTTATTAAATGCCTGCCAGCATAGTTTTTTCCTGGCTGCCTTTCCTACCTGGTCTCTCTCCAAAAGCTTGATGGCTTTTACGTGTCTTTGCTATCTTAACTCCATGAATCGTGCAAGCAAAGATATGAGTGAACACTTTCAGACATTCTCTCCCCAAAATAATTCATTGCGTTTCACTCGGATGTATACACAAAGAAATGTGCACATGCTTGTGAAAATGAAGAGTGCAAATGTAAATAAT
Organism: Ophiodon elongatus; assembly: GCA_016806645.1. Lineage (NCBI taxonomy): Eukaryota > Metazoa > Chordata > Actinopteri > Perciformes > Hexagrammidae > Ophiodon > Ophiodon elongatus. The sequence continues at coordinate 444,780 of JACSYO010000075.1, read as the reverse complement.
TACCTGTGCAACTGATTTTTAATTCTGGCAAAATGTACAGATTTGCCAAGCTCCGATTCTAAACTCTTACTATTTCAACAGCAAAGGGTAGTAGTATACAAAACGATCAGCTATAAGTTCTCATTCTTAGCTGGAGCTACCCTTCAATTGCTCATATAAGCTGTTGATAATTAATGTTACTTCTGTGAGTAACTGTGATTGATTGTTGTCGGGTTGTGTCGAAGTCCTTTAATGCTCCCAGTACTGTTTCCCTCCCGTTGCAAGTATGTTTCCCGTTGGGCGAGGACTTCCCAGGGTCAAACCCTGGTTTACTTCACACCTCTACGCTCACAACTAATCAACTAGACTTCTTGTTGAATTGATTGTTTAGGAAATTAAAAGAAATTGCTGGATGCAGCCCTCTCATTCTTCCATTGCAAATACTGTGCAGGGAGGGGCTTTCAGACACTGTTAGTCCTCAGAGAAGCACTTCAATCGAAGCGTGAAGACGTTGCTTTATATAAGTTTGTTTATGAGTGACACTAAGGGGGGGCATGAGGTCAGTAGCTCCAGTGGGTCCTTGAGTCCAGCAGACAGGTAATGATGAAGCTGATCCATGATCACATTCAGATAGTGAAAGAAAGAAAGGTATCTGGACTCACATTCGGGGACTAAATGAGGACCTCAGATCCAGAATGGAGCGATAATATTTCTACTAAAACAGTTTAGTAGACACTAACAGTTTCATACTTCTATGGTGTTTGTTCTCATGAGAATCAGTCAACAACCAAATCTAGTCACACTGCGTCGTAGCCATTGTATCAACCGTGAATAAATGGATCCAGATCTGACCAAATAAAATGATTTCATCAGACTAACATTAAAACCAATTTTAGCCTTTTTATTTTCTCCCGTTTGTCCCTCCTCCTCGACTCCTTGTCTGTCTAATTCCTTCTTCATTGCCGTCATCTACCTAAACAAAAATGATTCTCCAGAGCCCTGACAGACAAATGTAGAGAGAGGGATGATGGTGAGCGAGGGGAAGATGAGTAGTAGGCGGAGGAAACAAAGTAAAGCTTTTAATCTGTAAATGGAGAAGGGTAATGGTCATTTAAGCATTAAGATATCCCCCCCCCCCTCTCCCCCCCCTGTCCGTCTGCTCTGTTTGTGTCTCCTTAATGCCCCTTAAACATTTATGAAGGCTGATAACAAAGAAAGACCGTAGCTACGCAGAGTAATCAAATCACTGCTGGTTATAGGGCTCTACTCGGAAGAGTGAGGATTGGGGGGGGGAAGAGAGAGAGAGAGAGAGAGAGGCTGGGAATTAAGGGGTAAACACGGAGTGACAGTGTGAGAAATGGAGACAGAAAGGGGGAGAATACAAAGAAAATATATTAGTTCTTTAAATAGTCATCTTGTGATGAAAATGAACTGCAGTGTGTTGCTGTCAAGGAGAATATACCAAACTGTATATTACACTTTTCCCTAAACACATCTCTGAAGGGTTCCCCTCCCAAAACACCATATATTCATTTCACAGAGTGTGTAGTGAAATTCATGACTTGCTACTTTCACAACTGAAAATGGTTGGATTTTACAAGAAATGGTTTTGAGACAGCTATTGAGTTAGATAATACCCTGTGGTGCGTTTTATACTGTTATAGCTTGTGGTAAGTTTTTAATATGATACTGTCAGAGCAGTGGCGTTCAATCATCGGTTGTGAAGGACGAAGCGTGTGAAGGTTTTTCATTTGAACTGAAAAACACTAGAGTCGACTTTTCCGTATGAAACACTTTCATCTTTTATTATTAAAGACCAATTTTGTCTTTTTGGCTGCAAGGCTAACTAGGCCACTCAGGCAGCACCCCAATCCTAAGCAGTCCACCCTATGCAAGAAATTAAACAACCTTTTCCAATAGATTGGGACTGTTAAATATTAGGATGCTAACATGAACCTGGTGCTCCTCCTAGGGGACGAACATCCAATCAAGCATTGTTTCTTTTAACACTTTTATTTTAAGACAATAAAACTGCCCTGCAGCTGGTAGCTGGTGGGTTAATACCTCAAACCAAGCTGGCTATTTTCAGACAGCAGCTTGCTATGTACTATAAATACATGGTTCAACTCAAGGAGTCCTCTCAAATCTATGTTGACCGCTGTATTGTGTCTGAACCCTGATCGTCGCATCCTTGTCATAAACTGTGTATAAGAAGTGGACGTAGTCACCGTGACGTCACCCATTGGTTTGTGGACTCCCGTTTTGAAGTCTCGAGTTCGGCGATGTGGCCGTCGCCATCTTGTATTACGGCCGTCGCCATCTCGGCTTTTTGCAACCAATGAACAGAAGTTTCCATATTTGGACTGCAGAGGAGTAACGTAAAGACCATGAACTCACAATGTTCACAATGTTTACTGAGGTAATAAACAAGAGAGAAGTAGAGTCATTTTCTCATAGACTTCTATACAATCAGGCTTTTTTTTTTTGCAACTGGAGGAGTCGCCCCCTGCTGGTCAATGGAGAGAATGCAAGTTTAAGACACTTCCGCATTGGCGTCACTCTGCAGAACCGGAGGTTGCCGCCTGGCAGTAGCAGAGACCTCAAGCTGCTGAATGAAATGGATAAATGTTCTGATAGCCCATTCGCAAAAGTCCCACTGGAATGCCTCTAGTGGTTGCCATTGGTTTTTGTGGTGTGGGTCTTGGTCTTAAATCATGGTGGGATTCTCATCTTCCACTCCTTGTGGTCCAAAGAGCACCTCGGCCACGCTGCACCTACCTCTCTCCATCCTCCTCCGAGATGTTCTGCTCTATGCAGAACGATGGACAAGAGAAATAAAAGATCACCAGAAATAGACAACAACAGCTATCTGTGAACACCACATTCACCTCCAATGCCAGAGAACATCCTTGAACAGACATGGATTGCAGGGGTTATCTTCGCCCACCAACTGTTATCATAAGTTCAATACTTAAGTCACATGATGATAACTAAACCATCTCCATGACAACGGAGCAAAAGTCCATTTGCAGACTATAAGATGTTTGGAAATGTGAGTGGACCTTGTGCTGAGAATTTGTTGTTGAGTCCTATACCATGTCCAAACTTGACATATGAGTAGTTTTGTAAGGCCCTGACGAACAAACAATTTTGTAAAAAATTCCATTCCATTTACACCATGCAATAATTAATGCAATCTGCATCAATATATCCTATCAGTACCACGAAAAACAAGCAGAACGCACTTTGATTGGAATGCAAATCGGATCGGTCTGGCTGAACCGATCATATTCTGATCTCAATGCAGTCTGCATGCATTCACATGTGGCATTAACATGTGTTTTTCCTCATCCAGATGACATATCCAGATATAGATTGCATTTTAATGCCTGGTTTAAATGGGGTATAGTGGGGTATAATGAGTGGCATGCCATAGAAAAGGTTATGGAAAGGTGTCCCATAGAAAATGTACTTGTAAAAACGATGCAGTCGTGGCATGGTACCAATGTGTTTTCTGCCCTCTGGCTGTGTGCAAATCCTCGATAGATAGTAAAATGGAATCCCTTTCTTTTTTGGACTGGCCAAAATTTGGTTATGAATGATCAGTTCAGCGTGACTAATGTTTAATCACCCACATTCTCCGGAATATTAATCCGCTATGAATATGACAGCTGACAGTGTCGGCTATTCTACATTTAGGAGCCAAATGAGTCCACCTTCTCATACTCTCGTTTATTGGCTCATGGCTTTGACGAACGGATCTGCAGCTATCTCACTTCTTTTTGAAATTGAAATAACTGAAATTAAATTAAAATGACATGTTTGTAATATCAGATGTGGGTGTTGGGTGATGAGTGGCATAGGTTTATTGAAAATAGATTTTCCAAATGCATTAATCGTAGAAATAATAATAATAATAAATAATAATTTCATTAATTCTATCTTCTGGTTCTTCCCCTTCTCTTGCACCACTTTCTCCACGTCTCTTATCCAAATGTCCCTCTGTGTGACCAGTGATGGGTTGGGGTTTTTGCTGATTCACAGTAGATGTGGCTGAGACAGCACGGCCAGGTAACAGCGACTGGGTCAGGACAGATAAAGACGAATTTCCTTCCAAGAGCAGGTGGAGATAACAGCAAAAGTACACTTCCTCATATACGAGCTGTACGGCCTGTAAGTTGGCAGCAGCTCAGCCAGTCATCCAGCTGGCTGACGAGGAAGTGGGGAAGGTAGGGGGGAGGGGGGTGACTCAGGGTTAAATAGAGCCAATCACAGACAGAAAAACGGCATTACACACCACATTAGGCATCGTCGCAACGCTCTCTCCCCTCCTTTCTCCCCTTTCTCTCTCGCCCACCTCTCTTTCTCTCTCTCCAGGTGTGCAGCCAGCTGATAGTGTCTGCTCTATTTGCACATTCACTTGAAATTCCCCAGAACTAATAGATTCTACCAGATTCGACTAACTCAATACTGCTGATCTGCAGCTTATTACAGCCAACCATCCAACTAGCCAATCATTCAACCAACCAGCCAACCAAGGAGCTGGAATATAATAATAAAAATATGATAATGGTTATGAGGTCTGCGTCTGGACTGTAATCTATAAAGTCAATCCTTTACTATTGTTTTACGACGAGCTGACGCGATGCACAAAGCTTAATAACATCTCCTGGATGACTGCCTGCAACATAGCGTACACTCCATCTCAGCAAAATGCATGCATTGTGGATTGCTGAGGTCCGATTGTATGTGGATACACCTCACCTGCACAATGCAGAGGGACGAAAAGTAAGTGTGAAGAACAGCCTGCACTTTATGTACTTTGGAGTCACTCGAGAAAATCCATGTGTAATTTTGAACTGAACTCAGTCTGTTTGGTGCACGTGTGCCTTTTGTTAATATATTGGTGCCCAAGGAAATGATAGTTTAGCTGTTCTTACATCCAAAGCTGCGGTTGTATCTGAAAGAGTGGAAAAATCCAAACTGTGAATTTAAAAATGAAATGTGCATGAAGATAATTATAGCAGGTGGGTCTTGAGATTTAAGGTCACACTGAATGCAGTTCTTGTCTTGTGACAGGGTTAGGGTTATATTGATAGTATATTGTCATCATACCATCAGCATTACTACAGTTTCAATGTCTAAATCTGCAGAACATGTCACAGACATGTCTAACGCAGCACTCACTGTTTCCATTTGAAAATAAAAGTCCTCTAGCGTCTCTCTGTGGAAAGAATCCCTTCATTTGTAATCACAAAGCTTTTATTGTGACATATTGGTAGGATCGTGTCGTGGAAAATGCAGTGACTTGCACGGCTCCATAAATGAATAGAGTACACTCTTGAATAAAGGATGGATTTTGATTGCGCCCTCTCCCCTGCAAGGGCATGGCGATGCTCCGCCTGTGTACCGACTGCCGGGTCGACTACATCCTTCAACCCAGCTGCGAAAGCGGCCTGCCGGTTCTGTGCTCGCTCGCCTGGAAGAGGAGCTTCAGCGACCGGCAGGAGGCCTTCTGTGAAGGTAGATTTGTGTCTTTATTACGCAAACAAAAAAAATAATTTTGAGAGCAAATTTCTTGTTTGTAAGTAAAAAAATACAAACTGAGAGTTAGTTTTGCTTATGAAACTAGAAACTAAAAAAACCGTTCGCTCTCAAAAAAAAACTTTCGCTCTCAAAAATAAACCTTCGCTCTCAAAAAAAAAACTTTCGCTCTCAAAAAATAAACCTTTGCTCTCAAAAAATAAACCTTCGCTCTCAAAAAAAAACCTTTGCTCTCAAAAAATAAACCTTCGCTCTCAAAAAAAAACCTTTGCTCTCAAAAAATAAACCTTTGCTCTCAAAAAAAAACTTTCGCTCTCAAAAAAAAACTTTCGCTCTCAAAAATAAACCTTCGCTCTCAAAAAATAAACCTTTGCTCTCAAAAAATAAACCTTCGCTCTCAAAAAGAAAAAACCTTCGCTCTCAAAAAAAAAAAACCCTCGCTCTCAAAACGAAAAGCTACGAGTTGAGTTTGGACGTAGTGGGCGGGGCATACGCTGCTGAATGAGCCAGGAGTTTCTATTGGTGGGTTTGACTTGCTCTTGGCACCTAACGGGAGGTTACGATGAGGAGGACATGGAGGGAAGTTGACATTATATTCCTCTGTTTCGTCAAAATTACGTGGGCTAACGTTACATGCACGCAGAAAGTGGGGCTTCATGTCAACACAGCAGCCTCCATGTCGTTCTTTAAAAAAAGAGACTCCACGACACTACAAAGTAAAGTGCTGCTACATTTAAAATAATTTTGCCAAAACAGAGCAATATAATGTCAACTTCCCTCCATGTCCTCCTCCCCGTAACCTCCCGTTAGGTGTCAAGAGCAAGTCAAACCCACCAATAGAAACTCCTGGCTCATTCAGCAGCGTAAGCCCCGCCCACTACGTCCAAACTCAACTCGTAGCTTTTCGTTTTGAGAGCAAAGTTTTTTTTTCTGAGAGCAAAAGTTTTTGATTTGCAGCCAAAAATTCTAGTTTCATAAGCAAAACTAACTCAGTTTATATATTTTTACTTACAAATGAGAAATTTGCTCTCAAAACATTTTTTTTTGTTTGCGTAATAAAGACACAATTCTACCTTCATAGCCTTCCAAAGTTGTTTTACTTAGTTTTCAAGTTCACGCAACAAAACAACTGGGTTGGGTTTAGGCAACATAATTCGTAGGCTTGGGAAAATATTGTAGTTTGGTTTAAGATAAGTATGTTAGTTACGTATAATATATATTCGTTTATTAAGTTACACAACAAATCGAGGGTAAAATAACGAAATAGTGACGAGGTTTAACTCGAACAGTGGGATCCTGGGTGAAAGTCCTGGGTTTGTTCTACGAGTAAGTTATTAATAACTTACAGAAACATTGCTGCAATAGACCACCCTCTCTCTCTCTCTCTCTCTCTCTCTCTCTCTCTCTCTCTCCCTCTCCCTCTCCCTCTCTCTCTCTCTCTCTCTCTCTCTCTCTCTCTCTCCCTCTCTCCCTCTCCCTCTCTCTCTCTCTCTCTCCCTCTCAAACACAACTCAGCCCTCACACATGTTGAAAATGACAACACCTACATCAGAAGATTGTTTGTTGATTTCAGAGCTACAATCTCCCCCATGAAACAGCTTGCCATACTTCAGGGACCACCTCGCCCACAACCACCTCAATTTCTGCGTCTGAAAAATTCCTTTTCATCTTCTCCCTCTCAGTTGTTGCATTGATTCTCCGTAAAGAATCATTCACCAGCAGGGTCATTTACATGCAGAAACCTTCATGAGGTGCTTTGCATTGACCATTCAGGGTAGAATGTGGGCGTGTAGAGTGCGGGATATGAAGACGATCCATGTCGGATACTTCCAAGTTGATTTGGGATTTATAAAAATAAATGTTTTATAAATCCAAATATTTTTTAGCATATGCACATTTCCTTGTTTGTAGGAACGCAAACAATAAGTGTGGATTCTATAAATGAGACACCTGGTCTGTGTTATCTTTCTGGCCTTTGAAAGTAGCATCAAAGTTACAAAGCAGCGTTCCAAGTAAGTCATTAAAAACTTACTAACATTGCATACAATAGTCCACCTTCCACTATCTCGTTCCCTCTCTTGTCATTCTCTCTCTCTGTCAAACACACACACACACACACACACACACACACACACACACACAGCAAAGTCCTTGTCTCTGTCCTCGACTCAGACCTCAGTCTAAACAACTTTGCTGCTAAAATGCATAAAGTTGGCGAGTCAGTTGGTTTTGTGGGATGGGCGGTGCCGAGTGGCTCTGATAATGGGTCCCGGTGGGTATGGCTATTGTACTGCATAGAGTTTTATTTTCTTCCTCTCCACTTAGTTCAAGTGGATCTTGGGTTGGTGGTTTCACTGGTGGTGGAGTTGGTGGGAATGTGCTTCTCATTCACCCATTCATTCACAAACACAGTTGTACAACAACGGGACCAACGGGAGCAATCGCGGTTCAGTATGTTGCTGAAGGTCCCTTTGACATGTGGGCAGGAGGTTTATGAGAGATATTTTCCTTATCCAGACCCGGGGTCTAAGGACGGAGGATGTCTTATGCAGAACAGATTATGAAGCCCCTTGAGGCAAATTTGTGATATTGGGCTGTATAAATAAAGTTGACTTGACTGACTCTAATTGATATCATGCCATGCCAAGATATCCTGGACCAGATTTAACATCAAACCTGGTGTCATCACCATCGAGTAGTATTATATTATATTACTTAATATAATATATATATATAACAACTTGTGAACTCATGGAAGGAAATGTGATTTAAGCAAGAAATCTTACTTTCAACTGAGAAGTAACTGGAGATGGAAAGACATTTGTGAAATGATGGAGATGGGAGAAAGTAGAAAGCTGTGAGTGAGACTGAGAGGAGATATAATTGAACAGGATTTTATTGTACAAAGGGAGGAAATAGAGGAGTGAAAGAGGAAGAGAACCGATAAGTGTTTGTGTTAGGCAGGCCATGGACATATTGAAAGTCATAAAAAGTTACTGGTTATTGCTGAGATTATCTCACTTCAGAGGTCACAGGCTACTGGGTTTTTAAGTTTGTGACAGTTGTTGTTTAGCTATGGTTGACAGACAAAACGCGTCCATTATCAAGTCAAGCTTTCAAAACTAAACAATGTTCAATTTCCATTTGTCCTAAAAATCATCAACCTTTTCTTGTATCAATAAATCTTTTTCCATCGTGTTGTATCAAGATGAGTCCAACACATTTAGTCAGTTCAGTCGTTAAGCCATTCTGGATTTTACCAAAAACCAAATGGTTTGTGTCTTCTCCTATGTATTTGATCCAATCTTCTCCATATGTGATGGAAAGCATCTTTGGATGGTTAAACTCTTCAGCTGCGGCATGCCAATGGATTTGGCAACGGAGGAAGTGAGCAGTATTGCTGAATTGTTCTGCTTGATGAAAGACACAATTGCTGAGCAGAGACAGAAGTCCTTTATGTACTTTTACGTGGATTTTCACCGTCGAAGTGCCGACATGTATAAACTATTAAGTGCCAGCACCACGTAATGCGGCGTTAACAGGTTGTAGTCATATCATGAGTTTCTGTGAGAGCAGGTTTGCGTGGGCTATATCTCCAAATTGCTCAGTGGGTAGATGAGTCCTAATTGTACCTGTGACAAGTGTACATGGCTTGACGAGCTTCGGCTCGACTCCCAGCTATATTCGTCTGCTACGGATGGAGAGATGCAGGTGTCAGGGTATCCACTGCAGCTACGGAACAGCGCATAAATAGCCCAGCTGCTAGCAACAGTATTACTTTTGTCTTCATGTGTAGCCAGTATAAAACTAACATGAGTGCAACATGCGTACTGATCACTGTATTCAGTGTGCTCCATTCAGAGAGCCTTTTCTCTTTTGTCTCGAGGAAGGTGCTTTCAGTGCCGTGAGCATAATAGTCAAACTAGACGTCCTTTCACTCGCCCCGCAGAAACCGAAGGCTCGGTCTTCTTACTTGATAACACTCCACCTGATTCATCTGAGCATTTCTTAAAATATAAATGAAGGCACGGACCTGGAGATGATTAGATCATGTCAGCTTGGCTTTGTTAACTGACTGTACATATACACAACAGAATAGCAGTGTGATGACCTCGGGCAAAGTTATGTCTTGCTGTAGTTCATTGTATTTGTTCTGTTTTCTTTTATTGATGACATTAAAGAACAAAAAACATGAACAGTGTGTGTTAGATTTACTTATTATATATGTTTTTTTTTTTCAAATAGAGCACACTGTGC
>JACSYO010000075.1:387500-430000 GCA_016806645.1 Ophiodon elongatus | reverse complement strand
TTAAGGAACCAGTAACACAACCCAAGAAGTTAACAATAACAGATTTAGGTGTTTAAAGGGTTTATCAGATTACAAAACAATGGTTTGGTTTTGTTATCATTGCCGCAATTATTTTCGCTTGTTTACAGACATATCGTTGAAAAATAAGCAATCGCCATAGAGAGTATTTTTGTTTGTAGTGTTGTTGCGAGATGAAATGTAGAACGGTAGAAAAATAAAGTTCTAAAAACTAAATCATCTGGCAGGTGGTAATTATCAAATCAATGGATTGGAATAGAAAATGTACTAGTCTGCTTTCAGAGAGGCTGAGCAAATGCATACGTCTGATATTAACTCCGATTAAATCTCGAGTCATGCATTATTTAAGAAAAATATACAGGACATGATTTGTAGCTTATTACAAAACAGTTGGAGGTTAGTCCCAGAGTCCCAGCTAGAGAATTAACAGAAACCTTACAGCTGAGGCTGGAGGGAATGTCTTTAGTTTTGCAGATATAAACCAAAGTATTAATTGGACAAATTTCAAATTCATTCATTCAATTATTACAATTCATCCTGTGGTGAACGTAAATATCTGTGCTAACTGTCACGTCACTCCATCCAATGATTGACAAGACATTCCAGGTCAACCTGCTGGTGGCGCTCCAGGAAAAGTAAGGGCATCTCCTCTGATCGGCATTCGGATTCATCCTCTAGAAACTATGAATGTCTGAAAAAGATTTCATGGGAAATTCTTTATATATTTATTTACTTATATACATATATTTATGATAAATGCTTTTTCACCTTACCAATTTACACACACACGAAGCCTGGGATGGACAGCCCGCTCTACCTCCTAAGCCAAAGTTGCTCATTGGCATCCCTAGAGCTATACTGAGACGGTGTCTGGTTGGTGTGAGGTCTGGGTATGTTGCTGCAGGTACTGTAAATAAATAAATACGATCCAGGAAACCCAGTTATGTAAAATTATAATCTCCAAAGTAACTAGTAAGTGTAGCTGTCAGATAAATGCAGGAGAGAAAAAAGTGCAATATTTGGCTCTGAAATGTAGTGAGGTAGAAGTGTTTAGTAGTATAAAATTGAAATACTCAAGGTAGAAGTACCTCAAGTAAAGTACAGCTCGGTTAATGGGCTTAGGTACATTCCATCACCATTGAATGTCAAATGATTCTATTATTATATCATACTGTATATATTATATTGTGTTGAAGGGCTGTATACATGGAGACTCTGTGACAACATGGACTTACTGACCCAGAGTCAGTTTCTTCTCATCAGTACAGAGATAGATCCAGGACTTGATTAGCCTAGCTTAGCACAAAGACTGGAGGCAGTGGGAAAGTGCTCACCTAGCTAAGATAAAATGGAAATAATACGACCACCAACATCTCCAAAGCTGCCTTAAAAAACCTTTTACAACAAGCTGTGGTTTTACAACCTCTGCCAAGTGTTAAGAGCCCTGAGCTCTATTAGCCTGGAGTAACACAGAAGAAATGGCTACTGTTATGTTCATGCTGGGTTGCCTTTCATCTCGCATATGACGGTGATCCCTTTTTAGATCTCCTGCTCTCTCAAAGAAGGAATGAGTCGTGCTTTTATTCAAGTGCACCATGGTGCAATAACAGCAGATTAGGACCCATTAGAAAGCAGGCTGACTTTTGTTACACTATAATTATCAGGCAAAGATCAGAAAATTACAATTAATTTGGTTACGCATCATTAACCATACTGGTGTCCTATTATGTGCTGTGAGTATAATCCTTTTCAGGGACTCGCAATGTATTTATGGATTATAATGCCCGTGTTTGTTGCCCCTCCAAAGAATGTTAGCATAAAAAAGGAAAAAGAAAGATTGAAAAGAAACAAAAAAGACAGAAGGTAATGACAAAGATTTGGACATTGAGGATATAGAATATATATGATATAGATTTATTTCTGACTGTTCAGAAAGAAATGTGGGTTACTGAACTTCTGTGACTTAATTATTTTCAGGCATAATATAAAAGAAAAAAACTGGCACAATTTTATTTGTCATTTGAAGTGTCTTGTACCCAGCTAAAATCCAAATTTTAAGTTCAGTTTAATCAAGTTACACCAGTACTGTTTCAGAATTATAAATAAATGCCCGTTCACTTCCATTCTATGCTAATGTCTCGCCTCGGCTGCCGATAGTCACTCAGCTACATTTGTGCGTGTGTGACATTTTAAGGGTTCTGCTGGGAACACCGGTATCATTTATCTCAACAGTCTAAATTTATCTTGAGCCGATATTCACGTGTCGCCCTCTCACTGAAACTTATCTGGCTCAATGTCTGTTGTTGAGAAACAGCAGTTGAGCTCGTTGGTGGCAGAAGCAGAGGATGAATGAACAATGTCTGAAGGCTGTGCACACAAATACCAACTCAATGGCCATGTTTTAATCTGTTGCTTGGAAACAAAAATGATTAACAGGAGTAATTAAGCGTATCAAGACCAGGACCGTCAGTGCTTCATTCCAACTTCCATTATCAATTTTAACAGTACTATAATGCACATGAGCACCATCGCCACGGTATACTACGTTTTCATCCAGTGTTTCATTCTATATGTGATTGTCTTTTGGCAGGATGTGTGTACTGTGTGTCACATCAAACACTTACTTCACACACCTTGTGATGGACTCTAAAGTTTCTCTGAATCTGAATTATGAATCTGAATAACTACCATACTGTGGCTATTTAAAGTTACATGTAGAATGCATTATTTAATCCGAACTTCACTGATTCCTTTGATGCCATTCCTTTTTCTCGTGACAGAGTTTTTCCCCACAGGAGAGCATCTGGTGTGTTATCTCCCAGTCTTAAATCATGAGGCAGTGTGAAGGGATCATTGTGGCAGGGGGCTTAGAGCAGATGACATACTCTTGGCGCCCGCACTTTACTATCTTTGTTTGCTTGCTGAGATGCAAGTCCTCCATTTTAGAAGAGCACTCCATGGTTTGGTTATAAGATCAAATTGTGCCCCCAAATTGCTAATTTCACACCATTTCCCATAAATGGCGTTAGTTTTAACAGAACAGCAGTGAGCTTGGGGGAAATTTATGGATTTGTGGGCACTAAGGGTGCTTCAAATCTACAAAGGGAACTGGCTGTCCTAGATCACCGTTATTACTGACTAACAAATCAGTAGCTTTTAGCAGTTGAGTCCACAGAAATAATCCGATAACTGAACGAGACAGTTTGGACAAGATACAGCCCGAACCAACAAGCCCCGCAAGCCATACGACACATTTCTTTGTGAGCTAAACGTCCGGATGCCAATGCCTAAATGACGCTATGCAAATTTAGCCCAGATTTTCCACTCCCTGACAAAATTCTCAGACCAGAGGCATCATGTTGGTTGCACATGAAAAGAAAATACATGAACAACATGTGACAGCACATTGGTGGGCATCACACTCGCCTATGCATTGCAGACGCAGTCCAGATATTTAGCCGGGGAGTCTGAGGGGGAGCTACAGCCAAAGGGAGAGCAAGACATGGGATGAGGGGAAACCTGGTGGAGGGCTGCCAGTATCTGTGTGTTGTGTTGAATTTGCAGCACCGGCCAACGTAAATTTTGCACCTAGGGCGTTAGATGTTTGCATGAATAAACACATCACAATGACCATGTTAAGCTTTGTTCATATCCGGCGTGGCAACATGCAGACGCGCAAGCTAGGAGCAAGCACGAAGGCGTTCCCGCTCAACGCGCCGTTCGTTGCAGAATTTTCCGAAACACCAGAGGGCGTACAAACAAAGTGTACTTTGAAGAAGTAAGGAGACAACGAGTGTAACTGGCAAAACGCCATAAACCAAGCTCCACAATGCCGAGGAGGAAATGTAATTAAATGTACACTTGTGTCATATTCACAGACTCCTTTATTGCCTTTATGCAAGCCCTGTAAATAAAGACGTAAGAAGAAGAAGAAGAAGAAGAAGAAGAAGAAGAAGAAGAAGAAGAAGAAGAAGAAGAAGAAGAAGAAGAATGAAATGCATTGTAAAGAAACAAAAGTTGAATATCCTGTAAACAATTTGTTTTGGCTGGCAAAATATGTACCCAACTAGATTTACTAGATATTCATGACAGTCGCATCTGAAAAGCTCAGAGCGCGTGAGACAAAAGTTCCCAAGGTGAAACCAGCTTCACTACTGCGAGTATAAACCAGGCTTTAACACGCTGATGTTTATAAGGCTACAATTCCCATGTTTACCACGGTATTAGACAAATTTAAATTTTTAACTGACATTGGTACCAAATGAGGAGTCAGGATCACCAACACATCCTGTGGGGAATATGAATTAATTTACGAAAATTTATAGCAATCCGTTCAATGGTTGTCCAGACATTTCACTCTGAAAAAAGCCCAAAAAGGTCAGCTTGCGTATGGCTCTAAAGGAAAAGTCAGGAGATCAACAAAAGTAATATCTGCACCAGATTTAATTGCAATCTGTCTGATATTTGTCAAAATATTACTATATGTGGAAAAATGTCACCCTCATGGTGGTGCTAGAGGAAAAGTGGACAAAAGTCATGGGCCGACTGCTAATCCTGAAGCAACTAGTGTGGCTAAACAACTTGTGAATTAAGTGAAGTTGTGTAATTACTAACATCTAGCACAGAAAGATGGTAGGGCAAAGATGAAGGAAAAGAAAGTAGGGGAAGAAGGAGAAGAGAGGAAGGTAACAGAGGGAAGGAAGACAGACAGGAGAAGATTAGTGGAAAAAAATCTGGGACAAACAGATGGATGAAAGATGAGTAAGAGATGAAGTGGAGATGGACAAAACATATTGGGGAAGGCATAAAGAGACCATAAAAGATGAAAGCAGTGTTATATACGCAGACAGTGTGAGTAAAGGGGTGGGGGTCAAACAGAGTGGAAGATGGGATGAGTAAATAATGAGATGGAGAGCAGAGGAAGCGGGTCTTTAGCTAAGTCAGCTGGCGTGTACTGTAAATCCCCTGAACCTTTAAATAATTCATAAACACTTCTTTCCATGCTGATGATCGCTTTTATTTTATCACTCACGTCCACTACAGATAGGCTACTTGATTCCTGAACTTAGTGTAGCATAAATACATTTGTTCATCAAACATCTTCCTCCTCTTCCCCACACCACCACCACCACCACCCGCTCCTCTTTGTCAATTCTGCCTCTCTTTATTGCTATTGCTTTATTGATCTATATTCCACTGCTTTTCTTTTGTGCTCGTCTCTTTGAATTTCTGCTGCTTTGGATTCGACTCGACATGACTGAACTGATGCTTGAATGGATTGCACATGACTGGACCACACTGGGTTGGACAGGAGACTGGACTTGAGAGGACCGACCTCACAAAAAGGCCCTGGACTGGACAAAACTGGACTATTGGA
Source organism: Ophiodon elongatus (assembly GCA_016806645.1). NCBI lineage: Eukaryota > Metazoa > Chordata > Actinopteri > Perciformes > Hexagrammidae > Ophiodon > Ophiodon elongatus. The sequence continues at coordinate 424,605 of JACSYO010000075.1, read as the reverse complement.
CTATTCTTAGGAGTCAAGGGGGCTGGTAAAAAGTCCTGGTAACTCAAATTTAAAAGAGTTCTTCCTCAGGGTACCACAATTCTGCTCAAGAAACTCCATGGCAGAACTGCTTCTGATCATTTTTAAAATCCCATATATTTACTATTCTTTTTGCTCTGCTTTGATCTCTTTACTAGGCTCTTTAGCCACTAAACTCTAACTGTCTGCCTGTTGTTCGGTGCCGTGCAGGTACATATATACAGTGGGTTTATCCGAGCTGAGAGAGAGCCGTGAGACCACATAATACGTGTGCCATGAAACCTAAACATTTAACTCTGAAGTAATCTCTCTATGTATGTGTGTGTCCTCCATCATATCTAACCAATATCTAACCAATCATCTGATCCACTTCACACTCAGTGGGTGTATTGCTCGTAACTCAAGGGCATGTCGTGTTAAAGTTGGTGCAATTTGGACACACAGCACTTAACATTAAAAATGAAAGAATTTGAATAAACAGGTGATAGCGCTCTGCGCAGCAGCGGAGGCGGGGCGTCAGGGCTGTGCGGATTGAGTTGTGCTTGTCGTGTCCTTCCATGGACCGAGCCATCGACTGCCCAGAATGGGCACGAATTCTGAACGGCCACACCCTCCGACAACGCTACGAGCAGCGATACAGGGATACGAGGGATACGAGGGATACGAGGGAGAGTCCCGTCGCGAACGGTCACTGCACTGTTTGAGACAAAAGTTGTTGAAATATTTCGTGGATCTTCAAGGTCAAGTGATCATTTTGGGGTTTTGTCTCAATGCAGGTCCTCATTTGATTCAGTTCGATAAAGTATTGAAAAGTATATCTTTAAATATAGTGGCGTATCGTGTAAATGTTGTCTTGAGAGTGACATTAGAGGAAATGTTGGGGGGCGTCACCACAATCAGTAGCGTTCATCTTGTTCGACTTGAAATCATTAATATCGAGACTTTTTTCCATTAGTTTCCCACATGCCTTGGAACAAAGTGATGATGGAAGAATTAGATACATCCTCTGGAGACAATGAAAATCACAGCTCATGTCATGGCACGCTAGCCGGATCTGGATCAGCGTGTTGGACAGATGGACTGATAGGTTGACTTGTTCACAAAGGAAAAACCTTACTGTTGACTTACCGTTGACTTATTGGTCTTTGTAGTTGACTGCTTCTTTCTGTGGAGGTGGCACATTAGAGTGATCCGCAGAGAACAAGAGTCCAAACACAAGTGGCAAATTGTGTTTTTTTACTTTTCTTTTCCCCTCAGATGACCCATCTCAAAAGAAGATGAGAAGGCGGTAAAGAGAAAGTGAGACTAAAGTGGTGGGGGAGGAGGAAGGGGGGAGAGGGAGAGGAGTTGAGATGGAGCCAGTGAATGAGTGTTGTGCAGGGAGACTGCAAGGAATGATTTGAGGCCTGCAGGTGTTTTCATATCCTAAAAGAGATCGATATTTGCGTTCATTCTGACGCTGACTGTACCGCGCGGCTCCAAATAAATAACCATAATCACAAAACGCCCCGAGATTGACTCTCAATAGAATTATCATTCTTTTCTCTTTGGCAGATTTGGATATTGCTCCTTCAGGGTTCTCAAATGACTTTGTTGTCGAGTGTGTGTGTGACTGTGTGTGTGTGTGTGCGTGCTTGTTTATCTGCGTGTTGAGGGCATTCAAATTCCATTGAGTCAATGAACTATGGGCAGTATATGAAGTGTGTGTGGGCAATCTTGTGACAGTGTATGGATCCGTGTGAGTGTGTGTACACCTGATTGTGTGTGTGTGTGTCTGTGTGTGTGTGTGTGTGTGTGTGTGTGTGTGTGTGTGTGTGTGTGTAGCCACAGGCTGTGAACAACAACAGGCCACAGTAATTGAATCTTCATCTGAGCCCTTAAGTCTAACCATTAGACAACACTAACGCAACCGACACACACACACACACACACACACACACACACACTGTTCAGTCTCATTACAGCATCAGAACAATATAGCAGTAGCTGAAGTGCACAGCAGTAGGTTTTGTCCCTCATCATTAAGAGCTGATGGCCCACTGTGTTTGAGCCCTGAGAGCCACGAAGAAAGAAAAGTGATGTGAGGAGGAAAGTGAGGAAAAGTTGTGAGGTTATGTTTTTAACAGGCGATTATTAATATGTAATCCATGTAAGGGACTAGCTCATCCGGATGAGAGAGAGCCCATTAATGCGAGCTTTAAATGCACACAGCACGTCCCGTGATGCAATCTGCCAGTCAGTCAGGTGGAAATGCAATTCTCACAGTGTGCTTCCTTTCCATCCTGGGCAGAGGCGGCGTCACTGCGGGCGGAATCTTCATCGCCGCAGCCCGAAACGAGTCATCGTCGTCGTCGGGGGCTGGAAAAACGCCACCGCCACAGGTGTGGAGGTCCGATTTGCCAATAACAACTACAGCTGTGTTTTGGCACCGGGACGCAGCACGACGTCTGGTGAGCCGGAGCGTGCAGCACAAACAGACCCGGCCCCGTCCTCGCCGTGCTGAGTAGTACGCTGCTGACTAATAATTCTCGGTCAGAGCTGTCTCCTCTCTGCTCTGTAGTCACCACTACTTTAACTGTTGTCTTAATGGAGCTGTACACCCCCGTCGGCCCATCACATCCCCCTGCCTCCCCTGTCTGTCTCTCCCCGATCCTAATTTAGCCCCACTCTGCACAAAAAGCAATGAAATGGAATTGACTGGTACCCACAAAATGCATTACGGTTCATAATAAGATATCAATAATAATAAATAAACAAGAGTGAAAGAATAAAGCCCGGCTAGTGGCCCCTAGAGGACATAAACTTCATTACACCCTGTAATACAAATGTGTTGGATACAGGAACAAGATGATCATTTGTGGTTCTCTGAGACAAAGTCTCAAATGGTTCATCTTCCTGAGAGCATGAATGTTTGATTTCAAGACACCCTGCGTAGAACTGAAGTTTCATTTGAAAAGGAGCAACGCATGTGCACGAGCGCATGTCGACACGTCATCGCTGAGAGGAAGGTAGAGCGCCTTAAAGCTTAGTGCCACTGACCGAGCTGCTTGATCTGACACGTTGGTAAATGGTAAATGTACTTTCTCGAGTCCACTCAGAGCGCTTTATGTCATTCGTCCATTCACATCCATTCATATGCTGATACCATGCGAGGCTCTACACCTGCCCATCAGGACTAACTAATCATTTACATGGACTGGAGGAGCTGGGGGATCGAGCCACCGGGCTTTTGGTTCAGGGACGACCCGCTCTAGCTACTGAGCCACGGTCTTTATTGGGGTAAGAATGTGTTGAAAGTTGATACATCCATCCATCCATCCGTCTATCCCTACATCCATCTCTACATACATCCCTCCATCCATCCCTACATCCATCTCTACATCCATCTCTACATCCATCCCTACATCCATCCCTACATCCATCGTATACATACATCCCTACATCCATCTCTACATCCATCTCTACATCCATCCCTTCATACATCGTATACATACATCCCTACATCCATCTCTACATCCATCCCTACATCCATCCCTACATCCATCTCTACATCCATCTCTACATCCGTCCCTACATACATCTCTACATAAATGCCTTCATCCATCTCTACATCCATCCCTACATACATCGTATACATACATCCCTACATCCATCTCTACATCCATCTCTACATCCATCCCTTCATACATCGTATACATACATCCCTACATCCATCTCTACATCCATCTCTACATCCATCCCTACATCCATCTCTATATCCATCTCTACATCCATCCCTACATACATCCTATACATACATCCCTACATCCATCTCTACATCCATCTCTACATCCATCTCTACATCCATCCCTACATACATCGTATACATACATCCCTACATCCATCCCTACATACATCGTATACATACATCCCTACATCCATCTCTACATCCATCTCTACATCCATCTCTACATCCATCCCTACATACATCGTATACATACATCCCTACATCCATCCCTACATACATCGTATACATACATCCCTACATCCATCTCTACATCCATCTCTACATCCATCTCTACATCCATCCCTACATACATCGTATACATACATCCCTACATCCATCCCTACATACATCGTATACATACATCCCTACATCCATCTCTACATCCATCTCTACATCCATCTCTACATCCATCCCTACATACATCGTATACATACATCCCTACATCCATCCCTACATACATCGTATACATACATCCCTACATCCATCTCTACATCCATCTCTACATCCATCTCTACATCCATCCCTACATACATCGTATACATACATCCCTACATCCATCCCTACATACATCGTATACATACATCCCTACATCCATCTCTACATCCATCTCTACATCCATCTCTACATCCATCCCTACATACATCGTATACATACATCCCTACATCCATCTCTACATCCATCTCTACATCCATCCCTACATACATCCCTACATCCATCCCTACATACATCCCTACATACATCCTATACATACATCCCTACATCCATCCCTACATACATCCCTACATCCATCTCTACATCCATCCCTACATACATCCCTACATCCATCTCTACATACATCCCTACATACATCCCTACATCCATCTCTACATACATCCCTACATACATCCCTACATACATCCCTACATCCATCTCTACATACATCCCTTCATACATCCCTACATCCATCTCTACATCCATCCCTTCATACATCCCTACATCCATCTCTACATACATCCCTACATCCATCCCTACATCCATCTCTACATACATTCCTACATACATCCCTACATCCATCTCTACATACATTCCTACATACATCCCTACATCCATCTCTACATCCATCCCTACATCCATCTCTACATCCATCCCTACATACATCTCTACATCCATCCCTTCATACATCCCTACATCCATCTCTACATCCATCCCTACATACATCCTTACATACATCCCTACATACATCCCTACATACATCCCTACATCCATCCCTACATCCATCCCTACATACATCCCTGCATCCATCCCTACATACATACATACGTACATACATACATACATGAAAAAATAATTAGTGAAAGTTTTCCTCATGTTTATGGTTGAGGCCTGTGCATCAACAGACTATATAAAAGACCTGATTTGGTCAAGTAAAATGGCAAATTTTGTGACAGTTAATTTTTAATTTTCCAAGAAGATCTCAAGTGTTGAAGATCCCATCATCTTCATTCTCGTCCATTCATCTTCTGCTTGTCATTCCTCTCTCGCTCTCTCTCTCTCTCTGTCTCGCACGCGCGCGCGCTCTCTTTCTCTCTCTCTCTCTCTCTCTCTCTCTCTCTCTCTCTCTCTCTGTCTCTCCCACTCACTCGTTTTATTGTGTTGTAATGGTATTGTGGACTGGACGGATTAAACCTGAAAACAGGTAATGAGTTTCTGGCTGGCCAAGCCAACCCTCACAAATTAGCAATATCACCAGGAAAGAACTTGTCTCCATCTCAGAGCGGCGTTACTCTGGCATTAATGTGAAAATGCTCCTGTCCTTCCAGTCTGAATCACCAAGCGGAGCTGCAATGACAAAGAGTCACCCTAATTGATACACGGTTGGCAAAAAAAAGATCTATATCTAAAACAGGAAGTGACAAATAAAAAGCAGGGAAAGCATGTTTTACAAGCCCCCTTCGCTCTTTGTGGAGAACACCCTTTGCCTCTTTCATGCCTTTGTATAAAAATCTATATTTTGATATAGATTCATGCCTTTGTATAAAGGCATGAGCGTGCCTTCTGATTTGCTTATTTCCTATTTGATATTTCTATATTTGTATCTTTTGATGTTGAAAATTGGGATGTCACATATGGCGTGCACCAATCACAGTTTAGCAACATTTGAATCCCAATCTGATGACAGTTGATGGGTCATTTGGTCACTGTCAATAACACCTGTTGAAACCCACACCCATAGCTGGTAGAGGAACAAACTAAATTATTATTCTTTTATTATTAAAACTGTTCATTACCTGTCTAGTTGTCTAATCCTTTGAACTGACTAATTATTTATTCAACTAACCATTTCAAGAATACGTTCTATAGAGGTGAATATTGAAGGAAAAACAAAGCATGTTTAGCATTTAGAAAGTGAAGACGTGCAGAAATAATAATTATACACAGATAACATGGGCTCTAATGGGCACTAATTGTTGTTTGCTTGTTCTGTCCTCTTTGCACTGCAGCTTCGAAACTGTGATGAATAATAGTGAACGCTTTTCGGAAAAGTCATGGGTCTGTCTTAATTAAACGAAGTAGAATAACATACGACAGAAATATTTTACAACTCACCGCAATTGCTGCAGGGTTGAATAAGAACACCAGAATGATTTCCCTTTTCCCTTTCACTGACCAATCGATTGGTTGCAGGTTGAGGACAACCTTAGATTCCACCTCATGCTTTTCTGCCATTTCTCATCCAAGTATTGATAATACTTAGCATGGAGGACTCATGGGTTCAAATGCCCAGGCGGCCCCCGAGCCAGGGGCTCTTTTTAAAGAGACTATTGTCAATATTTCTGGTTGTTGACTTCTTGAGGGTTCTGATTGTGATCGGAGTCCTTTTGTTGTGGATTAAGTTCAGATAGGTGCTTTGTTTGGCAGAATACCCGAAAATCTGTGATGGAACATTGTGTGTCTGTTCACTCAACACATCCAGGTAGCAGACAGAGATGAGCAGAGCTTTAGAGGAACCCGGTTCGTGTTGGTAACCGGACACTTTTGCGGGCGCTAAAACTAGCTGATAATTGTATTTCTGCTTAAGTACATTGTGAGAGATGCAACGAACTGGAGTAAAATTCCTTTTATTTGCACACATACTTAGCCAAATAAAACTGATTGTTAGACTTTTAAGTCCCAAATATGGCTTCTCTCTGTCACGTTTCACATTTGAAGGAATGCCTTTTTCTCCCTGACATTCTTCTGCCTACTTTGGTCTTGGTTCAAAGGCAACATTTATACTTTGCCACGTGGCTAATTGCAATCAGACGTAAAAGAATCGGACCAATAGCACTCAGCTGCTGAACTTTACGGGCATGTTTGCTCTGTGATATCATCGTGTGAATATGACCTTGAGTCGGTGCACGTAGCGGTCGCAAGTGATGCACGATTCATGGTGCTGTCAGCGGCCGCAATCCATTCTAAGTGAACTCACCCCTTAGTGTTGCTGGTTGATATCTTGCAGTCAAAGGATTACATGTCTGTGTCCGGGGCATAGACTGTATTTAGGAAGTGGACGCATTCGTAGTAAAGTCATGAATTGGTTTATCGACTGTGGTTTTGAAACCTCAAATTTTGTCCGTCGCCATCTTGTTTTTTGTAACCGTTGAACAGAAGTGACCATATTTGGACTGTGATGGTAGCGGAAGAGACCTGTCAATCGCAGTAGCCCCGCCCTAAAGCATACCCTGCTTTATGGTCTGTTTGACTCTAAATGGACCATCATTTACTAAATGAACATCATGCTGTATTGAAGAAGACTTGAAACTAGAGATTGAGACATAAACTCATGTTTACAATGTTTACTGAGGGAATAAATCAAGAGAGAAGTAGAGTCATTTTCTATAGACTTCTATACAACCAGAGGAGTCGCCCCCTGGTGGTCAGGAGAGAGAATGCCGGTTTAAGGCACCTCTCACATTGGCACATTGAGACCTAGAGGTTGCCGCCTGGTCCAGGAGCCAACTGTCTCACAATCTGCCCACAACAAAAAGGGAAAAAAATGTCTGTCTCTTCTTTGAGAGAGTGGTACAAAATAAATAGTCAAACTCTATCATCCAGGATGTGATGGAGTAAAACTAAAAGTGATGACTTGTTTTCTGCTTGACTGGCAACTAATAGTAGCACTCAAACAGAAATTTGCTATGCCACTTTTTCTTTGGAAATAGTAGCTTTATTATTGTAAGCGCTCAGCACTTGTGACTTTGTGCGGGAAACGGCAGACACATCACACGGGAGTTGGAATACAGGTTGTGTTTGCAGGATGGGTCCATATGTGTTTTCTTGGGACATCAACCCATCACTCAGTTCCTCTCCTCTGAGCCTCCTCCTCTTCCTCCCTCCCCTTCATTCCTCTTTCCAGGCCATATGTCTCTATATTTGATGTGTGAATGTGTGTGTGTGTGTGTGCGTGTGTGTGTGTGTGTGTGCATCAACATGGTTGCACTCGCTCGTACATATGAGTGTGTGTGCGTGTGTGTCTATGCACGTGTGTCCATATTTGGAAGAGGTCTTAATCAGATTGTGTAGCTGAGTGAAATATGAAGAGCTGGGTGATTTCATTAAGGCGGTGGAGTGATGGAGCTCATCACAGCTCACCGACACCTTGGATTTCTCTTTATTTATCCTCAACATTAATCCAACAAAACAATTCACCTAAGAGCCTCTCTATCTTTCACACTACTCTCCACACCTCCTCCTCCTCCTCCTCCTCCTCCTCTTCCCTGTATTTCATTTTACTGCGCCGTGTCCGGAAAGCCGAGGCATACGGTTTATGTCTCAGCGCGCTTTGTTCCATTGTTTATGCAATCAAAACGGAGAGGGACAGAGGGGGCAGTGAAATAGAGAGCAGATAATGTATATAACCGCTTTATTTACTTGCTTTCACTTGCATTATTTTTCCGTCAAAAAATCAAACTCTGCACACTAGGAGGCCAGACGAGCTCTGACATCACAAGCACCAAACAGACAGACAGGGAGAGAAAGATGGAAACAGAGTGGAGGATTGATTGGCTAAAGTATCACAGACAGACAGACAGACAGACAGACAGACAGACAGACAGACAGACAGACAGACAGACAGACAGACAGACAGACAGGGAGACAGCAGTGTCCATGGAGATAGCTCCAACAATAGACAGGGACAATAATTTGTGTTTTCACAGCATCAGAGTTTATTTCATTGTGCTTGTGTTCGCACGAAATAGTCTGCGACAGCCCACCTTGGCCTGCACGGCCAGTTTTCACTCCCAAAGCATCACAAACGGCAGCTTGGTGTGTGGCCCTAAACTTCTAAATATGACGCTGCACATGGCCGTAGTTATGGCGGGAGTAGAGGAGGAAGTCAGGTGACGTAGTATAAACAGGAGGCATCCTCCAGCTCTGCTGGTGAATGCACCATGCATTCGTGAATGCAGAAGTTCTTTAAAGCTGCATTCTCTCTCCTGACCACCAGGGGGCGACTCCTCTGGTTGTATAGAAGTCAAAGCTTCATGTCTTAAAGCTGCATTCTCTCTCCTGACCACCAGGGGCGACTCCTCTGGTTGTATAGAAGTCTATAGAAAATGACTCTACTTCTCTCTTGATTTATTCCCTCAGTAAACATTGTAAACATGAGTTTATGGTTCAATCTCTAGTTTCAAGTCTTCTTCAATACAGCATGATGTTCATTTAGTAAATTATGGTCCATTTAGAGTCAAACAGACCATAAATCTGAGTATGCTTTAGGGCGGGGCTACAAGTTGATTGACAGGGCGCTGCCACTACCAGAGCCGTATACGTCATCACTACGTCACTTCGTTCATCAGATGTAAAAAAGCGACATGGCGACGGCGAAATCGTCGAACTCGAGGCTTGAAAAAATCAGTCCACAAACCAATGGGTGACGTCACCATGACTACGTCCACTTCTTACAGACCGTCTATGAGTATAAAGAGCGACAAAGTTCATGTAGGGAGAAGGTCGAGGCGGATGGATGGGTCAAACAAACACAGGACATTCGCTGAGGAAACCGGTGTTTGTGTCCCGTGTGAAACCAAAAGATGATGTTGACTTATTGTACGGTAGTTAACGTAACGTATCATAATGTGACATACTTAACTCAAGTCAAGAACATTAACTACGCAACAATGCGAGTTGCTTCGTTGTCTAACGTTAACCAAGTTCTTCCTGTGAAGATGTAAGTTTATTTTATAAGAACTGTGTATGCATGTACCAAGCTGACGGCAGAGTGGTACGTAGAGCATCATAGTAGAGGGCCAATGACCAAGCGGACGTATCTGACGACTTGGGAGTGAGAATGTCTTTTTATGAAGTGAAGACAAGCTGGGTTGTAAATCAAAGCTGTTATTCAAAGTCCGATTTACTGGTAATTTCACATTTTACGTTCAAATGAGTATTTGAGTCCTGAGACTTTTTGAAAACTATTGATGTTTTTAAACTTTTGATATTTTTTTTATCCCGAAACATTTGCCTAAGCACTCCACCACATTGATTACAATCAGCCGTGAAGCCATTCTGAAGAATGAATCAGTTAATATAGTCTCGCATAGCCAGACCTCTCACCACAGCGCTGGGTCAGCTAAAGAAAGGTCCGGCTCCACACACTATCATTCTGCTGTAGGGGAACAACATGTGAAATACTCTGCCGATGGCAGGCTTTACCCACAGTTCTGATGACTCAGACTGTCCATATGAAAATACTGAATGGTGCAGTTTTTACACCAGAACAATTTTGGTCAATTCCAAATACCAATACTTTCACCCATGACAAAGTATTCCAAACAGTACATTCTTTTACACATCTTTTCATCACAGCATCTTTTTTTTCAAAGTGAGTCAAGGGAACATTTATAGTTGTACTTTTATAAATATGGCTATTTGCAATAAACGTTTTATCCCTGTGGGTCTAATGCAGAGATCTAGGTCCAGTACATGTTAAACCTAGGTTAGTACAAAAGACTAGAAATGTCAGAAAGTACTGGTCTAGCTGGTCGTAAAGTGAGCAGCAAATTCAAAATTTGGACAGTTTTGTCATAACTGATTTTACCCTAACATGGTTTATTATCGCATAAAGCCATCTATTGCATTTTGGGATGTATAGTTTGTGCTATGGACAGTGGGCTACGTCTTTTGCTCCCTTTTTAAGGACACACAGTGATGTGTACATTTCCCCATGAGAACATAGACACTCATAAAATAGTTAAGTAAATATAGTGGAGCGGGTCATCCTTTAGTCTTTGTGCTAGCCAAATAAAGTGAAACTAAAAACAAACCCCAGGCCTATCTCTCTGTACTTGACACATAAAAAGAATATTAAGATAAATCTGATTAAAGATGGCAACAATAATTTTTCCTTTGTTTGACTTCTATCTATTTAAAATGTCTGATATCTATTATATAATATATCTACACTATTTGAAAAGAAACCCACAGTGCAGGTCCCTTACGTTGAATACAAATATGGCCGAGCCTTCCAACGCTTTTTGTCACGCAACTGATACCATTTGACCCGAAGGCTGAGACAAAAATTCCTTGGAATACAAAATTAGTATGTAATTAAACACATTACGCCTATTAAGAATCAGCAATGCAGTGAAATGCAGTGTTTGGAGTTTTTTCATTGCACATTTCATTTAGTTTTCACCCCCTCGGAGGAAAGCGAGTCCACCCAGCTAGCAAATTAAGCAGCGTGTAGCCGTCTTGCCTCTTGCCTGATTTAACAATTAGCCCAAGGGCCCCTCTTCCTCCTCCACACCTGAACTAACGTGGTTGAACGCCTGAGGAAAATTATGGTAAATATTGTGAAAGTCTGCCGTGAATAAATGATCATCCCCTCGCCGTGTGGGCCTTCTTTTGTAAGAGCTGGGAAATCCCCACAGCCTCCCTTTTCTCTGTCTCCAACGAGATGAAAGATGAAAGTTCCCCATTCTTTTATATATTTTTTACACTCTTCTACATCTGCATGCTTTTCTTTACCTGGACTGTGAACTGGCACTCGAGTTGTTTTGATGTGATAGTGAGAGGCCCGGCCCATCGGGAGACCGGCAGGACAACAGACGAGACGAGAGGAAAGCTCAGCAAGAGATAAGAAAGAGGGACAGAGTGTGTGTGTGTGTGTGTGTGTGTGTGTGTGTGTGTGTGTGTGTGTGTGTGTGTGTGTGTGTGTGTTTCCTAGGTAGAGGCTGCCTGAGTAGCCTAGTTGACACATGGTCTTGTTCGACCACGTCTCTAGATGATTATTGCAAAATGCCAGCTGTGAGAGCGAGAGAGAGAGAGAGAGAGAGAGAGAGAGAGAGAGAGAGAGAGAGAGAGAGAGAACAAGGGACAAACTGAAATAGAGAAACACGATCAAAGAATGAAACAACCAAGAAAAAAGGAGTTAATGATCAGCTCTCAATCCTGTCATGATATCCAAACCCTTCTGATTACACTCATGTAATTGTGTTTGTATAGGTGTATGTGTATGTGTGTGTGTGTGTGTGTGTGTGTGTGTGTGTGTGTGTGTGTGTGTGTGTGTGTGTGTGTGTGTGTGTGTACTTGTACAGCTGTCTTTGTGATGACTAATGTGAGTTTCAGACCTTAGGGGTTAGGGGCGGGGCGATTCGTTGACGTATAATCAACGTCATCAGTCCTCCGTGTTGTAGTTTTAAAAATACAAGCACAACTCCACCCATTTTGCGTAATGTGATACGTTGCAGTGCGGGAGCTGAGAAAAATCGGCCTTGCTTTGAAAAGAAACTATGCTTTTTATATATTGATGTGCAAAAAATACTGCAGGAAAAGCTCCCTGTTGTGTTAAGGCCTTCAGTCCTGATTACCCTTTGTCCCACCAAAGCACCATGTATTGGGATTATCAACCTGTGGAATGTGTTTCTGGAAGGAGTGCAGTAGATTTTCTAAATGTTTCTTTATGCCATGTTAAAAGTAATTTGGGTGAGGCCGATGTTATGGTAACGTCACACCACGCCTTATCTAACGTTGTTATTCGGCCATTTTATATTCTCTGCTCACTTTAACAACCATTTGTGAGAAAACAATTCAAACTAACGTTACACACTGTTTTACAATCTGTGACTCTTGGTAAAATCTGTAAATCCTTTCAATTATTTCCCTGCTTGCTCCACACTGATGCAAAAATACAATTGCAAGTGATTATTCAAACTAAATGTTAGTCCAGTGATGAAATCAATCTATTCTTATGTCATCACCATTTTAAGTCAAGCACTTGTAAAATATTGATCCTCTAGTTTGGGGAAAGGGTTGTAACGGCATACACTGTTTTAATTCATCTATGTGTCACAGCCATCCTGAAGAAAAGTCCAGGAGTTTTCTGATCAGGGATCTGACAGATAGCATCTATTATCTAGTTACATTTGTTGGTTTTCAAGAGAAGATGATTGAATAAAATATTGAAATATTAATCGGACAAGTTTGTGATATTTACTTTGGGTGAATTAATTATGATATGGATAAAAAAAATCATCTTAAGAATAAACGATTATTTGTTAGATTAATGGACTAATCAAAAAAATAATCGTTGGATTAATCAATAAAAAAAATAATCGTTAGGTGAAGCCATACTTCAGAGCATTTGGTTTTAAGGTTCAGGTTAGGATCAGGTTTAGGTTTAGGTTTAGGTTTAGGACAGGGTTAAGGAATGCATTATGTCAATGAGTGTCCTCACAAAGAAAGAAGGACATGGTTGTGTGTGTGTGTGTGTGTGTGTGTGTGTGTGTGTGTGTGTGTGTGTGTGTGTGTGTGTGTGTGCTTGTGTCAGTCAGCATTGAGATGATGTAGCATGGGCAGTGAGACCACTATACATTTACACACACATACACACACACACACCATGACATTTGGATTCCATTAAAAGTCTTTGTCTCTGATCAATAATTTAATAACCTGAAAGGATGAAGGACTCATCATAATCAATAAAGCCTCTTCAAGTGTGTGTGTGTGTGTGTGTGTGTGTGTGTGTGTGTGTGTGGCAGCTGAGAACACAGTTAAGCTACGTGTAAATGCACACACACACAACACACAACACACAACACACACACACACACACAGAGCCCATCAGAGTGAATCCTGGGTCTGGTCCCGTATGGGTTTGATGCTACAGTACACATCTTTAGTTTGAGGCTGTTTTTGTCTCACTCTGTCATTGTCTCTGTGCCTTCTCTGGTGATAATGTTGCAATTCACACCGTTTTGTATATTTTATGAGGGGTGGAACGGCACACAAAATTCGGTATAAGGATCAAGGTTCGGTATGTTTTAGGTACAGCAGGCATGTATCTATTAATAACAATAAAAAAGAATGTCTTCATCTTCTTCACCACAGCAAATCATCTATCTCCATCTGGCTGGTAACCCGGGCCTCGACCAATCCGGTATGGACATCTGATTTTATGATCCACATTTTTGATTTTGCATTCCTGACGCAACCCGACATTACCATTGCCAAAAGGGTGATTTTCTACTTCATTTATTGATTTGGAAACTGGAGCACCTGGAGGAAACCCACGCATACACAGGACACAGCCCGCCTGAGCTCTGCCCAAACCGGGGATCGAACCTCAGACTTTCTTTCTGTGAGGTGACAGTGTCACCACCATGTGCACTCTTATCTTTAGGCTGCAGTCACACCAAAGCAGGCATTGCTGCGAAAACGCCATCCCTCCCATTCATTTGAATGTCTTTAGTCTGAAGTAAAGGATCCAAAGTTCATTTGTGATTTCCACCTTTAGGAAACGTACAAGGGAGTAAAAAAGAAGAGCGACTTGTGGAATATGATTAACTGGGAGAACTGGTGAACTCGTGCGCGACCACATCCCTACACTTTAAATACTGAAGCCCCCTGTTTGGAATGTTCTGTGTTTTTAATTACATATTCTGTTTCCCGCTGTATTCTACTGCATCTTTCATGAGGAGCACTCACAGTGCCGTGTGTTGCTGCCCTGCTAGCAGCAGGCTAGAGGATCGCAAACGTTGGTCAGTGCATCCGTCCGGCTCTTTGGACCACACTGCTCAGACTGCCACGCCATGTGGTATGAATGAATATTCATTCATTGGAAAAACACATTTTGATGACTCCCTGACCTTTAGCGCCACTGTCACTGTCACTGCCGCCCAAAATGATGACTTGAATTTTGAGATTTGCTGAACACATTTCTGCTCCCCAGTGTAGGAACCTTTCCATTTGGACGCTTATCATCTAGCACCAACATCAGGCCAAAGTGTCGACTTTTCACACAAGGTATCTCATACTCAACTATAAGTATAACTGCAAAGTGACAAGAGACATCATTTCCTCCTCATTCCCATTAGAAAGTTTTCTTGTGATATCTCAAACTGTCCTCACAGGCTGAACTCCCCTGGATGATGAAACTATAGGTTTGTGTTGAGGTCATGAGGTGAAGCTGCTCCGTGTGCAGAGCTTCTACAGGCCTGGTGTTGATCTGAACTCAATGTGTCCGTTTGGACCACAAACTGACTGCAGACAGTCGGAATCAGCACTGAACCTCATAGCTGTATTCCGACGTGCATACCGAGGTGCACTTGAACGCAACCTCTTGTCTTTAGGCTGCATTCACACCAAACCAGGCATTTTGTCAAAAACACCACTCCTCTCCTTAATGTGAATGTGGGTGGTGTGTTTGGGCGGTGGCGGTGGTGAGGACCACAGGAGACGCCGAAAAGCGGCAAAAAAGTTGAAACGGAATAAACTTTGGGAGAACCGCAACATGAGGTCACAAACACACACAGCCACTCCATACGCACGTGTGCTGTGTCTCAATTTGCGTATTTCCGTGAGTACACTTCTATGTAGTACGCAGTGCACAGTGAGTAGTAGAATTTGTATAGTTCTGTTATTCTCAGTTTCCGTTCCAACTTCCACAGCTTTCTCACTTGCTATATTCACAAGCTTGGCTTAGAGGGAGAGCGGGTCGTCTTCGAGTCGAAAGATCGGCGGTTCAGTGCCCCAGCTCTTCCGGTCCGCATGGGCAGCCTGGGGCAGGGCACTTAACCCCAAATCGCTCCCTGGAGACTGTTCCATCGGTGTATGGATGGGTGTGAATGGGTGATTGATGACGTGTAGCGTTAAGCACTTTGGACGGAAGACTTTATATAAATTCCATTTCCCAAATAGGTCGGGGGTCCCTCCCCTTTCGGTACGAAGCGAAGACGGCGACCGTCGATGGGGACCTACACTCAACGTCTGGACCGTTATTAGTGCAGCATCCGGGTGCTCTTAGTACACTGCATTTTGCCATGCTTGTCAACGTGAACACACTTATGCACTCAAAATACCAAGAGTGTACAGAAGCACGCAAACTGAGACACAGCATAGGTTGTTCTGTCTGTTGCTAGCACGCTAAAGCTAATTTACCGTGCCGGTGTGTGTCACGTGTGTGTCACGTGGCCTGCACAAAAGGTCCAGCGGTCGTGATCATGTCGCCCCGTGCTCAACCTGCACATATTTACCTTCAGTCCGCCTAACGTGCAGGAAACGCACTCAGCCCTTTCACGCTTGCATTTCCTGGCTCACGAGCGTTACACTCGTTGAGCTGATGGCAAAGAGAAACGCGGCTGAGCAGAAAGAGAAGTGAGCGCCACCGACAGAAACGTCAACCCCTGATAAAGAGCGTCACAGGTAAATAAATAGGTGGAAGGGAAGTCAGCGCCCTGAGTGGTAGTCGCCTTTACTTAAGAGTAAAGCCCCGTGCTGGAGTGGGGGGGCACAGAGGGGCCCTGCGGATGCTCTGTGGCTTCCTGTCTGTGCTGTCAGGGCGGCTGTTTGCCTCGTGTCGAGTAAACGTGTCCGTGTTAATACCTCTGTCACTGTTGTTTGTGCTTCTTCATTGTCATTCTGGCCCGAGTTAAGTACTTTTAATTATGCTGCAGCCTCCACCACCGCTCCCGGTTTCTCTGTCTTTTTTCCCCCTTTTCTCTCATTTGATTCTACTTTTTCCCCTGATTCTCTCTCTCTCTCTTTCTCTCTCTCTGTCAGCATCTTCCTCCCTTTCTTCATTTACAATCTCCCACGCACTCCCTCTTTCTCAAATTCCATTTCAGTGTCTTGCTTTGGCAGGACATGCTGAGCTAGTGCCAAGGCAATAATGAGAACTGTCAAGCAGCGACAAATGAACAGGTGAGAGAGACGCAGGGAGAGGGACAGGGAGAGAAAAGAGAGAGACGGAGAGACAGAGGGAGAGAGAGGGAGAGAGACATGAATATGAAGTACTGGCACTGCTGTGACTAGTGACAGTCCACTCACGCATGCATGGACACACAAGTACACTCCCATCGCCGCTCTCTGAGCGCTCCACCGATCACGGCCGATACACACACTGATACTTCGACGTGAATGACGGCTGATACTGGTATTTTACGTTTCACAACACGTTCTCAAACAAGGATTTCTCTTTTCAGAGAGCCAAGTCTTCATCGACTCAGGTTTGGCCAGAATGTCTGAAAATACAATCATAACTCAACTCGAAGATGCAACAACATCGCCTAAAGATTTGGTTTACATACCACTACAGACCCAAAATAAATCTGCAGATTTTTTTTTTTTTTACAATTTTCAGCGATGATCCAGAATGAAAATATGCAGAATTAAGCGGAACTTTTTTTTAATTTTTGCTTGTAATATGATAGACGATATTAATTTAAGATCTCTATTTCTTTCAAACCTGAGGAAGTGTGAGGAAGTGGAATTCTGTAACTTTCTTTGCTACCATTAAACAGTTGACACCCAGCTGGGACTCACAGCGTCTGCTGGGTTTGAGTTGCTGCAGCCGCTCGACCCGTCTCCCAGAGCTGCTGCCTGTCCTCCTCCAGGCTGAGGGACGGAACATAAAATACTCCTTGTAATATTATTAATATTGCACATGATGTGCTTATTATCGGACACTTACAACATTAATAAACATATAATGTGCAATATTACTTTTTTCAACGTCGTGCAATATTACATTTCAATTTCATGTGCAATATTATTTTCATTAATCTATGTGCAATATAACTTTCTACAATCTCTTACTCAATATCATGCTTAATATTACTTTTCTTTTTTAGTTTCCATTCGGCTCTGGTGTTAGTATCACTCCTTATACCTTTGTATTTTTTGCATTATTTATTTACCTCAATCTTATTTCTATTGTGTTCTATTTTGCAATGGTGTCGGTTTTATTTCTATTGTTCATATATGTTGATTTTTTTTGGAGATTCTTTTTTCCAAATTGGTGCGACATCCGGGTATTTTTGGCATATTGTAGATTTTGGTTTGGTTTGCATACTACATGCTACATGTTGGCCAAATCAGTACGTACTGCTAGTATAGAATACAGTTTGAAATACAGCCATGGAGTCACTTTAAGTGAATGTGTTTGTGTGTCGCTATTAGCTTCATATTTTATTTATGATGTTTGTTTACATCTGCACTGCTCTTTTCTAAAGTTATACATGTTAATATTTACGAAAGTGCATTTTATGTTATGGAAAAAAAGCTTTAGCATGTGCAGCTGAAAACATCTGGGCCCAGAGGTATGAATGATAAAAAAAATGCACAAAAAAACAATGCATGCCAAGTCTTGGGAGAAACTTTAATTTGAGTCTCAATCTTATTACATCATATGAAGTGGAAGTCGGCATCGATCTGTGTGATCTATTAGTAATGTGTAAAATAGGACTTCATATTGTCACCCAATTTCTACAGAAGTGCGGCAAAAATAATAAATATTATCAGTTTATGAATTAGATTTTTGATATGAATAAGACACTGTCAATCGATACACTATTATGACTCACAGTATACATCAGTGTGTAACTGCCGTGCATAAAGACAGCAGCTGTGGCCCTGGTGGGCGTTGTCTGTGGCAGTAGGACCAGCTTGTCTCCTGTCCAGCCCCAAAGGACCAGTCCACCTCACAAGGAGTGTGTAGTCAACCACAACTGTTACAGTCAGCAAGTCTCTGTAATGCCTGTATACCTACTATATATACCTAGTGTGCAGGGCTGCCTCCAAGGAGTAAAGAGGGACAAAGTCTCTATCGGGAGGCGATTGGGAAGGATGGATGGGTCAAACAAACGAGGGTCACCACCTACATACGTTACTTAAGATACATATTTATTTTACCCCAAACCAAAATAATATCCCAAACATAACCAAGTATTTTTATTTATTTTTTATATCTAAACAGGTTCTGCACTGCAGGGGCTTGCACGTGCGCTCTGATCGCTCATGTTGCTGGACATTCGTAGGAGAACAAGATATGATGCGAAACATACTATGAGGATATAGTATGAGGACAATGATGCATTGCATGAAATGCATTCATGCATTGCCGCTTTATAAATTGTGTTCAACACCAAGAAATTAAAGACCCAATTTCATGATGGGATCTGGAGTCCATTCCTCTCCTGTATCAGGACACCACAGGGCCGTTATCACAGGTTTACAATGGCCACTCACCACAGGAAGGTGCTTCATTCTCTCAAGGCAAATAATTCAGGAGGTCAACAAGATGTTGCAGCGACCGTTGAGTAATAGAAGGACGTGATTGGCTGACGGTGGATGGTGTCAACTGTGCACAAAAAACATGCTTCATTCAGTGTGACGATGAGTGGCATGATGAGGGAGCGTGCTCTCCAGTGTTAAGTGGTCAGTGAGCGAAGAAGTGAAGAAGAGGACGACGAGGTGAGAGGCGTTCATCCGTGTACCGGCAGCTACCTCGACGCGGTCAACGCCGGCAACGATCGGAGGCCTTCAAGGCGCTTAGTGTCAACGGTGGATGGAACGGCATTTGTTGGAAGACGGACGAGACACCTTAACGGCAGCCAGGGCTGGACATCTTCACTGGAAATCTCCCAGACATCCCGGATGAAGAGTGCTGTGACGGGTACGAGTCCGGTGGCTCAGCTCCTCCTCCTCCTCCTTCTCCTCCTCCTCCTCCTCCCCGTTGGGAGCAATGGAGGCTGATGATGAAGCATACGAAGCTTTGCATCGTTGCCGGCATCCACTTGTCCAGTTGCCTCGCAGCCTTCTCGCCAGTAGAACAACCTGCACCTGCTCGCGGCTTAACTTAAAAAAGTATATTCATTTTGTGATGTAATTTTGTGTGTCGCAAATATATAATATCATCATGATGGTTTAATATTTTTGATAAATCTCAGCAGGGATCAATATGTATGAGTATAATTGTGCTCCAGAGACTTGTACACTTATAGGCTGTATTACATTCAAATAAAAGCAAACATGGCATTAAACCAAGGAGTCAAAAGCCCAACCAGACCATAATCATAGGGAGAGAAAGGAGTAGACCCAAGAAAAAGTCCCCAGATGGAATCGAACCAGCGAGAAGCAGTTACAGGATTCTATCATCGTGCAAGCAGCCAGACAGTTTGGTATTTTCCTGACCGTCTGTGTGGTATTTTAATGTCCAGTGCAGAGCGCAGGGTGCACGGGTGGTAGGAGAGGAGCACACAGGTGGGAGGTTGATTCAAATGAGGCAGCACAAAGCATGTGGTTTTTCTGAATTTCTCATGCTTTTCCCGCTGAGAATAGACTCAGGACTAGAGTTGCCTAAAATGCTGGATCAGGTATCGGTCTATGCAGCGATCCGACACCATGCTATCATTTATCAGCACATTTACGCTACACAGGACCAACAACATCACGTTCACTGGCTACCCGATGCTACATGCTGCCCGATCCGTACTGCACACAAACTAGTACGACACACCTGTGGTGTCTCTCAAGCGCTGTTGTTTTCCCTGATAATGCTACATTGTGAACAAGAAATCAGCAGGAGGAGAGCTAGTTAGTGCTAGCTGTTTGCAGCACAGCTGGGCTCAATGACGGAGCCAACAGCTAACGGCAACATACGTAGGTTACATTGAGTGGCATCATGATGCGCTCAAGCTCCTTTCAGTAAAAAGTTTTGAGCAAATTTAAATGTTTTCAACGGTGCTCAAATGTAATCAAAACGTACAATTTTGATTTTGGAGAAAAATTTGAATAAGTAAAGTTGTTTGAAGGAGATGTATTCAAAGCATAATAAAATAAATATTAGAGAGGGAATTATTAACTTACTAATACTTGCTCTAAGAAGCTTATAATATAGAATTAGATCTATATATCGGGGAGAGCCGGTACGAAAGTAACGAGGCATACGAGTCCGATATGCCGAACTACATCAGCACCTACAGCATGCAACGCTTACCAGAACCAGGGAAGATGATGTGGATACGTCACACTGACTTTTACCCAAAAAGCTGAGGAAAGTAAATTTCTTAATTGTTAATTGTGTCGTCATCGTTTGACAGATTATCTAATACCTTAACACGTCCTGAAGTTTGCCATGTCGGAGTTTTTCAGGAGTCATTGTCTGGATGTTTATATAATCCCTGGACAGTAATAACGATCGCTAATCTGATCCCACTGCATGTGTGACAGCTTTTCATTTAACCAACAGAAAAGGAAGTGTGGGTGCAGTGTCTCTCTGTTTTTTTTTGCTTTTTAAGATAAAGCCATAATATGTTTGCAATTACATATTAACAATGACAAGATTAATATAAACAATTCAAGCCGTGTGACTGACTGACAGGGTCAAAAGTAACAATGCAATGTTAAGGTATCAGGAAGAAATAATTTGTATCGGATCATCTCTAATATGAGCTGTGTCAGTTTCTGCTGCCATTTTGGTTATTTCATCACCAAGAGCAAATTAAATACAAATGCAAAGCATTAAACCCAAAACAATGCATAAAAGGTAAATCATGTGACTAAATCTGGCTGATTCGTTCAGTATCTGTTATCCACAGCTGCTTCATACTGAATGAGAAGCTTCTCCCTCAGTTCACTAAATCCCTGCAGCAGTCTGGAGGCACATGTGTCGATGAATCGCCTGTAGACAACGGCAGCTCGCTGTCCTGACTCCACCGCGGTGGAACGAGCTCTCCATTGGCATCGGGACAGCGGAAACGCATCTTGTGTCACGGACTGAAAACTCCTCTGTTCTGACTGCACCTTGGCCCGATGCGTGTGGGAACATATTTTTCGCAGAGGGGTGCCGCACAGCAGGAATGTGCCACGAACAGGCAGCGGCTGGCGCGGCATCTCTCCGGCAGCTGGAGGCGCCTTCGGGAGCGCCATGACTACCTGCTGCTGCCGCTGACTGAGCTCTCCCCGCTTTCCTTCCATCCGTTGCAATAGCAGACGTTACGAGTTACTTCCACTTCCTGATGACGACCATAGTGACCGCCATAATATCTGAAATATCTTCAATATCAAGCAAACGATGAAAGACGCTAGGTGACCAGGAACACACTCAAAAAGCAAATAACCAAAGGAGATCCACATTACCCCGTTTATCAGCATGGGCACAAACTGCTCCAGTGGAGAGAGAGCTGGTATGGTGGAGGAAGAATGAGCAGGTGGAGCAGACACACCCGTACAGCAACTGGACTCTTCTTCTGTTGCTTGAGCTGCTTTTGGGTTTTTAGAAGCAAAATAATCTGATAATCTTTTCTGCGCCATTGATTAGTCACCCGCCAGCGCCATCCCCAAGTTTAACCGACCCCCAACTCTTACACGTTGAGCAGACTGGATGCAACGTGTCCTCATACTGATGTCTTTTGCGAAAAGTGCCTCCTTTTCCAAGGAAAGCCAGCAACACGTGTCAATTTCCGACACATGCATACGGTCTTCACAGAATAAACTTCCGTCTTCACAGGAAACTTAGTTAGTTTTAGGCAACAAAAGTACTTGATTGGGTTTCGGTAAAGATCGTGAAATACTAAGTTAGGTTTCGGCAAGAAAAGGTCGTCCTTTCGCCAAAAAAATAACCAATGAAGTGACATAACTACATTACGCAGGTAACGTGACAAAAAACATAAATGTTGACTAATCGTTCCACACGGGGATCGAACAGCGGTCTCATGGCTAAGAGATCGCTGTTTGTTGGACCTGTCCACCTCACCTTCTGCCCTTTGTGTGTTTTTGCGTGGTTTAGATTTCCTCGCTCATGATTACGTGGATAATATCTAAAATAATTTTGTGGGATATCTATGAATTATAGTATAGTATAGTATGGCTACAAATGCTGGATGCCTCCAGCCTGCGTAAGGTAATCACAAGACCATTGCACTTCATGGTAGGTGTCCCAACCTCTGGCCCACCAGGACGCCCCATCGATGTCTCTCTGCTTATCTGGATAGGTCACCATGACCTTGTGTATACTAACTACACACAGAGCAGCTACGATTATAATCAGCTCTTTCACTTTTGTCACTGATAGGACATTGTTCTACAATAGTAGAGAAACATAAAGTAAAGTGACTCAATTGGTAATTTGATTGGTAATTGCTGCTTGTGTTCGTGAAGATATTACAGATAAACGGACATATTCAGAATCACGAGCGCTCTTTTAGCACGTTCATGCACGTTGCCTGTTACACAACTTATTTGGAGCCGACCAGAGGAACTCACGTGACATCACCGTTTCATTTCAGAAGGTGTCGACTGTAAAGCCTTGCGCATACTAATATAAATGTACACACAAAAAGGTTCAGCCAGTCGAGGGACAAATAAGCATCGAACGACACAAAAAACACTCATGTCAATGTGACACACATTCAACTGTTGGAGCATACAGTATACCAGCTATCGAGTGGGTGGAGGAAGAGGAGAGAGAGGCTCCTTGAATCCATCCTTCAGACAACCGACAGCAAGAGGACAGAAGGCGGAGGACGATAGGGGGAGATAATGAAGGGGAGCTCGGAATGAATGGAGTGGCAGATTAGAGAGGAGGAGAGTAAATTGAAAGTATTGAGTAACCGGGAGTGGAGCGGGAGGGTCGAAGAAAGAAGCAGCGGAGAGTGAGGCAAGGTGGCAGTCAAAGGAGGAACGGGAGGCAGGGAGGCGAGAGAATGTGGAGCTCAGGGATGAGGAGAGGAGAAAGTGTGGCAGGAGACGTGTTTGAAAGGAGAACGGGCGAGTTGTGGGGCTGCAGGGGAGAGCCACATCAAAGCGGAGGGCCAAGGTTGGAGGGAGGAAGATATTTGATCCACCTGAAGGAGTTACAACACACACTGAATGTGACACACATTCTGTACATGTTAGTGGAACCATAATGACTTTATGAATAACATTTATATAAAATGTATTTATATACTGTATAAAATATATTTATTTTTTTAAGTTAAAAAAAGACTTTTAGTTTAATCCTACTTTGGAACTTATGTTATCTGGCGAAAATAATGTTTTTATGGCGCTATATATTGTCTTTTTTATTATCATTCCGCTCAGTTATATTTGCATGCTTTTAGTTTGAAATGTATTGGCTGTTTTACATTTTGTCTTACTTCCTGCCGCTGGTGAACAGATTTTCCCCAAATACCTGCACCTGTTGAGCTCTCGCCTTTTTAACAAACGTTGTTTTTAACCAATCGAACATGAAGGCGTAGCCTCTGGAACCAGAAAGAACAGGACCGGCTACAAGATGGAGGTGGGGAGCAACGCTACGCCTGTCAGTGGTTGAAGGTGGTAAAGTCTTCTACTACATGTCAACATTCACCCATTCAAGCCCATTCATTCATACAATGATGTCAGCGGCTACCATGCAAGGTGCCACCCGCCCATCAGGACTCTAACTAACCCATTCACACACCGATGGCACAGCCTTCGGGTTAACACATCGACATGGGCTGGAGGAGAATGGAGGAGTCGCGGATCGAACCGCCATGCCTCTGATGGGAGGACGACCCATTCTACCTGACTCAGTCGGACCAGGTGTGTACGTGGGCATCCATAATGTGGTCCACATTGCTCGCTCAGCGTTCCTACGGGCGCACCGTGAAGGGGGCCAGGGTAGCAACGGTGCCACCGCACCATGGCAACCAACAACCGCAGCCCGGACGGCGCTCCTCAGCTCTGCAGGTCAACATCGGTCCCTCGTCCCCTCACGGAGGCTGTAGAGCGGGAGGAAACGAGGGAAACGGAGGACATTTCGTCACAAACACATATTTGTAACTCTTCTTTCATGGAAAACTGGAAGACCATTGTGTTGATAATAAAACGTTTACTGTAAAATAACCTTCTCTCCCTCTTCCTCAAACAAATCTCTAAATCAAAGTGCTCCAGGTTACAACTAAAATCTATTTGACAATAAATGTTTATATTCCCAGAAGAGAACTGGTACAACACATCCATACAACACACCTAATGTCTTTCACAACAAAACATACACACTATGTGACGAGTGTTTTTTAATACCCACATCCATCTAACCTGTTACAAGAGCCAATCTGCACCGCCCGACCCGCAATAATATGCGTCAATCAACCACGCGAACCTGACAAAAAAGCGACAGCTTTATGCATTACAGCGCACAATTATCAGACCATGGAAGTTTATGTGTGTGTTTGACACACAGAGAGAGAGAGAGAGAGACAGACAGACAGACAGACAGACAGACAGACAGACAGACAGAGTAGTGCACACAATCTTTCTGTAAGTTATAAATAACTTACTCGGAACGCTGCATTGTCACTTTTTGACCCGTCAGCCCAAAAGATATTTTCAGATATTTTCTACTGACCTTACCCCAACCAGCCCGACCCTTCTACATAAAACCATCATGCGTGTGATCATCTGAACGTAAAAAAAAGAAAAAACAATACAATAATGCAGTCCTGTTTTCACCTCCTGCACCAACATTAATATATTCTGGAGCCACCTGATAGATACTATAGACAGAATGTTTAACATTGTCATTTAGTAGCAAATATGTAATTCTGTTATTCTTATTTCTCCTGATTAGGATGTACCTTGTGATCTGATACTGTATGCCTAGATCCCGCTTAGGTCATAGATATATTGACACACAAGACTGAAAGCTGTGGCAATAGACCCTGTACAACCTATGAGAGTACTTTGGACCCAGTTTGACTCAGGTTGGGTCTCGGTGAAGACTAGAGGTGTGCAAAAATAACGATATAGCTTACTATCGCAATATTCTTTTCAACGATAAATAGCCTCGCATCCCTGTTTGTGTGTCAAATAACCTCTACCTCTGCTCCTGTGACGCTAAATGTAGCTGCCTATTGCCTTCTAAGCAAAGGCCAGTGACCTCCCGGCCTGTCACATGATCCGACCAATGGCGACCAAATGGCGTGTCACAAGCAAATGGCCGTATCCTGTAGAGCGGCCCTACGTGATGACGACTCGTGATGGATGTAGCAGTGTAGTGCCCAGGATCTACTAAGACATAGGTGTCAAACTCAAGACCCGCGGGCCGAATCCGGCCCACCACGTCATTTAATGTGGCCCGCGAGAGCTCGAAAGGAATATGATTGTCTTAAAATTAAAGTCTATGCTGCTTTACAATGTACAGTAACCATAAACTATATCTCCCACAATGCATGTCAATTTTGTGACCTGCGAATGGCATCCACCTACCGTTATGCTGTTGCAGCGTTGCGAATATGCCCTTTCTGCGCCCTTTACTCATGAATTTACTCGCCGGACTATTTGTGGTTATTTCGCTTCATTCGCTTCACTCGCGCTAGACGCGCCGGAGAGGGGGCGTGGCTTATCTCCGTGGAAATAGTTCATTTCTGCCATCCACCATAGAATAAATAACCACTAGTTCTGCTTTGTACATGTTGTGGAAGTCCCACAAACGTGGGAACATCAGACGCCCTCATGTCAGGGTTCATAACATCATCCGTTGCCGCTCACAGCTTCTCCTGGAGCTGCGCCTGGAAGACTGCCGCTTCCAGTCCATCAACTTCTTCTTCATAGTTTCTAATTTAATAACAGCATGACGTCAGTGATGACGGGCAGAGCTTCTCAACGCTGATTGGCTTTAAAGACACAGCGTCACGCAAATTTTTTGCGTCGCGTCATTTGCGGCGCCCGGCAGAAATTTGCGTTATTCACATCCATTCGCGTCTGTGCATTCACTTTGTATGTCATCTACTCGCGCGAAATGCAACACGTTTGTTGTGAACGCAGCATAAAGGTGTGTGAGCAGGTGTTCCATGTAAAGGTGTGAAAGCAGGTGTTCCATGTAAAGGTGTGAGAGCAGGTGTTCCATGTAAAGGTGTGAGAGCAGGTGTTCCATGTAAAGGTGTGTGAGCAGGTGTTCCATGTAAAGGTGTGTGAGCAGGTGAGCCATGTAAAGGTGTGTGAGCAGGTGTTCCATGTAAAGGTGTGTGAGCAGGTGTTCCATGTAAAGGTGTGTGAGCAGGTGTTCCATGTAAAGGTGTGTGAGCAGGTGTTCCATGTAAAGGTGTGTGAGCAGGTGTTCCATGTAAAGGTGTGTGAGCAGGTGTTCCATGTAAAGGTGTGTGAGCAGGTGTTCCATGTAAAGGTGTGTGAGCAGG
Organism: Ophiodon elongatus; assembly: GCA_016806645.1. Classification (NCBI taxonomy): domain Eukaryota; kingdom Metazoa; phylum Chordata; class Actinopteri; order Perciformes; family Hexagrammidae; genus Ophiodon; species Ophiodon elongatus. Next base: position 397,416 of record JACSYO010000075.1, on the reverse strand, counting down.
TGTTCCATGTAAAGGTGTGTGAGCAGGTGTTCCATGTAAAGGTGTGTGAGCAGGTGTTCCATGTAAAGGTGTGTGAGCAGGTGTTCCATGTAAAGGTGTGTGAGCAGGTGTTCCATGTAAAGGTGTGTGAGCAGGTGTTCCATGTATAGATATGTGAGCAGGTGAGCGACAGACCACATCTGTCACACATGTTTTTAGCAGCTCACAATTATTTGTTGTACCAGAGTTATGTCCCTCTCAACTGTGACAAAAAAAGCTTTGAACAAAGTTAATGTAATAATGTGTGTTTGATGATAGTTGTAGAGACAGTCATTTAACAATATGTTAGGGAGTAGTTACATTTATAAATTTTTACAGTTATAACTGGCCCTTTGAGGGCAACCATAATGCTGATGTGGCCCAGGGTGAAAATTAGTTTGACACACCTGTTCTAAGAGGTGACGGAACGAGTCAAAACCCTGAGAGAGGAGTCCTGACATGTGATGTTAGACGTCTAGACCACCGGGTCGAATGTTACGATGACATCACTCCACATCTCTGAGGAGTGGGAGCTAGTTTCACGTGTTTGCCGACACGGTTAATGCACGAGAGCCGTACAGACGGTAACATCACGGAGTTACTGAAAACTGAACCTGGAGGAATGGGACATAAAAGGGAAGGACTCAGCCATAGTGACAGACAACTTTACTTAATGCACTTTATTTCATATGATATTTACATGTAAGTTAAGAGTGGTCAGTGACACAATAGGAAAACAATACAGTATGTATTTTATTTTCAAATGAAGTTGTGGCAAGTGCATTTTAATAAAAAAGTGTTCAGTGACACAATGCCACCCACAGCTCTGCTACTAATAGTTAAGTCACCTGTGTATTGCTTGTTGCCTTCAATGCTTCAGTATTTTGGCATGCAAAGAACACAGCTGCTGTTCAGCCTACTTTGTAGTTCATGTCTTCCAACCAGTTAACGAGGACATTATAAAGTCTGGCCATTTCTTCATGTACCACTTGTATCCAAATGCTGTAATTGATCACCTTCACAGGGTTTGAATGCATAACATATTGCTCAATGCTTTTGCAGAGACGGTTTTGTTTTGGCAGTGTCGTTTCTGTCAAGAAGTCACGGCGGTAAAGCCAATAATTCAGAGCAAATTGACAAATGAAGGTAAAAATGATGAGAGGGGAAAGCATGAAACAGAGAAAAAGTAATAACTTCAGTGGAATGGGGTCAGAGAGATGGAAAGAGAGAGAGCAGGGGGGAGAGAGAGAGACACACACAGATACATGGACACAGAGTGAGACGGAGAGAGGGAGAATAACAAAAAAGACACGGAGGGAGCTGGAGGATGAATCGACAGCGATGAATAGCGGCGTGCGGGGGAGTCGAGGGGGAGGAAATAGCCAGGTGAGGAAGGGGGAGGGATGGACTGGGAAAAGGGCAAAGGGAGAATGATGGAGGGCGGTGGCGTGGGCCCGGTGGCGGCGCGGGGACGTGGGAGGGGGAGGGGGAGGGGGCCGACGGCGATGAGAACATTATGGCTGGATAATGAAGAGGTTCCACGCTGTCAGCCAACACCATTCACCCTGCATGGCTCTGACCCCAAAGTGTCAACAAGCTAAACGACCGAGCAGCAGCGCATTACCGCATGTACACACACACACATGCTCACACACACACACACACACACACACACACGCAGACAGACTGACGGGCGCACTGTCTGGATGATGCTGAGACACACATTTTTTTTTGTGTCTAAAATACCGACTTATTTGTGTAAATGCAAACACAAATAATGCAGTAATATTAATCACGGTGTACTGTGAGTGTGTGTTGTATTGGCAGAAACCTAATAAACGACATGTATACTGATTCACTCGCACACACACACGTGGCAGTGCGTAGCCGGCTCTCTGCTGTTTGCACAGCAAATATCATATTCTTTATTGGTATTCGGAGCGGTGAAATTCAATAAATTGAGTCAACAGAGGTTGTTTCATGGAGCTAATCTCTGCTCACACATCACATCAGCGCAACGCCAGAAAATGGAGCTGAGATCAACGGACACCTGACTTCAACGGTCGGCTCCCTGTCCACGTTCCTCTGTCTCTCTTTGTCTCTCGCTCGCTCTTCTCTTGTCTGCCTCCCTCTCTATCTCTCTCTACCCCCCCAACCCGTTAGCTTTATCACACATTTGCACGCAGGCGCCGCTTTCCCTCTTTTTATTCCGTCCTCTATATGCCGCTCTATCTCCGTGTGTGTCTCTCTCTCTCTCTCTCTCTCTCTCTCTCTCTCTCTCTCTCTCTCTCTCTCTCACACACTTTCGTCGTTGTTGTTTTTTTCTGGCTGCCGGATGCAAAGCCCTGTCTGGGCAGCATAGCACTCCCCTTCTGTTTCAATTCAAACTCCACTCAGCTTTTCTGACATGACAGGACAGAAACCTGTGTTGCTAGAGCGTTGCCCTGTCGCCTGTGTGAGTGGACTTCATGTGGAGAGCAGCGGGAAGGAGAACTGAAACATGGCCATCTCGTCTCCAAGTCCAGCGGTTCGTGGTCCGATGAAGGTGGCTGCTAACAAGTGGCTGAGAGTCCTAACCGCGGAGCACTAATCAGCCTTTAGCCTGTCGGTGGGGACAGGAAGTCACGTGACCGTTGCCGCAGTTTGTTTGTATCCTAACGTCAGCTTTTAATCGGGCGCTTCAAGAATCATAAACTCGTGTTTGCCACAAAGCTCGTTTTCTCTCGTGATCCAAAAAGTATTTTTGTCGAGGGACCCAGATTGGAGCTAACATCCCCGCACCACTCCGTTACATGTGCAGACAGACCGCTGCGATCCACACGTACGCGGATGCTTTCAATTCTGGTTATACCACCACAAAATTGATATCCATGTATTATAAAGCACCTTCAGAGAGCACCAGGCCTGTGTTTGTTACAGGCTTATATAATAAACGGGCCTTTTGTTTAGTAATTTCCTCTGTTTTATGAGTATGGCTTGTCATGTTTCAGTAAGAGGACTGCCTGTTCTATGACCTGGCCCCGTTTTAATTTTCTGTTGATGCGAAGTCAACACTCCCTCCACGTTTACGTTGTCTTGATATTGATGTCACACTCAGCCCTCTGCTGCTCAGTTTCTCTTTTTAACAGCAACAAGGGGTCACGTACTTATTAATTAGTCAGCTCTACATTGCAGATGAATAGGGTAAACATGTTAACTGATGGAGATCACCGTGAAACTCCCCTAGTTCATTACATACATTGAGACAATTATCTTTTGTTTGAGTTTTCTAAAAAATGTATTTGTTTAAATATGCAAATGAGGCATTATCTTGTTAAATATTTGTTTATTTGTTTACATTTCCTGAACAGGTATCTGAACATAAAGCCAGGTTCAAAAGTCCTCTTTCATTTTGTTGACATATTAGAGTAAAAGTTTTTTACAGAGATCATTTTGGATATCTCTTTTTATCAATCAAATAATACTAATAAACCATAAAAAATAAAGAGAAATTGCCATGTTTTTTAGGAGTAAAATGTCAAATGACTCAGGCTATGAATGATACATGAACAAACCTTTCTAAAACCACCAGAATACAGAGAGGAATGAAAGTGGAAAGTTTGGTGGATGTAAGAGCTACTGAAGCAGAGATTTCTGCCTCAGAGTCTGAGAAAAAAGTCATTTTGAGAAAACAGCCTCAAACGGGCTGTATTACAGATTCAGAGAATATATTGCCTCCGCACGGCTCTCAACATGGTGATGAGCCGGCGGCTAGCTGCTAACAGTGCTAACAGCATGAACAGTGTAAACAATGGCAACAGTGCTGACAGAGCTCACAGTGTACCTGGGGGAGAACTGGAGGGCGGGCGCCATGCTTCAGTAACAACAGCGTGGGTCGGGTTAACAGCGTTGGAAATAGTAGTTTATAAAAAGCATTATTAACTCAAGGGCCATTTACCAGATGTCTTCTAGAACTTACTCCCCAGTATCTTGGCCTTCGTGGTATGGAGCTTTCGGCCATTGGAAAGCTCTGGAAGAAAGCTGTAAGTGGACATTTAGTTAAGAATGACTTCATTTGGAAACATTGCTTCCATATGAGACGTTCAAACAGCACAGTCAAAAATATGTTTCATGAGGTAATCCTCCAGATACTGTTTTATTGTGTTATATGTTAAAGTTGTTATATGTTATGTTGTATAAATTGTCATGTTCTTATGTAACCACATGTAACTGCCGTTTCGGCCAAGTCTCTCTGGTGAAAGATGGCTGGTGATGGTTAAATAAAGGTCAAAGAAATATGTTTGCATGACCCATGGTGTTCATTCTGTACAGATGACATCTATTGTACTTCGGTCCATCCTGGGAGCGGGATCCTCCTCTGTTGCTCTCCCTGAGGTTTCTTCCCTTAGTTATCCCCGTTAAAGGGGGTTTGGGGGACTTTGGGGGAAGTGAGGTCCCAGGACAGAGGATGTTGTGTGTTCTACAGATTGTAAAGCCATCTGAGGCAAATTTGTGATTTTGGGCTATACAAAATAAATTTGAATTGAAAGTGGACAGGCATCAGCTAAGAAGTTGTGCTGAACAAAAAGAAAACAATCACGGTTCATAGCCACGATTCAAAATTAACCTGCAATCACAAGCTGTCAGAATCAGCAGGGGGAGGCACGTAGAATCAGCTTTGCAGCTTGCATCAATCTCTCTCTCTCTCTCCTTCCTCTCTTTCTCCTCTCTCTCCCCCTCTCTCTTTCCTACCTCTCTCTCTCTCTCTATCCTCCCTCTCTCTCTCCTCTCTGTCTCTGTCTTTCTCTGAAATTCAAAGTAAAATTGCTTTATTGGCATGACGTAACACTGAACATATTGGCAAAGCGTATATAACTGTAGAAAAGTATTAAAATCTATAAAATAAACTATAATGCATACAGTCCTGCAGGTCAATCGTTGGTTGCAACAGTACTAACAAGAGACAAAGCAGAACTAACACACAACCAACCACAGTTACAAGGTGCAGGCGATGTCACTCAGGAGCTGGCAGGCAGCAACACGGCTGCTGCCAGCTCTCTGCCGCTCTTAGTGTCCCAGTAATTTGTTTTCATCTGAGAGCCGTAGAAAACCTTTGGTTCTTCACACTTTTCTTATTTCAATATAAATTCCCCGAATCTTTCTCTGTATGTCACATTTGGTGAGGAAGCGTAGCTCTGTTTCAGCCTGACTGAGGGGGCACAGAGAGCACAGCCGTTACTCTACAGGGAGCTCTAGGCTCACTCTGTACTTTGTCAGGGTTCTCTCTAATTGTAGATCAGTAACCATGCTCAGATAATCTGCTATGCTGTACTGTTGATTTGGAGCCAGATAGCACTTCATTTTTATCTCTGCTTCTGTTGGCGTCGGCCAATAGGTGACGCCGTTGTTGTTTGAACTGTGTTGTAATTTGGTTGAGTGTAATTGGTGGTGTGTTCTTCACTGCAGGGCTCGGTAACGATGTCCAAAACTTGATTGCTGTTTTTTGTCTTTCTATTTTTAGCGGATATTGGCCTAATTCTGCCCTGCATGCATTAATTGTAGTTTTCCTCTGGGCATGGATAATCTTACAGAACTCTGCATTCAGGGTCTCATTGGGGTGTTTATCCCATTGAGTGAAATCATGTTGGGTAAATGGACCCGACACCTTGCTGCCATAGAGTGCAATTAGTTCAATAACACACTCAGTGAGTTTTAGCCAAATTCTAATTGGTATTTTGGTTTGGACATTTTTTTAATGTCATAGAAAGCCCTGCATGCTTTTTCTCACGGTTTATAAACTACCTCATTAAAATGTCCTGTTTTATGTCTTATATTTTAAACCTAGGTTATTGTAGTGTGTACTCTACATGTTTTGTACCAATTGAAAACTTTGGTAAAAACCTCCTGAGATAATTATTTTGGTCTTTTTGGCCGTTTACTCGCGGGCCCACATCAGACAGTATTGCTCTTGCAGGTCCAGGCTCTGCTGTAGACCGTCTGCTGTAGGGGACAGCAGGAGCAGGTCTTCTTCAAAGAGCAGGAGACTTACACCATGGATGAGTTAAACAAAAGTCCTGTTTGCCAAATAGTCAATAAAACATGCATGTTTATCTATTTATCAATCAGGGTACGTAGGGTGTAAATATGTCCAGTTGTGTAATGTTTTGGAATAAATACAATTCGGCTTCAGGGCATTGTGCTTGGTAAGGAGGTTCAAATGTCTGGAATTTATGATTCCGCCTGTACTGGAAGTTGTCCAGTCTGCTCTATTTTCTGCATTAAATTACACTCACAAACTATGAACTATCTATGAGTTTAGCTACTAACAAAACTGGAGGCACGGACAACTGCTAAACTAATTATTAATTATATTATTAATAATAATACACTTTATTTATATAGTCATTTTAACAACAAAGAAAGTTACAAAGGGCTTTAGAAGATACAAATGGCAGACAAACCACCGTAAAAACAATTTAAAATTCTTTAAAAGTTATATAATGTTGAGCATGGAGTAAGTAAAACATAACAATGTAAAATAAGTAAAGGGAGAGCCCAGACTAAGAGCGGTTCAAAAAACTCCAATGAACAGCAGCCCACGGTCTTCAGCCACCTCGCCCGGACCAGGGAAACCGGGGCACCCTCCCGGAGCCAGACCCAGGAGGGGAGCTCGCCGGCAAAACATGTAGTCACTACAAACATGTAGTGAGGGTGAACTGGGAACGTCTGGCGGAGGATACTGTCCGGGAGGTCTTCAACTCCCACCTCTGGAAGAACTTCTCACACATCCCAAGGGAGGCTGGGGACATGGAATCCGAGTGGACCATGTTCAGAGCCTCTATTGTGGACGCGGCCGCTAGGAGCTGTGGTCGGAAGGTCACCGGTGCCTGTCGTGGCGGCAACCAGAGAACACGGTGGTGGACACCGGGGGTGAGGGAAGCCGTCAAGCTGAAGAAGGAGGCCTTTCGGGCCTGGTTGGCTCAGGGGTATCGTGAAGCAGCTGAGAGGTACCGGCAGGTCAGAAGGGCTGCAGCTGCGGTGGTCGCGGATGCTAAAACTCGGGCATGGGAGGAGTTCGGGGAGGCCATGGAGAAGGACTTTTGGTTGGCCTCAAGGAAGTTCTGGCAAACCATCCGACGGCTCAGGAAGGGAAAGCAGGGCCTACCCCAGGCTGTGCTCAGCACGGGGGGGGAACTGCTGACCCGGACGGGGGACATCGTCGGGCGGTGGAAAGAGCACTTTGAGGAACTCCTAAACCCGGCCAACATGTCCTCTAGAGAGGAGGCAGCGCCTGAAGACTTGGGGGGGTCGCATCCATATCCTTGGCAGAGGCCACTAAGGTAGTCAAAAAGCTCCTTGGTGGCAAGGCGCCGGGGGTGGATGAGATCCGCCCTGAGATGCTGAAGGCGCTGGACGTTGTTGGGCTGTCTTGGCTGACATGCCTTTTCAATGTCGCATGGGGGTCGGGAACAGTGCCCATGGACTGGCAGACCGGGGTGGTGGTTCCCATTTTCAAAAAGGGGGACCGGAGAGTGTGCTCGAATTATCGGGGTATCACACTACTCAGCCTCCAGGGGAAAGCTTATGCCAGGGTGCTGGAAAGGAGGCTCCGACCAATTGTCGAACCTCAGATCCAAGAGGAGCAGTGCGGATTCTGTCCCGGTCGTGGAACAGTGGACCAGCTCTTTACCTTCGCAAGACTACTAGAGGGGTCCTGGGAGTTTGCCCAACCAGTCTAAATGTGTTTTGTGGACTTGGAGAATGCTTTTGACCGGGTTCCTCTGGGTTTTTTGTGGGGGGTGCTGCGGGAGTATGGGGTGCCAGACCCGTTACAATGGGCCATCCGGTGTCTGTACAACTGCAGTAGGAGCTGTGTTCGTATTCTCTGCAATAAGTTAGACGCGTTCCCGGTGGGTGTTGGCCTCTGTCAGAGCTGCCCTTTATCACCGGTCCTGTTCGTGACTTTCACGGACAGGATATTTAGGTGCAGCCGGGGGGATGAGAACGTCGGGTTCAGGGGTCTCAGGATCGCCTCTCTGCTGTTCGCAGATGATGTGGTCCTGTTGGTCTCTTCGGACCATGACCTCCGGCATTCACTGGGGCAATTTGCAGCCGAGTGTGAAGCGGCGGGGATGAGGGTAAGCACATCCAAATCCGAGGCCATGGTGCTCTGCTGGAAACCGGTGGATTGCTCCCTCCAGGTGGGGACCGAGTGCCTACCTCAAGCGAAGGAGTTCAAATATCTCGCTGTCTTATTCACAAGTGAGGGTAAGATGGAGCGGGAGATCGACCGACGGATCGGTGCGGCTGCAGCAGTAAAACAGGCACTGCAACGGACCTTCTTGGTGAAGAGGGAGCTGAGCCGGAAGACGAAGCTCTCAATTTACCGGGCGGTCTACGTTCGGTCTTGACCGAAAGAACGGGGTCTCAGATACAAGCGGCCGAAATGATTTTCTCCGTAGGGTGGCCGGGCTCAGCCTTAGAGATAGGGTAAGGAGCTCGGACATCAGGAGGGAACTTGGAGTTGAGGCGCTACTCCTTAGTATCGAAAGGAGTCAGCTGAGGTGGTTCGGGCATCTAATCAGGATGCCTCCTGGACGCCTCCCGTTAGAGGTTTTCCAGGCACGCCCAACTGGTAGGAGGACCCGCGGGAAGACCCAGAACACACTGGAGGGATTATATCTCCCATCTGGTCTGGGAACGCCTCGGGATCCCCCAGAACGAGCTGGAACATGTTGCGGGCGAGAGGGAAGCCTGGGTCGGCCTGCTGGGCCTGCTGCCACAGCGACCCGACCCCTGATAAGTGGATGACAATGGATGGATGTATGGAAAATAAATAAAATTAATAAAAGTATAAGTTAAGACAATTCCTTTGTGTACAGGTACAAGATTCAAGCCACAAAACCTGTGAAAGCACACTTAAGAAAAGAGGATAAGGAGCTTGTCAGTCTAATTTCCTCAGGGAGGTCATTTCAGAGAGTGGGGGCCCGGTCACCTTTTGCCCTCAGCCTAGATTAGAGAATGGCTATCAGAGCCTTGGCTAAGGACCTCAGGTTGCGAATAGGTACGTGCAATGTCAGAGGATCTGAGAGGTACAGAGTGGGCCTCAGAGTGGGCCCTAGTTATCAATAATATCTTAAAAACATAATTTGCCGAGAGCCAATGAAGAGAGGCTACAATAGGAGTGATGTTCTCTCTTTTATTGGATTTGGAATGGAATCTGGCTGTTTCATGTTGGACAAGATATCATTTGTGTAAACTCCGTTGACTCAGATACGTGTGGAGAGAGTTCTAATAGTCCAAACAAGAGGAAATGAAAGCATGTATGATAGTCTCCAAACTTCTATTACATAGAATAGAATTGATCTTGGAGAGTCTCCTGAGCTGCAGAAAACAGGACTGTACAACTATGTCAACATGTTTATCCAAGCTGAGGTTATTATCAAAGACGACGCCTTTTACCGTTCTATCCAGAATTTGAGGTCACGAATGTTGAGTGAATTAATTTGAGTAAAATCATTGTTGTTAAAAGATACAATTGTGTGTCATCTGCGTGGGAATGGAAGCTCACATGCCTGCGGATAACGAGCCCCGGGGGTATTGTGTAGCTAGAAAACTAGAGTGGTCCGAGGACCGAGCCCTGGGGTACCTCCCAGGTCATCTTTACAGAGGATGACCATGACTTGCCAATGGCTACATACAAATATTTCTCTGTAAGTAGGAATAAAACACTTGTTAGTAGGAAAAAGAGTTGTTTGAAACTGAACACACATGACCAAAAAACAACATGCAATAACGCCATAAAGTCTTATTTACTCACTTAAGAATGTCCATTTGTCAACGTCAAATTTTATATGAAACAACAAAATGCATCTTATGTCCATGCCCTTTGGATGTAGAAGTGTCTTCTGGTCTGAAA